>JANPWX010024422.1:0-27537 GCA_024734555.1 Trochalopteron elliotii
CATCCCATCCCATCCCATCCCATCCCATCCCATCCCATCCCATCCCACCTCCCTCTCTGTGATGGTCCCTGCGTGCCACCAGCGTGGTGACATTCCCGTCCTTTCCAGGCCTGGCCATCGACTACCCAGAGAGCAAACTGTACTGGATCAGCTCTGGCAACGGCACCATCAACAGGTGTGACCTGGATGGCAGCAACCTGGAGGTGATCGAGTCCGTGCGGAGCCAGCTGAGCAAGGCCACTGCCCTGGCCATCATGGGTGAGGGCTGCCAAAGGGTGCCACCTTTCCCTGTCTCCTGGCCCTTCCCAAACTCTCCTGCCCACCTCTCCCACCTCAGCTGGGGCAGGAGGGGATGGGGAACGCTGCCACATGCTGCTGCCTTCTCCCCACAGGGGACAAGCTGTGGTGGGCTGACCAGGCCTCCGAGAGGATGGGCACCTGCAACAAGAAGGACGGGACGGAGGTGACAGTGCTGCGCAACAGCACCACGTTGGTGATGCACATGAAGGTGTATGATGAGAGCATCCAGCAAGGTCAGTGTGGGGCCCTGGAGCAGACACTCCATGGGGCTGGGCAGCTGTTTGACCCCTCCATGGTGGCCAGGTGGCTCCATCCCTGACAGCTGGCCCAAGCCTGGCCTTTTGCCCTCGTGCCAAGTCTGTGCTGGCTGGTGCAGGGCACCCACACCTCATGCAGGTGCTGCCCCAGCTGCCCCAGCCCTGGTGGGTGCACCCTGGCCCCTCGTAACCCCTCACCCCCTTTTCTCTGCCATAGGTGGGACCAACCCCTGCAGCCAAAACAATGGGGACTGCTCTCAGCTGTGCCTCCCCACCTCAGAGACCTCCCGCTCCTGCATGTGCACTGCGGGCTACAGCCTCAAGAGTGGGCAGCAGTCCTGTGAAGGTGTGTGCTTGTCCCTGTCACCTCCCTGAACCACCCTTCGGCACAGCGAGACCCTCTGACCACCCTGGCCGTGCCCGTGGTCACCCCAGCTGGTGACCCCTTGCCCTGGCTGCAAATGGGCTCCTCCCCACTGCTCTGCGTCCCACATCACTGCGGGGGAACGCTGAGGACCAGAGGGCTTGGAGGGGCTGTGGGCACAGGAGGCAGCAAGACCCTTGCATGGGCTGTCCCTGATGAGCATGGGGGTACTGCTCACCCACCAAGGGTGTCACTGGAGGAGGGGAGTGGGACAGCACAGTGGGACCCCCCCCAGGGAGAGGTGGGACCCTCGCTGTGGGCAGTAGGTTTGGCTCACTGGAAGCAGGGCCAGGCACAGCCTTTGCTTTGCAGATCCCCCATCCCCACCACGTTCACTGCCGTCCCCCCGGGCACTGCCAGGGCCTCTCAAAGGCTGTTTGTGTGCAAAGTGTTCCGGGTGGTTTTGGCGGGGGTTGGCAGAGCTCTGCACCATCTGGGTCAGGGCAGGGGCTGAATAACAAGTGCTGCCCTGACCCAGATGCGCTGTGGAGCCTTTGCCAGCACAGTGTGGAGGTGGTGGGTCGTGGGAAGGGGCTTTGCTTGTGCCCCCCTGGAGAAGGGCCGGACTCTGGAACAGGCTGTGCCAGGGGTTGAAGCCCCCAGGGAGGTCTGTGCTGGGCCTGCAGAATCCTGCCAGGCCCATGCTCCTCCCCTGTCACAGTTTTCCATGGTGGAGGGACAGCCTGTGGGTTTTGGGATGTGTCTGACTGTCCCTGTACCTTTGTCACAGGTGTTGGCTCCTTCCTCCTGTACTCAGTGCATGAGGGGATCCGGGGCATTCCCCTGGACCCCAATGACAAGTCAGATGCTCTCGTGCCAGTGTCAGGGACCTCTCTGGCTGTGGGAATCGACTTCCATGCAGGTGATGTGGGGCTGGGAACAGGATGGTGGGGCTGGGAACAGGACAGGGGACAGGGAGCATGAGGGGACCATCACCAGACCCCCCTTTGGCAGCGCTTTGTCCTTGAACGCCCCCTCAGCAGCGCTGGCTGAGGGAGGATTTTGGGACCCTGGAGTGCGGGTTTTTACCATTCTGGAGTAACCAGAGATGGTCACTGACTCGTCCCCTCCTGCCTCCTTGTCCCTCTCAGAGAACGACACGATTTACTGGGTGGACATGGGCCTGAGCACCATCAGTCGAGCCAAGCGGGACCAGACATGGCGTGAGGACGTGGTGACCAACGGCATTGGCCGTGTGGAGGGCATCGCCGTGGACTGGATTGCTGGTGGGATGGGGCTCTGAAGCCGAGGGCAACGGGGGCAGTGGGGCTTATGTGTGGGGGTTCACCATCCCCTCTTGCAGGAAACATCTACTGGACGGACCAGGGCTTTGATGTCATCGAGGTGGCCAGGCTGAACGGGTCCTTCCGCTACGTGGTCATCTCGCAGGGGCTGGACAAGCCACGGGCCATCACGGTCCATCCAGAGAAAGGGTGAGACACTGCCCCAGAGAGGGCCATCACCTGTGGGGTGGGCACAGGGTGAGACCCTCTGCACCTCCTGGCAGAGCTGTGTGGGTGCACAAAGCAGGGAAGGACTCGCAGGTCTCCTGCCACACCAAGGAGTCCAAACCCTGGATTTAACTCTCCTTTCACTGATGAGCTGAACTCCCTGGGAGCCCCTTGGGACCTGGTGGGTGCCAGCACCTCAGAAAATCCACGTGGAGCCTCCTCAGACTGGCTCCAGCTGTGGACAGAGCCCCAGGGACTTCAGAGGCATTTAGATCTGGGGAGGGATGGAGATGCAGGGGATGTGATGCTGTAAGTGGGCAGGGTCTGGACTGAGGCCCCAGTGTTGGGGGATGAAGGGGGTGGTCCTTTACTCGAACGGCCAATGCTGCTTCTGGCGATGTCGCTGTGGTGACATCCCTGCTGTCCCCTCAGGTACCTGTTCTGGACGGAGTGGGGGCAGTACCCACGCATCGAGCGCTCGCGCCTGGACGGCACCGAGCGGATGGTGCTGGTCAACGTCAGCATCAGTTGGCCCAATGGGATTTCCGTGGACTATGAGGTACAGTTCGCATCTGGGAAGGTGGTACCAGTCCCAAGGGTCCTTGTGGCCCTGTCCTGCTGGTGGGGACATGGTTGCCCTCCTTGGGGCTCCAGAGTCTCAGGAGGGTTGTCCAGGGTGGTCTGAACCCCAGCACATCCTGCCAGAGGTGCAGAGGGTAGTGCAGCCCCCACACCAGCTGGGATGTTCTTTCATCCCCACAGGATGGGAAGCTGTACTGGTGTGATGCGCGGACAGACAAGATCGAACGGATTGACCTGGAGACAGGCGAGAACCGTGAGGTTGTCCTGTCCAGCAACAACATGGACATGTTCTCTGTGTCAGTCTTCGAGGAATACATTTACTGGAGCGATAGGTGCGGTGCCAGAGGGGCTGGGAGGTGTGTGGAGGGTGGGGGGAGCTGGTGGGTGCTGTGGCAAGGTGGACAAGGGTCCTGTGCTGGTCACTCGGTGACTGTCCTTTTTCAGGACTCATGCCAACGGCTCCATCAAAAGAGGCAACAAGGACAACGCCACTGAGTCTGTGTCCCTGCGGACTGGGATCGGCGTGCAGCTCAAGGACATCAAAGTCTTCAACCGGGCCCGGCAGAAGGGTAGGTCTGAGCACGGGGGGCAGCTCCTCATGTGGGGAATGGGGATGGAAACAAATGGATCAGTCTGTCCCCATTGGAGCTGTGTTGTGTCGTGTTTCGAACCTGTTTCTTCCTCCGGGACTGCCGAGTGCTGAAAGTGGCCGAACGGGTGCATCCTGCCCAGTCCCTCACCCAATCCCCCTGTCCCCCCACCAGGCACCAACATCTGTGCCCAGAACAACGGGGACTGCCAGCAGCTGTGCCTGTTCCGCGGCGGCGGGCAGAGGACGTGTGCCTGCGCCCACGGGATGCTGTCGGAGGACGGCGTGAGCTGCCGGGACTACGACGGGTATTTGCTCTACTCGGAGCGCACCATCCTCAAGAGCATCCACCTCTCGGATGAAAACAACCTCAACGCGCCCATCAAGCCCTTCGAGGACGCGGAGCACATGAAGAATGTCATCGCCCTGGCCTTCGATTACCGCTACGGCTCCAAGGGCAGCAACCGCATCTTCTACAGCGACATCCACTTCGGCAACATCCAGCAGATCAATGACGACGGCACGGGGCGCAAGACCATCGTGGAGAGTGAGTGGCATGGGGTTCTCCCACCTGTGCCTGCCCTCAGACCCGTCTCTGTCTCCCCCACCTCCTCCTGAACTCTCTCCATTCTTGCCCCAGGGGTTTTGGTGGTTTTGGAGGTGTTTTGGAGGGGTGGTGGGTAAAGGCTGAGCTGTGAGGTTTCTGAGGAGCCCCTGGAAGTGGACACAGGCATTTGGGAGCAGCCTGCTGAGCTTGTTCTGGCATGGAGAGCACGTCACGAGGCTTGGGCTCTAGAAACAGGCAGTGCAGCAAAGTTGAGGTTGGCTCTGTGCTCGCACTCACCTCCCAAGGCAGCGCCCTAAGCCCTGACCCTCAGGGTGCCCAGCCCTGTCCTCACCTCCAGGCCTCACCTTGCACTTGGTTGGGTTTATTGGCACCTGCAGCAGCTTCAAAGAACCGCTGTTGGTGCTCCAGGAGCTCCCTGAGCCAGGGCCTTGGACGTGCTGCTAATGAGGGAATTCATACTGGTGCTTGCAGTGCTTTATCCCTGGCAGGGGAGAGCATGGCCCAGCTCTCACAGCCACCTCATTAAACCCTTTGCCGAGCATTAATGATGGGAGGAGGATGGATGCATAGTTCAAGTTCCCAGCTGGGAAGGGCTCCCTTGTCCCCACCAGGCTTTGCCTTGTCACTTTGCGCCCCAGGGGCTCAGCTGTCCCCTGGCAGAGGGAAACCCTCCCCTTCCCTGCACTGCTGCTGTGGACCCAGAGCAAGGTCTGGCTGTTGTGGAGTTTGAGAGCCAAATTCAAGTCTTTGGTGCATTGTAGGTGTGCATCCCTCAGCCTCCCTGCAAAGGAGGGCCATTCTAGCAGAGCTCTACCCACAAGACTCCAGAGCCTCAGGGGTCCCTGCTCCCCCCTGAGCACAGCCCTCAGCCCTGCTGCGTCCCCACCCGGCAACCAAAGCCTCCGAGGGATTTTTGGGTTGTAATTAAAAGCAAAAACTTCAATGTCCTAGTGTCAGGGTCAGCACTGGCTGTGCAGGGAGAGCCACACCCTTGCAGGAGTTTGGGCTGGGTGTGACCTTTGCTGTCCCCACAGATGTGGGCTCAGTGGAGGGGCTGGCATACCACCGTGGCTGGGACACGCTGTACTGGACGAGTTACACCACCTCCACCATCACCCGACACACTGTGGACCAGAGCCGGCTCGGGGCCTTCGAGAGGGAGACCGTGATCACCATGTCAGGGGACGACCACCCCCGGGCCTTTGTGCTGGACGAGTGCCAGAAGTGAGTGGCCATTGAGGGTCCAGCCAGCCCCTCCAGGGATCCACATGATTCCAGTGGACATTGCGGGGAGGAAGCTCTGGATCCCAGCACAGAGAGGATTAGATCCCCAGGGAGGAAATCCTTCAGGACCCCAAAGCAGCTCCAGACCTCCCATCCCATCCCCATTCATGGGGTGCCACGTTTCCCAGCTGGTTGCAGCAGCCTCGTTCACCCCCTTCCCACTCTTTTTACATGGGAATGATGTCCCATGCATCCCCCAGTCTCTGGAAGCCCCCCAGCCATGGAGGGATGAGCTGAGCCAGCCTGGATGTGGCTGAGCTGGGGCTCCAAAGGCTTTGTGTGTCCCTCCCCTCCCAGCCTGATGTTCTGGACCAACTGGAATGAGCAGCACCCCAGCATCATGCGAGCCACCCTCTCCGGTGCCAACGTCCTCATCATCATCGACCAGGACATACGGACGCCCAACGGGTTGGCCATCGACCACAAGGCTGAGAAGATTTATTTCTCTGATGCCACCCTGGACAAGATTGAGCGCTGCGAATACGACGGCTCCCATCGCCATGTGAGTCTGAGGCCAGTGAGGTGGAGAGGACAATGTGGGCTGGAGTGTGGCCAACTGGGCCAAACACTCCAAACTGGGGCTGGAGTGTGGCCAGAGGGAAGCAGAGCTGTTTCTGGGGCTGGAGAGGTCAGGCATCCCACTCTTCCTTTGGGGGGCTGTGGGGCTGCATCCCACAGCAGGTTTCTTCTGCTTCTGGTTTGGCTGTGTCCCTGAGAAGTGAGGACATGGCATCAGAGGAGGTTCAGGTTGGACATGAGAAGGAATTTCTATATGGAAAGGGCCCTGAAGGGGCTTCCCTGGTTGGTGGTGGAGTCGCCATCCCTGGAACTGCCTGACCTGGCACTGAGTGCTCTGGAGGGGGTTGGTCACAGGTTGGCCTTGATCTTGGAGATCGTTTCCAGCCTCAGGGATTCTGTGCAGTGTCAAGGACATGTTGGATGGGGCTTGGAGCAATCCTGGAAGGCGTACCCACCCATGGCAGGGATGTGGGAACTGGATGAGTTTTAAGATCCTTTCCAACCCTACCCATTCCATGATTCTGTGCCTGGCAGGTGATCCTGAAGTCAGAGCCCGTGCACCCCTTTGGCCTGGCCGTGTATGGTGATTACATCTTCTGGACGGACTGGGTGCGTCGGGCCGTGCAACGCGCCAACAAATACGTGGGCACCGACATGAAGCTGCTGCGCGTGGACATCCCCCAGCAGCCCATGGGCATCATCGCCGTGGCCAATGACACCGACAGCTGTGAGGACCCTCTGGTGTCCCTGCCGTGTCCCTGCCCTGTGTCCCTCGCCCTGGCACAGGCCTGGGGAAGGGGGGCCCATCCCACTGTCCTTCCTGGCACTTCAGGAGTCCATCCCACTGTCCTTCCTGATCCTTTGGGAATTCATTCCACCGTCCTTCATGGTCCTTTGGGAATCCATCCCACTATCTTTCTTGTCCTTTTCGGAATCCATCCCACCATCCTTCCTGGCCTTTTGGGAACTGATTCCACCGTCCTTCCTGGCCCTTTGGGAGTCCATCTCTCTGTCCTTCACAGTCCTTTGGGAATCCTTCCCACCATCCTTCCTGCCCTTTTGGAGCCCATCCCACTGTCCTTTCATGGCTCTTTGGGAAGCCATTGCTCTGTCCATTCTGGCCCTTTGGGAATCCATCCCCCTGTCCTTCCTAGTCCTTTGGGAATCATCCCATTGTTCTTCCCAGCTTGTTATTGCCCCCTCATGCCAGAGTTATCTGTCCCCAAACCCAGTGCAGGCTGAAGACAGAGAGGATTTTCCCTGTCCCTGCTCTTCCCAGGGCATCTCCTTGTAAAATCTGGGGAGACCAGGTGTCTCCAGTCCCCTGCACCCTCCATAGCTCCATGGGAGGAGCCTGGGGAGGAATCCCTACTTTTTGTCCCAGCAGGGAGAACAAGGAGCAGGGGCTGCTGGGTCCATTCCTGGTGTGACCACTGTCCCTCTGTCCTAGGCGAGCTGTCCCCGTGCCGGGTGAACAACGGTGGCTGCCAGGACCTGTGTCTGCTCACCCCCAAGGGCCACGTCAACTGCTCCTGCCGTGGGGAGAGGGTCCTGCAGGAGGATTTCACCTGCAAAGGTGAGGAGGGTGGGAGGGGCTGAGGAAAGGAAGGGGTGAGGCTGATCTCAGCCTGGCAGAGCTGACATTCCCATTCTCTGTCCAGCTGTGAATTCCACCTGCAATGTGCACTACGAGTTTGAGTGCGGGAACGGCGACTGCATCGACTTCAGCCGCACCTGTGACGGTGTCGTGCACTGCAAGGACAAGTCGGACGAGAAGCAATCCTACTGCAGTAAGGTTCCTCCTCTTGCTGCTTTGCTCACTCACACACGCACCCTGGCACCCCCAGACACCCTGCCCGAGCTGCCAGCTCCACTCAGAGAGTCATGGAATGATTTGGGTTGGAAGGGACCAAAATCAGGGACAACCAAACACACGAGGCAGGTACCTCCACACAGCCTTGCAAGGTCCGTCCCTCATTAATTAGTCTTAGAACATCTTCAAATTTGCCATTAAAACTTAGAGAGGATGTAGGCAAAATCTTAAGAGGATGGAAGATGGCAAAGGCAGGATTCACAGCGCTCCAGTAAATAAATCCTTTTTCCTATGTTCAAGATCATGGAATCATGGAATGGTTTGGGTTGGGAGGGATCATCTCATTTCACCCCTTGCTGTGGGCAGGGACACCTTCCACTAACCCAGGTTGCTCCAAGCCCCAGCCTGGGCTTGGACACTGCCAGGGTTGCTCAACAAAGGCAACCAGGACTCTGGGGTGTCCTTCCATCCCTCAGGTTCTCACAGTCCCTCCTGCCCTCCCAGAGCTGCACCCAGCCAGGCTTCTAGGTCTCCAGACCTTTCCCAGTGTTGGGGACAGGCTGGAGAGCAGGACACCTGGAGCTGAGCCAGTGGGGGTCTGCATCACCCTCAAACTCCATCCCTCACCCCTCTGCACGAGGGAGCAGCTTCCCTGATCCTGCTCTGTGATTTCTTCCCCTGCTGAAAGGTTCCCAAGGATCTGAGACCCTCGGGGGTGCTTGCCCTCCTTCTACTCACCTTCTCCTCTTCCTCTTCCTCCTCTTCCTCCCTGGCAGGCAGCCGCAAGTGCAAGAAGGGGTACCTGCACTGCATGAATGGGCGCTGCGTCGCCAGTCGCTACTGGTGCGACGGCGTGGACAACTGTGGGGACAACTCGGACGAGGTGCCCTGTAACAGTGAGTGTCTGCCTGGCACCCAGCCAGCCCCTTCCAGGGCTCTGTCAGCTATCTGGGACAGGGACAGCAGCTTCAGGAGGGAGTTACCATCAGTTTGACAGGAGCAGAGCAGAGCCAGGGCTTAACAGAGAGTCAAGGTCAAGCTTGTGCTGCTTTGTAAAGCTCACCGAGTGACAGCTGAGAGGAAAAACTCCTGGGCATGGTCACACAGCACCCAGAGCGTCCCAGTGAGAGTGGTTTGACAGCCAGGAGGGGCACGGGGTGTAGTGTCACTGCTCCTCATGGCTTCCATGGCTCCCAGGAATTACCAAAGGCAGCATTTCCTTAGGGCTGCAGGATGGGTCTGCTGGGTTTCAGACTGACAGGGGCAGTTGGGAGCTTCTCAGAGTCCTGTCCAGGTCTGGTTGTGCCAGAGAGAGGGGCTCAGGCTGCCAGGCTGAGTGTGAGCTGGGAGGCACCAGGTGTCATCCAGAAGGGAATTGGGTTAGGAGCACTCTGGACAGCCCAGAGCTGCATGGGCAGTGTGGGGGTGTGGGTGCCCTTCCACAGCACGAGTAGGTACCATGGGGTGGCTGTGGACTCTGCTTCATCGACTGTGGGGGCTTTTTCCCCCTGGCAGAAACCAGCTGTGCTGCCACCGAGTTCCGCTGCCGGGACGGGACCTGCATTGGGAATTCCAGCCGCTGCAACCAGTTCATCGACTGCGAGGATGCGTCAGACGAAATGAACTGCAGTGAGTGCTCAGCTGCTTCCCCTAGCCCCTCCTCAGCTCTGGAGATGCTCCTGCTCTCTGTGCCTGCAGCAGGGACCCGGGTCTTTGGGATTTGGGCTGGATCAGGGAGGGAGGAGGGTCCTACTCCTGTCCTGCAGCCCTGGGATGAGGTAGCCTGACCCCACCCCTGCAGCCTCACTGTGCCATGCTCAGCACCCCACCACTCAATGGATCCCTGCAGCTCTGGGCATGTGTGGGGCACGTGTGGGGGCACATCTAGGGGTGTGTGGGGTGTGGTGGGCTCCAGCAGCAGGGCAGGGGCTGGTGCCACGTGATGGAGCCAGACCAGGGGGCTTCTGCCGTGGTTCCTGCTGTGTCACCGGGGCTCCTGCTGTGATTCCTCTCAGCTGCCACCGACTGCAGCAGCTACTTCAAGCTGGGGGTGAAGGGCACCACGTTCCAGAAGTGTGAGCACACGTCCCTGTGCTACGCACCCAGCTGGGTGTGCGACGGCGCCAACGACTGCGGCGATTACTCGGACGAGCGCAACTGCCCCGGTGAGAGCGGGAGGGCAGAGGGGTCTCTGGGGGCAGGGATGCCCCCTTGGGCTGTGGAAGGTTTTTTTTGCCCACTGGGACTGTTGTCCTCTGCCCGTGTGGCTCCTGCACAGATGGTGCTGAAGGGATCTAGGATGCAGGACCTCAGGGGGATTTTGGGGAGGAGTCCTTCAGTTCTGGGCTGGGAGGAGGCAGGATGTGGCCATGCCATTGTCCTCACTGATGTTTCCATCACAAAGTAGGTGGGAGGAAGCCCAAATGTCCATCCAACTACTTTGCCTGCCCGAGTGGGAGGTGCATCCCCATGACCTGGACCTGTGACAAGGAGGATGACTGTGAGAATGGTGAAGATGAGACCCAGTGCAGTGAACGGCAGGGTAAGGACACTCAGGATTTGGTCTGAGGCATGGGGCAGTGCTGGAGGGTGGGCAGAATCCTCTTCTCTCCCTGACATCCATTTGCCAAGGACACACCCCAGATTCTTCTCCCTCTGGTTTTACTCCACACTCTTGAGCTTTTAGCTGTGACCAGTATAAATGTCCTTGTGTGCTGGTTTGCTCAGCACATGCACAAGTATCCGTGGCCCTTTTGAACAGAACCAATTATGGCTTCCTTCAGCTCCATTTTCAGTTCTGACCTCCTGGAACAAGTTCCAGACAGTGCTCAGGAGCTGGGGATCTTCCCCAGGTCCAGGAGCAGGGAGTCCCACACCAGCCTTGTGTGACCACGAGCAGTACCCCCAACATCCCCCTGGTCTCCTGGAGCCCAGCTGGCCCAGCCTGGCCATGCTCTGCTGGTGTCTCCTCCCCTTATCACCTCACTCTGACCCCCGTCTCCTCCTCTTCTCCTCTCCCAGATAAGTTCTGCTACCCTGTGCAGTTCGAGTGCAACAACCACCGCTGCATCTCCAAGCTCTGGGTGTGTGATGGGGCCGATGACTGCGGGGATGGCTCTGACGAGGACAGTCGCTGCCGTGAGTCTGCTCCAGCCCCTCTTCTCCCCATCCTCAGTCCCTGCCTGCTCCATCACCGTGTTCCTGCATCTGTGTTCCTGCCTCTCCTCATCCCTTCTCCCACTTGTGGTCTTACCACTCTCCTGGGCTCTGTATCTTGGGGCTCTCCAGCAGTGGGGTGACTGGACTCCATCCTGCTCCTCCCTTCCCCAGGGCTGACCACCTGCAGCTCAGGATCCTTCCAGTGCCCGGGCACCTACGTGTGTGTGCCAGAGCGCTGGCTCTGTGACGGGGACAAGGACTGTGCGGACGGGGCTGATGAGACCCTCGCTGCTGGCTGCTGTGAGTGTCTGAGGGCAGGGGGCTGGGGGAGGCCGGGGGCTGGTGAGGGGCTGACGGTGGTGGTGCCCCTTTGCAGTGTACAACAACACCTGTGATGAGCGGGAGTTCATGTGTGGGAACCGGCAGTGCATCCCCAAGCACTTTGTCTGTGACCACGATGATGACTGTGGCGACGGCTCCGATGAGTCCCCGGAATGTGGTGGGTGTCTGTGGGATCTGGGTGTCTGTGGGACCCAGGGGGCTGGCCTGGCAGCCACGCTGGGTGCTCCTGGGCTTTGGGACAGTACCCTGGGAAGGTCTTCCTCACCCCAGAGGGGTTTGGTGTGAGTGTGGTGAGGGGGAACCCAGAGAGGCAGCAGAAGGGGATTGTTGGTGGAGGGCAGCCCTCCAGCTCTGATGCAGGGATACAAACCCAGAGAGAGATCCAAACCCACAGAGAGATCAGTGTGTGTGCAGAGCAGCTCTGTCCCAGGCCAGCTGCTCTGTGGTGTCGCTGTCGCTCCCGGCAGCTTGGGAAGGTTTGGCTCCATGGTGCCTCTCTCTCTCTGAGTGGCTTCACGGTGCCTCTGGAAGGCTCAGGAAGGTGGGATGCCAGCTGAGCCCCTCACCCTTCCTCAGAGTATCCCACCTGTGGCCCCCATGAGTTCCGCTGTCAGAACGGCCGCTGCCTCAGCAACCGGCAGTGGGAATGTGATGGGGAGTTTGACTGCCATGACCACTCGGATGAGGCGCCCAAGAACCCACGCTGCAGCAGCCCAGGTACCTGCTGGGGTCACAGTGGGGTCCTGGGGGGAATAGCAGAGCCCCCACTGACCACTACCACCTCCTCTCTGCAGAAAACAAGTGCAACGACTCCTTCTTCCTCTGCAAGAATGGGAATTGCATCTCTGAGGCGCTGCTCTGTGACAACAACAATGACTGTGCTGACGGCTCTGATGAGCTCAACTGCTTCATCAACGAGTGCCTCAACAAGAAGCTGAGTGGCTGTTCCCAGGAGTGTGAGGACCTCAAGATTGGGTACAAGGTAGGGGGCCTTGGGATGGGGAGCTGGCTGCAGAGATCATAGAATAGCAGAACGCCCTGAGTTGGAAGAGACCTACAATGATTGTTGAAGTCCAACTCCTGCCCCTGCACAGGAGACCTCAGCAATCCCACCCTGTGCCTGAGAGTCTTGTCCAAATGCTCCTGGAATTCTGGCAGCCTTGGAGCTGTGCCAGCCAACAGTGCCTGACTCCCCTCTGGGGGAAGAACCTTTTCCTGATATCCAGCCTAAACCTCCCCTGGCACAGCTCCTGCTGTTCCCTCTCCTTCCTCCTCCGCAGACGTGAGGGTTGTGTCTGTCCTGTGCCAGCTGGGCCAGGGATTTGACACAGGTGCTTCAGGCACTGTTTGTGCATCTCAGCTGTCCTTGCTGAGTCCACATGTCCCACGGTGACACTTGTCACCTCCCAGCACCTGCCACCTCCCGGCGTGCGGGCCTTGGAGGTGTCTGACAGCTCCGGGTTGCTCCTGCAGTGCAGATGCCGTCCCGGGTTCCGGCTGAAGGACGACGGGAAGACGTGCATCGACATCGACGAGTGCTCCACCACCTACCCCTGCAGCCAGAAGTGCATCAACACCCTGGGCAGCTTCAAGTGCCTCTGCACTGAGGGCTACAAGCTCAGACCTGACAACCCCACCAGCTGTAAGGCTGTCACAGGTGAGAGCCAGGTGCGGGCGCAGAGCCCAGGGTGTTCCTGGTGACCATGGGATGCTGCTGGTACTGGAGTTGGAGGGTGAAGTGGCTGCCCCCAATTCATGAGGGAGTGGGACTGAGAGGGTGGCAGGTCTGCAGGGCTCTGCCCACATCCCAGCAATGCTCCCCTGCCACTTTTCCTTCTTTCCCCATGCAGATGAAGAGCCTTTCCTCATCTTCGCCAACCGCTACTATCTGAGGAAGCTCAACCTGGATGGCTCCAACTACACTCTGCTCAAGCAGGTGCGGGGGAGCTGGGAGCAGGAGGGACACCAGCCCCATGTGGCTGGGATTTGGGGATGGAGTGGGCCCTGAAGGACACGGGAGCTGCCAGCTGAGGAGTTTGGGCTCTTGGCTTCCCAGAGGAATGGTAGAACCATCTAAATGTCAGGAGGTCACTGTGAGCAAGGAGCAGACAGGGACGTTGTGGGCTCTATAAAACCCCCCAGAGCCCGTGCCAGCTACTGTGGCTGCTGCAACCCTTCTCCCTCCCTCCTTTCCAGGGGCTGAACAATGCTGTGGCTCTGGATTTTGACTACCGGGAGCAGATGATCTACTGGACAGATGTCACCACGCAGGGCAGCATGATCCGCCGCATGCACATCAACGGCAGCAACGTCCAGGTGAGGACGTGGGGCAACCCCTGGGGCACCCCTGGGCTGGGCAGCTGGGCCTCAGCCACCTCCTGCCCTACTGTGGGGTCATCACTGGGCTTTGGGAATCGGCCCCAGTTGCTGTGGGATGTTTTGTAGCCCCACCCCAAGTAGGGGTGGGCTCCACACTGCCCTGAAATGCGTGATAAGGAAGACTGGGGGAAGACTCATGGAGTCATGGAATGATTTGGGTCAGAAGGGATGTTAAAGTTCATCCAGTTTCACTCCCCTGCCATGGGCAGGGACACCATCCACTATCCCAGGTTGCTCCAAGCTCCATCCAACATGGCCTTGGACACTTCAAGGGATGGGGCAGCCACAGCTTCTCTGGGCAACCTGTGCCAGGGCCTCCCCACCCTCACAGGGAGGAATTTCTTCCCAGTATCCCATCTAAACCTAAGAGGGGAGTGAGGAAGAAGACTTGGGCTGGGAAGGGGAATGCTGTCACCCCTGAGAGATCAGGGTGTGGTTCTCTCTGCTCAGCCCTGTCACTTCTGATTCCTCCTGGCAGGTCCTTCACCGCACGGGGCTCAGCAACCCCGACGGGCTGGCTGTGGACTGGGTGGGAGGAAACCTGTACTGGTGTGACAAGGGTCGCGACACCATCGAGGTGTCGAAGCTCAACGGCGCGTACCGCACCGTGCTGGTCAACTCGGGCCTGCGCGAGCCCCGCGCGCTCGTGGTGGACGTGCAGAATGGGTGAGAGCCTGGGGGACATGGACCTGCCTCCCTGCTGGGGAGGGGGTTGTGGTCACCTTGCTGTAGTCCCAGATGTTGGGAGATGGGATGAAGCCTTCTCTCTTGGTCTCTGGGACGCCACACATTGTGGTGTCCCTACCTTTTCCCTACCCTGTGCCCGTGTGCTTCCATTTATCACAGGGTCACGGGGTGGTTTGGGATGGAAAGGACCTTAAAGCATCTTGTTCCACCCCATTGCTGTCACCTTCCACTATCCCAAGTTGCTCCAAGCCCTGTCCAAGCTTGGACATTTCCAGGGATGGGGCAGCCCCAGCTTCTCTGGGCAACCTGTGCCAGGGCCTCACCACCCTCACCAGGAGAAATTTCTGTGGTTTCCAACTCAGCCTCTCCCTGCTCTTCTGTTTCATCCCCAGTTACCTCTACTGGACAGACTGGGGGGACCACTCTCTGATTGGGAAGATCGGCATGGACGGCACCAACCGCAGCGTCATTGTGGACACCAAGATCACGTGGCCCAACGGGCTCACCCTGGACTACATCAACAGCCGGATCTACTGGGCTGATGCCCGTGAGGACTACATTGAGTTCGCCAGCCTGGATGGCTCCAACAGGCACACGGGTGAGAGCCCCGGGGCTCCTGCCACTCCAGCAGGCCTTGGGGGGCTCCAGGCTGTGGGTCAGGCTTTGGAGTGGGAACCAGGGCTGCTGGGGCCAGTCCCCAGCTCTGGCCACTCCTCTGTGTCCAGGGAAGTGGCTGCTTCCTTGTGGGAGGGGAAGGTGGCACAGCCCCTCACTGAGCGCCCTCTCCCCTGGCAGTGCTGAGCCAGGACATCCCCCACATCTTCGCGCTCACCCTCTTCGAGGATTTCATCTACTGGACCGACTGGGAGACCAAGTCCATCAACCGGGCCCACAAGACAACAGGAGCCAACAAGACACTGCTGATCAGCACCTTGCACCGGCCCATGGACATCCACATCTACCACCCCTACCGCCAGCCTGACGGTGAGCACGGCCTGGGGGTGCTGGTGCTGGGGAACCACCCTGGCAAAGGGACATGGGGGCGATGCCAGGTTGAGCACAGGGTGACAAGGTGCTCCCATGCCGCCCTGAGGGTCCCCAGCTCAGCCTGACTGGCTTTTGTCACCCTGCTCTCCCCAGTTCCCAACCATCCCTGCAAAACCAACAATGGTGGCTGCAGCAACCTCTGCCTGCTCTCGCCGGGTGGGGGGCACAAGTGTGCCTGTCCCACCAACTTCTACCTGGGCAGCGATGGCAAAACCTGCGTGTCCAACTGCACAGCCAGCCAGGTAAGCCCCTGCCTGCCTGTCCCTGCCTGTCCCTGCCTGTCCCTGCCTGTCCCTGCCTGTCCCTGCCTGTCCCTGCCTGTCCCTGCCTGCCTGGAAATTCCCCATGCCTGTGTCTCTCCTGCCATAGTCTCCCCAAGGGTGCTGGGATGTAGCACGGTCTTCTGTGGATGCAGGCAGCACCTCCCTCCTGTGGCACTTCATATTTGGGGGTGACAGAGACCCTCCAGCTCTGGAATGTTCTTCAACCCCTCTCCTCAAATCCCAGGGCCTGGGTGGGGTTAAGACTTTGCTCTGAGTCAGGATTTGGGAATACTTGGAGGGGACAGCACAGGATCAGTGCCCTTGGCTGAGCTTGCTGGGGATGAAATCTCTTGGGGTCCCTCCTCCCCATCCTGAACCACCCCACAAGCTCCTCTCTCCGTCAGTTTGTCTGCAAGAACGACAAGTGCATCCCTTTCTGGTGGAAATGCGACACCGAGGACGACTGCGGGGACCGGTCGGATGAGCCGGACGATTGCCGTGAGTGCCAGGGGGGTGACACAGGCCCCCAGGTCCCAGCACCCTGGGCTGTTGGGACAGCCTCATGGAAGGAAGGGTCAGTGCAATAACAGGGTTCAGGGAGCAGTGGGACACACCTGTCCCCGTGTCAGGATTGTCCCGTGGAGCAGAGCTGGAGCCCAGAATTGAATGCTGGGTCCCTGCAAAGGACCCCAGAGGGGTGGAGCAGGGGTTTGAGGTTGAGGTGTGCCTTAGAAATGTTCCTCAGAGCAAACCTGTGGCCCTGTGTTATCCCACAGCTGAGTTCAAGTGCAGGCCAGGGCAGTTCCAGTGCTCCACAGGGATCTGCACCAACCCTGCCTTCATCTGTGATGGCGACAACGACTGCCAGGACAACTCAGATGAGGCCAACTGTGGTAGGTTCCCTGTGTCCCCTGGTGACCCCCAGGCCTCCACAGCGTGAAGCTGCAGCCTGTCACCCCCTGACCATGTCACCTCTTCCCCAGACATCCACGTCTGCCTGCCCAGCCAGTTCAAGTGCACTAACACCAACCGCTGCATCCCTGGCATCTTCCGCTGCAACGGGCAGGACAACTGCGGGGACGGCGAGGACGAGAAGGATTGTCGTGAGTGGGGGGCTCAGGGTATCAGGTGGGAACAAGCAGGGGCCAGAATGAGGGGCTCAGGTCTGTGTCTTGGGGTGTTTGGCTCCCTGGGTTGTCCCAGGGCTTTCTCCATACCCCGGGTCTCCGCAGACCCTCTGTCACCATCGCAGATGCTGCTGTTTCCTAGTGGAAATGAAATCCTTAAATTCCTTGAAGTGGATTTGGGCTGAGCCTGTTGCCAAGCTGAGGGATCTGGTGCCCTCTGTCCTGTCCCCCCATAGCTTGGAGTCTTCTGGGGCCATTTTATGGCTCTGCTCCATCTCCTCCGCCGAGCACACCAGCCCCTTGTGATCCCTGGAGCATCCACGCACCTCTCAACCCCTCAGCTGTTTCTTGGGGAAAGGGGTGGCTGGCTCCTGCCTGCCCTTCTGCTCTTCCTGACACCCCTTCTCCCTCCTGCAGCGGAGGTGACCTGTGCCCCCAACCAGTTCCAGTGTGCCATCACCAAGCGCTGCATCCCCCGTGTCTGGGTCTGTGACCGTGACAACGACTGCGTGGATGGCTCCGATGAACCTGCCAACTGCAGTAAGGGACCTGTGTGGGGAGGGGGTTCTGGTCACTTGTAAAATACCCACACTAGGCACCTCTGTGTGCTGGCGGGGTGGCAGGTCCCTGCTCAGTCCCTTTTTGGTCCCTGCTCTGTCCCTGCTCAGTCCCTGCCCAGTTCCTGCTCAGTTCTACCTCGGTCCCTTCTCAATCCTTGCTCAGTCCTTGCTCAGTCCCTGCTCAGTTCTACCTTGATCCCTCCTCAGTCCCTGCTCTGTCCCTGCTCAGTTCTACCTTGGTCTCTCAGTCCCTGCTCAGTCCCTGTGGGCAGTGGGTGATGGTGTTGGTGGCTCTGCCTGGATCTGTCCTGCTGGGATTCTCCTCCCCCTGACTTCTCCCCGGAGAACTGCTTGGAAGGGAGGGGGATCTCACCCAGCTCCAGGCTGCTCATCAGCCCTGCAGAGAACAACACGTGCCTGACCAGTGCTGATCCCTGCCCTGTGCCTGTGTCACTTTGTCCCCTCCAGCCCAAATGACCTGTGGTGTGGATGAGTTCCGGTGCAAGGACTCGGGTCGGTGCATCCCGGCGCGCTGGAAGTGTGACGGGGAGGACGACTGTGGGGATGGATCTGATGAGCCCAAGGAGGAATGCGGTGAGCAAGGGCTGTGGGGACTAGCCAGTGTCATCCTGTGTCCCTGTTCCCCAAGGGACAGGCTGGCCTGGCATTGGCTGTCTCCTCTGAGGTGCCCCAGGAGTCCCAGCTGCTCCTTTTCCAAGTAGCATGGGTCAGAGGGAGGTGCTGGGCAGTGGTGACCCCTGTCCTGGTCCCATCCATCGTGTGGAGCAGTGCTAACCTCTGACCCTGTTCCTGTCCTGTCCCTCCTCATGTTCAGGGCAATGCTGACACCTGTCCCTGTCTCATACTCCCATCATACAGGGCAGTGCTGACCTTTGTCCCTGTCCCGTTTCTCCCCTCATTTGGAGCAGTGCTGATCCCACCCCTGTCCCATATCTCCCACTGTGCAGGGCAGCACTGACCCCTGTCACTGTTCCTGCCCCTGTCCTGTCCAGCCCTTTTTTTTGGGGGCAGTGCTGACCCCTGTCCCTTCCTTCCCCTTGTTTAGGGCAGTGCTGATCCCACCCCTGTCCCATATCTCCCACTGTGCAGGGCAGCACTGACCCCTGTCACTGTTCCTGCCCCTGTCCTGTCCAGCCCTTTTTTTTTGGGGCAGTGCTGACCCCTGTCCCTTCCTTCCCCTTGTTTTGGGCAGTGCTGATACCTTTCCCTGTGTCCCCGTGCTGTCCTTCCCCTCATGCAGCAGAGTGCTCACACCTGTCCCTGTCCCATATTTCCCCTTGTTCAGGACAGTGCTGACCCCTGTCCTGTCCTTGTCCTGTCCCCTTGTGTGGGGTGGTGCTGACACCTGTCCCTGTCACATCCTTCGCCTTGTTCGGGGCAGTGCTGACCCCTGTCCCTGTCCCATCCATGCCCTCATTTGGGGCAGTGCTGACCCCTGTCCCTGACCTGACTCTCCCCTGATTTGAGGCAGTGCTGGCACCTGTCCCTGTCCCATTCGTGCCCTCATTTGGGGCAGTGCTGACCCCTGTCCCTGTCCTATACCTCCCTTGATTTGGGGCAGTGCTGGCACCTGTCCATGTCCCATCCATGCCCTCATGCAGAGCAGTGCTGACCCCTGTCCCTGTCCCATCCATGCCCTCATTTGGGGCACTGCTGACCCCTGTCCCTGTCCCATCCATGCCCTGATTTGGGGCACTGCTGACCTCTGTCCCTGTCCCCCCTCTGATTTGGGGCAGTGCTGACCCCTGTCCCTGTCCCATCCCTCCTCTGATTTGGGGCAGTGCTGACCCCTGTCCCTGTCCCTCCCCTGATTTGGGGCACTGCTGACCCCTGCCCCTGTCCCTCCCCGCATTTGGGGCAGTGCTGACCCCTGTCCCTGTCCCTCCCCTGATCTGGGGCAGTGCTGACCCCTGTCCCTGCTGTCCCTCCCAGACGAGCGTACCTGTGAGCCGTACCAGTTCCGCTGCAAGAACAACCGCTGTGTGCCGGGCCGCTGGCAGTGCGACTACGACAACGACTGCGGGGACAACTCGGATGAGGAGAGCTGCAGTACGTGCCACCCCCGAGCCTTTGCTGTCCCCAGGGTGGAGCAGTGGAGAAGGGAGAGGTTTGGGCCCCCCCAGCCCCTCTTCTGCTGCTGGGGAGTGTCAGGCTGGTGGCCAGGAGTGCCACCGTGTCCCCCAGCCAGGACACCCCCAACTCCAGGGGAGGCTGTGCCAAGGAGACACCCCAAGGGTGATGGGTGACAGGGAAGGGGTGACCCCAACATGCTCCCTGCAGCAGCATGGGGGCCCAGCATAGCTGGAGTCACCCGAGGGCACCTTGTCCTGCTTTGCTACCAAGCATCACCCCCTGTGTCACCTCCTGCCTGGCAGTGGCACCTGGGATGGCGGTGGGGACACACAGAGCTGTCAGGAGGGACCTGGGTCACAACCTCAGGCCTGGGCCAGTGCACGGGGAGGTGGCTGATCCCCAGAGTTGGGGCAGAGAGTTCAGTGCTGCCCCTTCATGAGCTCCTGCTTGTGTGGCAGCACCTGCCCCACTAAGCAGCCAAGGAACAAGAGTGTCCTCACGGACAAGACCATCCCCAGGGCTCCACTGTGGCTCTGTCCCTCCAGAGGGGTTCAGGCTGCCTGTGGGATGGCACCAGGGTCTGCTGTCAGACCCTCTCCCACCCCACAGCACCCAGAGGGTTCCAGGCTGCCCATGGGATGGCACCAGGGTCTACTGCCAGACCCTCTCCTACCCTGCAGTGCCCACTGGGTCCCTCTGTCTTCCTGCAGCTCTTTAGGGTGCAGCTTTTGTTTTCTTTTCTGTTGATTTCCTGTCGTGTTTTTGAGTTCGTGCCATTTCACTTCATCTTATGTTTTTCTCCATTTTCACACTGTCGTTATGGGGCGCTCAGAGGTAGGTTCCTGCCAAAATCTTTTAATTCCATGTACAGTGTCTCTAAAATCAATGAAGACAATAATTTCTAGGTGAGGGCAGAGGGGTCGGGACTGGACAATCCAGGTGGATTTACTGAGCATCAGCACCAGCTTCTCCCTCCATGGAGCTACAGCCAGGGAGGGTCTGACCCTGCTGCTCTGCAGAGCCCGTGCATGGCTTGGACTTGGCTCCAAAACCCATCCCCACCGTGACTCTCCCTGTTCCACCTGGACACCCTGTGTTCCCCTGTTCCCCCACAGTCCTGTGCTGTGACCAGAGGGTCCCTGTACCCCAACACCCTGGGGCCATGGGGAGGGGAAGGGTCCCAAGAGCCATCCCAGGTGGGCGGCTGTGCCACGTGCCGTCCTCCTGGATTTGGCACTGGCTGTGCCAGTGAGCTGTGGGTGAGTGTCTGTCTCCATGCCCTGTGAGGGGAGATGGGGATGAGGCTCTTCCAGGGCACTGCTGCAGTTCCTCCTGCCCTGGGGGGCAGCCAGGGTGGGCAGCAGTGGGGCTGGTGCTGCCCTATGGAGAGTGAGTGACCTGGGGGATAGCCAGGCTGTGTGGCCACAGTGTCCCCCAAAACCCCCACAGGAAGCTGGGAGCCCTGGGGTGGGAAGGGGCTGGGAGGTGGTACCAGCTGTGCCCCTCTGGCAGCTCCCACAGCTCTGCCTGTACCCTCTGTCCCCAATGCCACCAGCCGTGTGTCCGTGTCAGCCTATGCCCTCCCAGCTGTTGCCCAAGGACACCCCCTGCCCTCACAGCCTGTCCCCACTCTCAGGGCACACCCTGTGTTCTCTGTCCCCAGCACCCCGGCCCTGCTCCGAGAGCGAGTTCTCGTGTGCCAACGGCCGCTGCATCGCGGGCAGGTGGAAATGTGACGGGGACCACGACTGCGCCGACGGCTCCGACGAGGTACAGCCCCGCTGAGGCCGCGGGAAGGGGATACAGCCCCGCCTCTGCCCCTGCCGGTGGCCCTGGGGCTCAAAGCCTGGGTGTGGCAATAGGACAGGGGCGTGCCATGGCCACCCTGTCCCTGCTGACCGTGTCGCTCGCCCGTCCCCTGCAGAAAGACTGCACCCCCCGCTGTGAGTTTGACCAGTTCACGTGCAAGAACGGGCACTGCATCCCCATACGCTGGCGCTGCGACGCCGATGCCGACTGCATGGACGGCTCCGATGAGGAGAACTGTGGCACCGGGGGTAATGGCAGAGCTGTCTGTCCCCTGGGGCTGGTTGTGTCCCGCCCCCTCCCTGCCCTCGTGTCACCTGCGTCCCTGCTGCGGGTGGGAGTGCTCCCCCGTGTGTGTGTCCACCCCTCTCTGCCCCGCCCTGGAGCATGCACAGACATGTATCTGAGCCCTGGAAACCCTGCAGCCCTGGAGACCCCCTGTCCATGCTGGAAATTGGAATTGCAACCCCAGGCTGGGGTTTTGGCAGCAGGGCAGCACGAGCTGACATGTCCCCTCTTGTGCTGTCGCAGTTCGCACGTGTCCCTTGGACGAGTTCCAGTGCAACAACACCCTGTGCAAGCCCCTGGCCTGGAAGTGTGACGGGGAGGACGATTGTGGGGACAACTCGGATGAGAATCCCGAGGAGTGCTGTGAGTGACACTGCGGTGCCTCTGCCCCGAGCCCTCCCATACCCCAGGATGGGGTGGCAGTCCTGGAGCTCAGGCACCCCTGCGAGGACCAGAGGGTCTGGGGAGAACCTCTGGCAGCTCCTCTTGGGGGTAACCAGTGGGGCTGAGGGGCTGGAGGTGGCTCCAACTGAGGGAAAGGAGTTGCAGAGGGGCTGAGCAGGGTGAGGGGCTGAGTGGGGCGAGGGGCTGGCAGTGGGGAGGGGGCTGGGGGGAGGCTGGGGCTGGGCAAGGAGAGGGCTCACAGCAGCCGGGCAATTGTCTTTGCTTCAGTCTCTTTGCTTCAGCCTCCGGAGCCCGCTCGCCTGCGTGGGACAGCCCTCCCAGGAGAGCGGGCAGAGGCTGAGCAGCAGCTCGTGACATGTGTGACAGCCTGGCTACGGCGTCTCCTTTCACCGTCACCGTTTGTTTCTGTTTGCTGGTGCAGTGAAATTCCAGTGTCCCCCCAACAGACCGTTCCGCTGCAAGAACGACCGGGTATGTCTGTGGATCGGTCGACAGTGCGACGGCATTGACAACTGTGGAGATAACACGGATGAGAAGGACTGCGGTGAGTGAGGCTGCCCGTGGGCACAGCCCTCAGCCTGCCTGGCCAGGGTGCCTGTGTGGTCACTGTGGCCCTTGGGATGGTCCTCCCAGAGCCCCAGAGTTCAGCCCCAGTGTTGGGGTTCGCTTTGCCCAGTCGTTGCTCCCAAAATCAGGGTGTGGATGCAGGGTCCCAAGTCCCTGCCTGCTCCCAGAGGGTCCCATGGGGATGGGTGCCCAGGACATGGGGGTCACAGCTGCTGCCCCTGACCCGCAGAGTCACCCACGGCCAAGCCCAAGAGCTGCAACCAGGACAAGAACGAGTTCCTGTGTGGGAACAAGAAGTGCATCAGCGCCAACCTCCGCTGCAACTTCTTCGATGACTGTGGAGACGGCTCCGATGAGGAATTCTGCTCCCATGGTGGGTGGGGAGCCAGGGGCTCGGTGGGGGCTGGGGAACTCGCTGTGACACGCATGTGACACGTGTGTGACACGCGTCCCACCTCAGAACACAAGTCATACGACTGCATGACCAACACCACCATGTGTGGGGATGAAGCCCAATGCATCCAGTCCCAGTCCACCTCATACTGCACCTGCCGCAGAGGCTTCCAGAAGGTGCCAGACAAGAATTTTTGCCAAGGTACTTCCCACTGCTGCTGGAGAGGGCTCGGGATCAGGTTGTGGGGTTTGGCATTGGTTTTTGCCAGTGAGGTGGGATTTCACAGCTGGGGTGGGGCTGGGGCGGCAGGAATGGTGTCCTTGGGGCAGAGTTGGGGTTTGCGAGGGCACCCTCCAGGTCTGATCCCATCTCCTGCTGCCCAGACATCAACGAGTGCCTGCGCTTCGGGACCTGCTCCCAGCTCTGCAACAACACCAAGGGCTCCCACGTCTGCAGCTGCTCCAAGAACTTCATGAAGACAGACAACATGTGCAAGGCAGAAGGTCAGGAGGGAACAGGGACCCACACGGGTTCTATTTGTGTGCCCAGGACCCCCCCATGTGCTCCTGTGGGAATCCTTTGCTCTTCCCTCCAACCCCCTGCTGCTCTGCCCACCTTTCTGGTACCGCTGGTGCCATCAGTCTGTCCATCCCTGGCAGAGTCAGTCCCAAGGCGATGACAAGCTCCCAGTGACCCTGTCCCTGTCCCACCAGGGAGCTGGGCTGAGCCCCCAGTCCCAGCTGAATCCCCACTCCTGCCTGAGCCCCTGTTGCCAGTCCAGTCCATGCCAACCTCTCCTCCTCCTCCTCCTCCTCTGCAGGCTCCGAGCACCAGATCCTTTATATCGCGGACGACAACAAGATCAGGAGCATGTACCCCTTCAACCCCAACTCAGCCTACGAGCCAGCCTTCCAGGGTGATGAGAGCGTGCGCATTGATGCCATGGACATCTACGTTAAGGGCAACAAGATCTACTGGACCAACTGGCACACGGGCCGGATCTCCTACCGGGAGCTGCCCGCCTCCTCCTCCGCCTCCACCGCCTCCAACCGCAACCGGCGCCAGATCGACGGCGGCGTCACCCACCTGAACGTGAGCGAGCTCTGCCAGGGCACGGTGGGAGCGATGAGGATGGGCTGATGGTGTCCTCCCCCCTCACCTGTCTCCCCTCTGCCCCGCACAGATCTCAGGGCTGAAGATGCCGCGGGGAATTGCCATCGACTGGGTGGCCGGGAACATCTACTGGACGGACTCGGGGCGGGACGTCATCGAGGTGGCGCAGATGAAGGGCGAGAACCACAAGACGCTGATTTCGGGGATGATCGATGAGCCCCATGCCATCGTGGTTGATCCACTACGGGGGTGAGGGGCTTGAGCCTTCATCCCATCCCTCTGCCCAACCCTCACCACACTCCCCTCACCACAAGCCCACCCATGTGTCCCAGTGTCACTCTCTGTGTCTTCTCGAGTTACCCCAGAGTTACCTGGTGACTCCAGGATGCCATGGGGACAGTGGGAGGGTTTCTCCTCCCGGGTCTTTGGGCTGTCCTCTTCCCCTGGGAATGATCTGCCTGTGTCCTTACAGAACAATGTACTGGTCAGACTGGGGCAATCACCCCAAGATCGAGACGGCTGCAATGGATGGGACGCTGCGGGAGACGCTGGTGCAGGACAACATCCAGTGGCCAACAGGTGAGAGAGGGAGATGACAGGAGGGGGGCAAAAGTCATGATGGGGACATGCTCAACCATTTGTGTTGGGGAGGGTTGTCCTGGGGGCTTGGAGCCCCATGGCAGTAGGGGCGGTGGGGTGGCTGCTCTGTGGGTCACTTGGTCAGGAAGGGCTTGGGGTGGACTGGGGGCTCACTGGAGGCTGTGTCCCCTCAGGCCTGGCCGTGGACTACCACAATGAGAGGCTGTACTGGGCCGACGCCAAGCTCTCGGTCATCGGCAGCATCCGGCTCAATGGCACCGACCCCGTTGTGGCCATCGACAACAAGAAGGGTAAGGGGTGCCCCATGGGGGTCCCTGGCCTCAGACCCACTCCAAATTCCTGCCTCCACATGTCCCCTGCTGGCTTCCCCAGGGCTGAGCCACCCGTTCAGCATCGACATCTTTGAGGACTACATCTACGGCGTCACCTACATCAACAACCGCATCTTCAAGATTCACAAGTTTGGGCACAAGCCCGTCACCAACCTGACGTCCGGCCTCAACCACGCCACCGACGTCGTGCTCTACCACCAGTACAAGCAGCCAGAGGGTGTGTGTGGGGCTGGGACCCCCACCCTGCTCCTGGGATAGTAGGGAGGTGCCAGGGACTGATAGCTGGTGTGAGGTGCCAGAGGGTGAGGGGAGAACTGGCACAGCTTGGGAAGAGGGGACTCAGACCCCCAGCTCCCTGCCCGAAGTGGGGGTGTCTGGGTGGGCAGAGCAGGGTTTTGGTGAGGTGGATTGGGGGAGTCCAGCTGCAGTGGTGAGTGGTCAGGTGGCCACCTCACGGCATGGGAGGGACAGCACAGGGATGTGGAGGGAAATGTCCTAGAGGTGCTGTGGAGCAAGAAGGGCTGTGGATCACCATGCTGTCACCACCCCGCTGTCCTCTCCCTGCTGTCCTCACCCACCTGTGCCCTCACCTCCCGCAGTGACCAACCCTTGTGACCGCAAGAAGTGCGAGTGGCTCTGCCTGCTCAGCCCCAGCGGCCCCGTGTGCACCTGCCCCAACGGCAAACGCCTGGACAACGGCACCTGCGTGGTCATTCCCTCGCCCACCGTCTCCCCTGTCGGTAGGTGACACCGGAGAAGGAGAGGATGAGGATGAGGAGGAAGGTTGGGTCCTGCCAGCACAGTCCTGCTCACTTCCATCCCCTCCGTCCCTCCCTCCCAGTGCCCACCACAGACACGTGTCACCTGGAGTGCCTGAACGGCGGCAGCTGCTTCCTCAACGCCCGCAAGCAGGCCAAGTGCCGCTGCCAACCGCGCTACAACGGGGACAAGTGCCAGATCGACCAGTGCTGGGACTACTGCCAGAACGGGGGCACCTGCGCCGCCTCCCCCTCAGGTGAGCCTGGGGGGTCAGTGAGGGATGGACAGATGGACAGGTGGGCACAGAGCTAACGGGTTTTTACCCCCAGGAATGCCGACCTGCCGCTGCCCCACCGGCTTCACCGGGCCCCGGTGCAACCAGCAGGTGTGCACGGACTACTGCCAGCACAACGGCAGCTGCACGGTCAACCAGGGCAACCAGCCCACGTGCCGCTGCCTGCCCACCTTCATCGGGGACCGCTGCCAGTACCGTGAGTGCCACACGCTGTGCCACGGGGTGGGGTCAGAAGGCTGGGTGTTCCTCACCTGGGGATGTCTGGGGACAGCAGTGGGGGCATCAGGAGGATGGGTATCCCTCGCCTGGGGACAGCAGTGGGGGTGTTGGAAGGATGGGTGTCCCTCACCTGGGGACAGCAATGGGGACGTTGGGAGGATAGGTGTCCCTCACCTGGGGACAGCAGTGGGTGATGTTGGGAGGATGGGTGTCTCTCACTTGGGGATATCTGGGGACACCAATGGGTGTGTTGGAAGGATGAGTGTCCCTCACCTGGGGACAGCAATGGGGACGTTGGGAGGATAGGTGTCTCTCACCTGGGGACAGCAAAGGGTGATGTTGGGAGGATGGGTGTCTCTCACCTGGGGACACCAATGGGTGTGTTGGAAGGATGAGTGTCCCTCACCTGGGGATGCCTGGGGGGAGACCTCTGGGGACAGTGCCAGAGGGTTGGGCTCCCAACCCTCTTTTGGGAGATGCTGTGTGGGAATACCTGGGGACAGCATCAGGGGTTGGGCTCCCACGTCCCCCTCTTTTGGGGGAATCCCAGGGAACAGCACCCGTGGGATTGGATTTCCAGGTCCTCCTCTTTGTTGGGATGCTGTGTGGGGCTGGGTGGTGCTCCATGGGGGATTGGGGCCACCAGCTGCCCTCTGGAGGAGTGGCTGAGGGGCTGCCCACCCTGACCCCCTTGTCCCTCACAGGGCAGTGCTTCGACTATTGTGAGAATGATGGTGTGTGCCAGATGACAGCCAGTGGTGCCAAGCAGTGCCGCTGCCCCCCTCAATTTGAGGGTGCCCAGTGCCAGGAGAACAAGTGCTCCCGGTGCCAGGAGGGCAAGTGCAGCATCAACAAGCAGAGCGGGGAGGTCTCCTGCACGTAGGTGCTGGGAATGTTGAGATGGAGGGAGGAAAAGGGGTGGTGGGCACAGGGACCCCAGAAAAAACCTGTACCTCCTGTGGCAGGATCAGCCACAGTTGGGTCAATAATTTAGGGCAGATAAATCCAGCAGGAGGAGGAGGTGGAGGTGTCTCAGTGTCTCCCCAAAGCCCATCCGGGTATCCCAGCCATGAGCTGTGTGGGTGGGATGAGCCAACAGCCAAGTCCCGAGGGAGGGAGCACAGAACACCCGGAGGTGGGGCACAGGACAGCCGGGGGTACCCATGGGGCTGATCCTCTGTGCCCCACAGCTGCCCTGATGGGAAGATAGCCCCGAGCTGCCTGACCTGTGACAATTACTGCCTGCACGGCGGGACCTGCTCCATCAGCGACAAGACACAACTGCCCGAGTGCCTGTAAGAGAGGAGGGGGCCG
>JANPWX010024423.1:0-10489 GCA_024734555.1 Trochalopteron elliotii
TAGGAATGTGTTTATCCAGCGACTGGACTGTCCATCCCCCCGTCCGTGTGTCCGTTTGTCCAGCCTCCCCGCATCGGTCCATCCCGCTCCTTTGCCAGCCGCTCGTTCCCAAGCCGTGCACGTCGCGTTCCCGGCTCTTATTGATCTGTTCAGTAAATACTTGAGCTCGTCAGCTCCATGGCCGGGCTGGGAATGTGCGAGGGGCCGCTCTTGGCAGCGCCCGTGCTCCGCGCTGGCAGCCGATCCAGCCGGGAACCGGCAGCCGTGGCGAAGTTCCTCGCAACGCTTGGACGCGCAGGGCTGTTTTTTCCCCTTCAAAAGCAGGGAAATGAGGGGGTCTTGGCTTTCTTGTGACGGATTCCCCTCTGTCTGCATGGGAATAGCCCGGTGAAATGAGAGGCCAGAATGATGGATGAACAAGAGGGTTGTGTTTTTTTTTTTTTTCTTTTTTGGGGGAAGGTTTTTCTGTCCCATTTGTTTGCCCACCTTGGAGGAAAGCAGAAGGGATTTGGTGTCGTGGCAGTGACAGCATCTGACCCGTCACTGGGTCGGAGGGATGGAGGAGGAGGAGGAGGAGGTTTGGGCAAACGCCAGATCCCTGCCCCAGATTCATGTCTGGGGCTGCAGGAGGCCGGAACCTGCGGTTTCCATCCTCCAGCCCTTCCTCACCCTACTGGGGGTGCAGACGCCTGATCTGTGTCCCTTGGAGGGAGGTGACAGGAGCGGAGCAGCTCAGGTCACCCTGCAGCCCCCCCTCGGTGGCACCTGCAGGGCTGATGGAGCCGCTGGCACCCGCCCGGTGAGCTCAGCGGTGCAGGTGGCCAGCAGCTGAGCCCTCTGGGGTCACCCCTCCAGGGATCTGAGGTCTTGGAGGCATCATCCCCGCTCGGAGGTGGCTCGGAGCAGCCGGCGGATCCAGAAGTTGGTGGGGGCGGAAGGGAGGCATCACTCATTGCATAAGCTGCGTTGCCTTTGGAAACGAGGCTGCGGAAAGATGATGAGCTGGAGGGAAGTTCCTCCATCCTCTTCTCCACGCCCCAGGAGCTGGAGTGGGGCAGAGGCACCCCTTCCTCCTGATGCATGTCCCCCTCTTGACGGGCTCCCCTTTGGAGCTTGGGATGGGGACAAAGTGCTATTCCATCACCTCGGGGTGCTGGGAGCTGTGTGAACCTGTGGGTGGGAGGATGTGAAGGCATGTGGCGAATGTGGAGGCACCGTAAGCATGTGGTTTGCCTGATTAGGAGGCAGGATGTTCCACCAAGGTGCCACCTGAGCCGGTACCTCAACCCTGGTGGTCCTGGCTGGGCTCTGGTTTCCCTGATGCAAGTGTCCCACTGCCCCAGCTGGGTACAGTGGGGCTCTGGGAGAGGTCAGGATGTCATTGGGAGCAGGGTGCAGGTCCCTATCCTTGTCTGGAGAGCCAATTCCTCACATTCACTGCCTCTGTTTGCAGCTCTGGCAGCTCTTTGCTTGTTCCTGGAGAAGAGGAGGACAAAGTGCAGCCATGGGTTGGGAGGAAGCTCTTCCATGGGGAGCAAAGGGCACTGGTGTGCAGCTCTTGTCTGCCCGGTGTGGTGTGGGGCATCCCTGAGCCCTGTGGTGGCAGAACCCCAGGAATGGAGTCAGGGCAGGCAGGGGTCACCCCGTTCCTGTTTTGGAAGTACTTGTGGTTAAGGGTGGCTGGGGTGTTTTGGTGCAGCACTTCCCTCTTGCCACCTTGGTGGTCTGGCATGTCCCGTTGTGTTCCCATGTGTGTTCCCAGGTGTTCCCTGTGTGCCTGTGTGTTCCCAGGTGTTTTCCCATGTGTTTTTCCGTGTGTTCCCATGCGTGTGCACACGTGTGGGTGTGCACACACTGCTTCCCTAAGCGTGCACAGACACGCCCGGAGCTGCGCTGGGTTCAGTGAAGGTGAAGAGTGGAGGTTTGGGGTGCTGGGTGGAGAAGGAGCTGCTGGAGGGGCTGCCCCTGGGCAATGGCTGGGGGTTCCTCCATGCAGTGTCTGTAGGGGTGTCTGGAATTCCTACGTGGAGCATCCCAGGGGGATGCTTGGATTAGGGTTAGGGTTACCCCAGTAGCCCCATGGGGCTCTGTCCTGGTGTGAGAGGTGCCTGGTGCTGCTGTGACGTCCAGTGAGAGGGCTGAGCTCTGACCCCCATCCCACATGTTCCCTGTTCATGACGTCAAGAGGATGGGGCAGCACTGGAGCATCCCTGGCAGCGGTGCCAGGTTTGGGGTGAAGCCGAGGCGTTGCCTCCTCGCCGCTTCCGAAGCTCCCGAGGTGCAGTGGGCGGCGCGGGGGTGGGAGCAGATGTGGCAGCCCCCTCGCCTTCGGTGTCTCAGCCCCACCACTCTCTCCTCGTGTTCTCTCCGTGCTGGTTCCATGTGCTCCGGGGGAGCCTGCGAACCGGGAAGGAGCGGGGGCTGCTCCAGCTGGTGATGCTTTTCCTCCAGTGCTAAGTTACCGGTTGGGATGATGGGGAGCAAAACCACCCAGGTCCTCCCTGTGCCTCCAAGGCCTTGGCTCCTGGAGCATCCTCCTCTGAAGGAGCTGGCTCCAGCTGGCGTTCCATGGTTCCTCTTTGCCCCCAGCCCGTGCCTGACCCGTGGTTGCCCAATGGGGCTGTCCAGGCTCCGCTCTGCTGCACGAGCATTCTCCTCTCCTCACAGGAACAGCAGGATTGGAGCAGAAAATCAGAGACAAATTAAGGGAAAAGCTGCGTAAACCAGCTGCTGGGTGGGGTCCTGAAAACAGCCCTGGAGTCGGCCAAGGGGACGGGTGGTGGCATGAGAAGCTTTGAGGAGAGAGAGGGTTGGCTCCCAAAATCTGTTCTCCCACTGCCTGGGATGAGAGTGTTCTTCCCCCTGCAGGAGGGCATGGGGGCATCTGGCTGCCCCCACAAGGTTGTGACAATGTCCAGGTCACCTCCCAGGGCCCACTGAGGTGGAGAGGGGGATGGAGGATGGGCAGGGTGAGGGCCAGGAGTCCTTTGGGCAGGAACTGGGAGCACTGGTAGCATCTGTAGGGTTGATGGTGGTGTCAGGGTGAGTTCACTGGGCACGGGGGTCTGTGCCAGCACTCACCTCCTCCGTGGCTGCCCAGTGCCTCCTGTGAGGCTCATCCCAGTGCAGCAGCACTGCTGAGAATGGCTCTGGCTGTCAGGTGGATCCTGCTGCTGAGGACTTGCCACCATCTCGTGAGCACTGGGATGCTCCGCAAGGAACGGGACAGCTCGTGGGGTCCCTGCCTGCCCCTGGGGATGGTATCCACACCAGGGTTTGGCTGTGCTGGGAAGCAGCAGGAGCTGTGCTCATGTCTGTGACCCCCACAGCACTCCAGGGGGGTTGGCTGTGCTTTTGAGGAGCTTTCCCAAGTTTTTGGATGGTCTTTTGGATTGGAGAACAGTACAAGGAGCACGTGGTTCTGCAAATGTCCTTTGCCCAGCAAGGGGGGGGACAGGGAGGCGCTTCCCGAAATCACAGCCAGGGCTGGTCCCTCGGGAGCTCTGGAGTGCCTGGCGAGGGGGGGGACACACAGGATGTGCCACATCCTGCTGAGTCAGCACGACTATGAGCCCACAACTTTGTCATGGGGCAAGAGGTTCCTCTTCCAGGCATGAGGATGATTTCAGTTCTCAGATCCAAGCACCCTCCTGGTGCAGATAAATCCTTTCTCTGTGCACCCTGGACCTCCCAGCCCTGCTGGGGTCTGAGCCCTGAGTCTCTGCAAGAGCTGCCTGCAAAGCCCAGAATCCTCTCCCAGCTCAGCCCAACAAGCCATGGGGCTCCACTGAAGTGCCTGGGGTGAATCCAGCAGTCCCAGGGTTGAGAATGGGCTCCTTGGAGTGGGTGCTGAGCCCAGGAGTGTCGTCTGCCTTGGACTGTGAGCAGCGGATGCATCAGCCTGTTTCCTTCCCACAGTCCTGCCTTTGCCAAGCAGACAGGACTCTCCTCGTGCTTGGGATGAATTTTATCTCCATCATTTCTCAGAGAGCGTGTCCAGCTGTGTTCCCATGGACAAACCTCTCCAGGGACTTGGGCTTGGTGGCCAATGGTGCTGCGGCCTTGCCGAGCGCCCGGGGACGTTTTGCATGCAGCTCTGCCATCCTCAGGCTCTCTCAAAAGGAGCATCTGCCCCTCTGCAGCTTGTTTTCCAGGGGATGCTTTTCCTTTCTGCTTGGGATTTTGCAATCCAAGGCCACCTCGAGCTATTTACAGCCCAGGTTTTGCTGTTGATTTAACTTTCCAGCCCTTTCCACTCGCCGCTCCTGGGCAGCCCGACCTGCCGGCTGCTGCGGCCGCACCAAATATTTTCAGCATTTTCTAATTCGGCTCAAACTCGTTGTTTCCTTTGCTGTACGACTCTTATTTTTAAAGGAAAAAAAGCACAGGGTGGGCCCTGAGAGCTGTTTTGGATGTTATTCCATCGTGAGAGGTTGCATTCCCCAACGTGGTCCGGCCATTTCTAGGGCTAAATATAGACTCCAGTGTCCTTCCTGAGCCAGGGAAGGGAGCAGGCTGGAGCTGCAGTCATGCAGATGCTGTGCAGGATCACAGACGGTCCCAGCACCTCTCGTGGGGTTGGCAGCAGAATTGTTGGACAATGACCTTGCTGGCAGCTCTGAGCTTCTCCGGTGGGACCGTGCTTGCAGTGACACCGAGGGGAGGGATGGGAAGAGCATCCCGGGCTCCAGGGAGTGTCAGGAAGGTGAGAGCACAGGTCTGTGATGTCCAAAATGCATGGACTGGGGCAGCAGTGGGAATTGTGGATGTCTGGGAGGGAGTCTAATTGAGTTGGAAGTTGCATCTTTAATTGAGTGGACTAATTAGCCTCTTGCCAGATGCTGTTTCTCCAAATGAGACTGTGGTGAGGATGGGCAGGTGTTGGGGGTCTCATCCTGGGGACAGGCAGGTATAGGGGGGGGTCTGTCCTGAGAATGAGCAGGTGTTGGGGGTCACATCCTGGGTGTGCCAAAGCTGGGCAGGTGGGGGGCGAGTGTGGGGGTTGCTGTTGAACTGAGGGGGGCTGCAGTTGCAGGAGGTGGAGAGGAGTCACTGCTCTTGGACTCAGGGCTCTGCCATCCATCTCTTGGTGACTGAGTTGAGGAGGATTCCAGCTGGGGAAACTTTGGGAGCCATCCTACTGCTGCCCCCATGCCCCAGCCTCTCTGGGGGTGGCCGGGTTTGTTTGCTGGGGGCTGTCAGGCAATTGAAATGTGCTGAGAGCTCTGAATTGCATCAATCTCACCCATTTACCTGCAGCTCTTTGTTCATGGGCACGGGCTCATGCTCCTGGGTCATGCATGTCTTATTCAAGCCACCAACAGTCACAGCTGGGCAACAGTGTGGCCACAGCTGGTGCAGGAGTGTCTGCACCCCCTGGCCCTGCATTGGGCTCCTCAGGACCAAGTCCCTCCTGATGTCCCCTCCCTCTTCTCTGTGCCCTTGATGGAACCTGGTGATTTTCTCAGAACTGGAGTATTGTTGCCTAAAGGATGGCACAGGGACACAAACCCTCAGCCCTGAGGAGCAGCAGGATGCTCCTCTGCCCACCGTGCCCTCTGGCATGCTGCTGTGGGCTGCCAGTGTGTGCCCACCCACTCCAGCCTCTGCTGGGGCTACGCGTTTTGCCTGTCCCCTGCTGCCGGTGTCAACACCCCTTGGCTGTCCCTGGCTCTGTCACTGCTAGGAGAGCGGCTCCAGATGATTTATGACACTTGAGAGTCTCTGATGAGGGGGACACAGACACCCCCAAACCACGGTGCTTACGGTGGTCCCGTCCTCTCCAGGCACTGGGAGCTGCACCCCTCCGGCCCCCAGCGCAGGGAAAAGGCTGTGAAGGGTTTCCTCCCAGCGGGTGTCGTGGTGCTTTTTTTATTGTTTGGAAAAGGAAGCACTTGGGTTTAATACTTCCCGCTCCAGCCGCCTTCCCAGCGCCCGGGCGGATGCTGCGGGGCACCGGGGCGAGCGCCGCGTGGAGCGGGGCTGTGCCGGCGCCTCCGCCCCGGGGCCGGCTCTGCATCCTTGGGTCGGTGCCCACGCCAAGGCCCCGCTTCCTGCCGCAGCCCCCGGCCCTTCCAGATGGGTTTGCTCAGCCTCTCCTCTGCCGGCCTGGAGCTTGTTTTCCCCCCGGGATGAGCGGATTTGGAGCCCGGCGCTGCTTACTCACCAGCGCCGTGCTCTCCTCCGCAGCAGCCACACTGATGCCATCGGCCCTTGCCCAGCCCTGCGCCCTTTCAGCTGCATAAAATCCTAAATTTTCTTTTCCTGCAGCTTAGAGAAGTTAAAACCAGCAAAAACAGGATCCCTGACCTGCAGGAACCCCCTGGGAGCTCCAGTGGAGATGCCAAGGGGTCGGGCGGCATCTGGGACGCAGCGTCAGCTCAGGGATGACTGTGCCAATTCCTCTTTCACCGTTTGTACCAGTTACAGACAGATGGGACATTTCACCATGCCAGGGATGTTTTTCCAGTGGAGCAGCTGCCACCTGGAAGCTGTGCAGGACCTGCTTTCCCAGAATATGCTGTCGAGGAATCCCCTGACCTTTGCCCTCATCGGCAGCACGTGCTCGCTGTGCTGTGGAGGCGATGGGCGACTGGAGTCGTGTCCCCACAGGCTGGTTGGGCTTGGTTTTGAGGACTGGGATGGGAATTGGTGACAGCCAAAAACTGTGGCAGGAGCAGGGCAGGGCCATGGTGTTGTCAGGGGTTGTTATCGCTGGAGAGACCTTGGAGTTGCAGGAGATTGCGCCGTGTGACGGTGGCTCTGTGACCTTGTGCTCCCCAGAGCTGGGAGATGCTCTGAGGTCCCCCAGGGGACCCAGATCCCCAGGGGGACCTCAGGAGGTGACTTGGAGGCTTGGAACAGGTGTAGGTCTCCATGTTCTCATGCCCCTCTTGCTGTTCTCCAGCCTTTTGGAGCATTCAGCATCTCCTGGGGGGTGACAGTTCCATGCCCTGGCTGGGGTGGGACCCCCATGTGCACTCCAGTGAGGACCCACAGGTGTGGCCACCCCAAGGATCCCAAATCCCAGCTGGATCATCCCTGGCTGTGTTCACACGGGCAGGTGGAGCCGAATCCAGAGCAACTCCCCGCGCGGCCGCGCTGCTCAGGAATAAAAGTCCCTTTATGCCGGAATAATTAGTGTACTCAGAGCATGCTAATTATTCTGGGATAAAAGTGACTTTTATTCCAGCAGAGTGTCCTCTCAAAGGGCCCTTTCTGCCCGCTCCCAGGGCACAATAGCTGCTCTGCTCCGTTTCCCCATCCCAGACAAAGTCCTTATTTGCGGAGGCAGCGAAATTGAGTTGACTAATGAATTAAGGCCAATGGTTCTGGCCGGGCTCCAGTCCTTTGAAAGCCTTGGCGAGCTGATGCCCAGCCCGGCGGGAGGAAGCACGGACCCTCCTGCCCCAGCCTCCCCTCCCTCCCTCCCAGCTGCCGAGATGAAATGCCTATTAATCTATCCTGTGGAATTGCTTTATTCCCGGCGCAGGCAGGGCTCTGGAGGGAGCGTTATCAGCTCCAGCCACAGGCCATAAATAACCGCCGCGGTGCAGAGCGCCGGATCCTGTTTGGGTTCTCAACTGCCCAGGGTATAAACATGCCGCTCCTATTGCTGGGATAAATACAGGGAATAAAGCCTGGGCAGGTAGGGGAGGTGGGAGGGCTCTGCAGGCCCGCTGCCCCCTCCCCATCCCTCCTCTGAGGAAGGAAAAAGGGGACACGGGGCACCCTGGCAGGGATGGCCACAGGCCAGGGCCGGCTGCAGCCCATCCAACTGCACCCAGAGGACTTAAGCCCCTTTCTCCTGGCTGCAAATGCTTTTTTCTTTCTCTTTTTTCCTCCCTCCCACACCCCCGCCTTTTTTTTTTTTCTATTTAAATTGCAGATAAGCTGCAAAAAGAAAAGATACTAAAAAAGCGGGATTCTCCCTTGAATCCCCCTTGGCTGCAGTGCTGAAGCTGCCCCTCGTGCCCCTCCCCACCACAGTCTGGATGATCCAGCTCTTTTTTTTTTTTTTTTTTCTTTTATTATTATTATCCCCAGTTCTGACAATGCCGGAGGTTTCGTTTCATCTGGCTCCATCTCCTGCCATTTTTCAGCTCGTTCTGCTGCGGACTCTCCGTGGGGCTGGAGGCGGGAGGGGACGCGGGGGATCGCGCTCCGGCACGGCTCTCCTGGCTCCTGAATTTGGTTTAAAATGCAAATCTTTCCTTTATTCCCTTTTTTTTTTTTTTTTTTTCCTTTTTAATGGATTTCATCTGAAGGCGGCGGAGCTGCTGGAGCGGGGGGAGCGGGAGGGGAGGGGGGTGGGGGGGTTTGGGGGGGGGGGGGGCAGCGCATTCCTCGCAGATTTCCTGATGCGTGTTCGCATGGAAATCGTCTCCCCCCGGATGCGTTTGAAGTCAGGTGACACCGCGGAGCTGCGGGATGGACGCAGCCCTGGGAGCCGCAATATGATTTTATCCCCCTTCCCCCTCCGCGGGGATGCTGTGGGCAGCTCCCAGCTCCTGCCTCCGTCTCCTGCCTTCCCTTGGGATGCCCTCGCCCGTCCATCCTCCTCCTCTCTGTCCCCTCCATCCTCGCTCTGCTCCTTTGTCTGGGTTTGGAGGCGGGTCCTGGCTGCTGGGGATTCCATCCCGGTGCAAGTGCTGGGGGTATTGGGGGGCTGTTGGGGACCCTGGAGTTGTCACTGCCTGGGGTGAGCCAGGAGCTGGGCTTGACCCCGAAGGGGGACATTGGGATGGCATCTCCCAGCCCCAGGGATCCAGTGGCCTCCAATCCATGTCCCATGGGAATGGATTTTGTCCCTTGCCATGGGAAGCATCCAGGTGGGCAATAATGGGAGAATGTGTGGAACATGACCAGTGGGAAAGGGCCAGGGATGTGCTGGTGGGATCTGGGGATGGATGAGCAGAGGGCCCAGCCTGTCTATCCCTCTTGAATGTGTCAGGGGGTGACAGCCCTACCGGTACCCCAGGATGGGTCTGGGGGCAGGTGGGATTTTCCAGCTGCTTCTCACCAGCATCATCCCTTGGTCAGGGCTGGGAACACGGGTAGAAACCAGGGATGGAAAACCAGAGAAGCGCCAGAATGCTGGGCCTGAGGTGGTGGTGGGGTTTGGTTTTGGTTGGATTTGTTGTTGTCTCCTTGGGGGGTTCCAAAAAGGGGGAGAATTGGAGTGAACCCTCTCTGGGGCCCATCTGAGCACCCACATCCACCCAGAGCCTGTCCCAGGAGTGGCACTGAGCTGCTAATCCAACCCCTTTGGCACAGCAGAGCTAGGCTTGCCTTCTCCAAATCATCTTTCTTTTGTCATTGTTGTTTAAAGGAAGGTGAATGCCTCGTGATTCCAATGCCACAGTCTGACATGAAGGGAAAAAGGAGGGAAAACCGTATTTTAAAGTCAATATTTACTTAGCAATGGGCCGTCCCCCTCCCCCAACCCGGCCGCATACCTGCGGCTTCTCCGGCGGGAATGGCCGGGAGCCCTGTCGGTCCTGGAAGCTCTGGAGCAGGGATCTGGTTTGAATCTTCCCCGTTCGGAGGGGGCCGGATGGAAGAATTGCAAAAATGCATTTGAACTGTTTTTGGGATCGTGTGTTTAAATGCAAAACAAACAGCTGAGCCTTCCTTTCCCTTTCCCCCCCCCACTGGAAAAATGTGCCTCAGACCTGAGGGTTTGGTATTTTAAATGTCTTTATTACCCGGTTCAGCTTTTGGGAGCCGGAAAATTTACTGGATTTAAGGTTTGAGGATCAGCCTTGAGCCCCAGCCCAGGGAGGAGGGAGCAGGACGGGCTCCAGGCTTGGCCTGCCCAGTGCCTGTCCTGAGGCTGCAGAGAAACTCCAGGACACTGGAAGCTTTGAAAACACAAAAAAAGGAACAAATCCTGTTTTTTCCTGTAGTTTGGGGACAAAGGATGGATGTTGTGGGGGAAAGAAATGAAGCCTCAGATACTAGATGTGGTTTTGGTGGGGTTTGTGTGTTGAATGTGGTTGAGTTTGTGTCTTGGGAGACTCAAAGGCTCTGGCAGTTCCAAGTCACAGATTCCAAGCTGGCACTGGGGGGGGTCCCACGGGGGCTCTGGGCTTGGCTCTCAATGGGAAGAGTGTCCAGGAATTTCAGCCTTGATCCACAGGGAAGGAGGAAGAGGAGGAATGCTGGGATGAAGACGTGGTGTTCATCTAGCTGATGGAACAGGCTCTGCCAAAGAAAGGCCGAAATTGCCCCAAACACAAAAACCTGCCCTGTTTTGGGGATGCTGCGGCTGAGTGAGCTGGGCATGGAGACCTGGAGGAGCCCACAGTGGGAATATTTCCCTCTGGAGTGGGTTTATTCCCTCCCTTTTGTGCTCCCTTCTCCCCCAGAACATCTGGTTTGCGAATCGCGCCCGTCCCAGGCCGTATTTATGGCCAGAGCCGTTTCCTGGCCGGACGCCTCCTCCTGAGGAGAGGAGGAGGAGCTGGGCTGAGGAGGAAGCAGGACA
>JANPWX010024423.1:15443-26394 GCA_024734555.1 Trochalopteron elliotii
CTATTGCAGCCTCTTCTTTTGGAGGGGGTGCAATGTCCCCTCCCATTTCAGTGACCCCTCACCAAGGCATGGACAGGAGGCTCTTCCCAGCCTTTCTCCTTCCCCAGACTCTGGATTTTGGCTTTTCCTGCTGGTTTTCATTCTGTCCATTTTTTCTCCCCGTGTGCCCGGTGAGGGATGTGGGGTCATCCTTCCCTGGACTGCCCTGGGGTCCTGGACATAGGATGGATGGATCCCCATCCCACTGTTGTCTTCATGATTTAAAAAAGCATTACTTTTTAATTTGTTCTCATTTGGGTTTTCTTGTTTTTTTCTCTGTTTTTCTCTTGCCTAGCACAGAAAACGAAGTGCCTCTGGCTCCCAGGAGCTAATTCATCCAAGTTAAATGATCTTTAAAATCTGCGAGTGCATCACAGCGCTTGACTCCTGTTTTCTCCCGGTGTAATTAATGCTCCAGCTTAAATTTCCTCCTTTCCTTAGGGGCAGGCTTGATGGATCCGGTGCCGGGCTCAAACTTCTGCCAAGCCATAGGAAAGAAATCATCCCTCCCCCCAAAAAAAACCCCCAAACCAATGTCGGCCTTTAATTGAAATTTGATTTTTTCTTTTGAAACAACTTGTCCTTGGGAAGAAACTGATGTTGTTTATTATCGTTATTTCTTTTCTCATCTAGCACCGAAGACTTGTAGCCCCAAACAGTTTGCATGCAAAGATCAGATTACGTGCATATCTAAGGGCTGGCGCTGTGACGGGGAGAAGGATTGTCCGGATGGCTCGGATGAATCTCCCGAGATATGTATGTATGCTTTTCCTTCCTAATCCTCTTCTTCTGGGTTTGTTCCATCTCTCCACGGGCGTTCCAGGGCCCTGAGTGGCCTTTGCACAACGTTCTACCTCAGGTCCCCTTGCAGCCCCCTGGGGTGCAGCCCCTTGGGGTGGGGGGTGTTGATTCCATCCATTCCGTCCGTCCGTCCATCCATCCATCCATCCATCCATCCGTCCATGGTTCCAAACCAACCTCCTGGGAACAGGGAATCACTCATTTGTGGTTTTTTCCATCAAAATGGATGTGCATGAGGAAGGAAGAGTCAGCAGCAGTGTCACCCCAGCACCTCAGCATTCCTGGGCACGGGGAGCGAGGGAAGGAGATCTCTGGCAGTCCCAGGGAGCAGCTGGAAAGGCAACATCGCTGTCCCAGATGTGTTTTGGGATTGGGATGCTGGGTTAGGTTCACTGGCCTGAGCTGTTGGAGCCACTTGGACAACACTGGTGGGCACAGCTCTCGAGGTGCTCCCACCTCAGATGGGGTGGTGGATCTCTCTGGAAGGGAACAGAGAACTGGAATGGGTTTGGTGAGGTGTAGGGATGGGAATGTGGAGGGTGTCTGCAGAGGGGTCAGAGCTGTGGTGACACCAGGGATGGTGGCTGTGCCAGTCCCGCTGTGCTGGGAGCTCTGCTCTGGCCAGGCTGGAGCAAGGAACCACCTGTCTCCATGTCCCAGGATTCCAGGCCACAGGACAACCACCACGGGACCCAGCAGAATCTCCTCATCCCCTGTCCCAGCTCTCCCTCCCAGATTCCCACTTCATGCTGTGCTTGGCAGAACCGTCTCCTCCAGAGCGGTTTCTGGTTCGGCTCTGGGTTTGTTTATTCCTTAAGGCAAAATGATGCAACGGCCCCTCCGTGGGAGGGATGGGGGGCTGGGATGGGCTGGCTGGATCCAGTCAATCAGCAGCCCTGGAAAATTACAGCAGGAGGACTTGGAGGCTGGAAGAAATCTGTTCTGATTGGCATGTTCCGCTTGCTGTGTGCATCCATGCTCGATCCACATGGACAGGTGACCAGAGCATGGACCCCTTGGATGCTCTTCCCTCTCCACCTTCTTCCTCTCTCTTCCCTGGGGCTGGTGAGGGGTCCTGGAGCAGCCTCTGGTGCTGTGGATGCACCTCGTGTCCCTCTGGCTGGAGGTCATGGATGTTGGAAGATTCTTGGGTTTGGTCCAAGCCCCCTGAGGGCTCATCCCTGCAGGACACGGGACCCCCGCTGCCCCTGTGCCCCTCGGAACACACTTGGCACTTCCAGGACAGGGAAGTAGGAGCCACTGTGAGACACAGATCAAAGCCTGGCATCTGCTTTCTCCTCACCACCATGTATGGGACTGAGTCCGTGTGTTTCCATCACCACCACAGACCCCAAACTCTGGAATCTCTCAGTCCCTCGGGAGCAGTTCCCAGCTGATCTCTGGAGACCTGGAGGGGCTGGACCTTCCTGAGTGGCTCTGCCCACCTCCCCCAGTTCCCACTTTGCACCCCTAGACACTGTAAGGGAAGTCAGGGGGATGCTGTGCCCCCCAGGACATGGAGATTGGGGTGCTAGGGCACATCTGTGCTGTTGCCATGGGCCAGGGGATGAGTGGAGCCTCCTGCTTGCTCCTGCCCAGGCTTGTTCCCATGGAGCCCGACCTGTCAGCACAGGCCCCCGGTATCTCCGGGATTGCCAGGCCAGCTTTTCTCACGCCACTCTGGCACCGGGGCTTCCAGCAGCCTCTCATCCCCCTTATCTCTCTGGCAGGGAGAGAATGACTTTTATTACTCTCATTTAATCCGTGTTTGAGCCGGGCTGTGAGCGCAGCTCCTGCTGAGGAGGCTCCGGAGTCCTTCGGTGCCGCGGTGTTTGCGTGGCACTGACGTTGTCCTGCCAGAGCCTCTTGAAATGCTGTCAGGCACGTGCCAGGTTTTCCTCTCTGGGGAATCCTGTGGAGTATTCCCTGGCTTTGCTCAGGTGTTCAGGCCAGTCCCTTCCTGTCCCCAGTGCTGCTCATTTGGTGCGAGTGGCTCACGCATGGTTCTCGCACAGTCAGTTTTTTGCTCCACGGAGCTTTTCTGAGAGGAAAACACTTGGACAAGAGCCTCCATCCTGTTGGAGATCAAAGATGAGAGGCTCTGAGGAAGGAATTTACCGTGGCTCAGCTGTGGCTGGTGCCTGTTTGGTCCATCCTTTGATCCAAAGGTTCAGGAGGCCTCGGATCCCTCATCTTGCCGTGCTGGATCTGCTGTTGGCAGGGACCTGAAGAGTTCAGAAGTGACCCAGAAGCAGCACCAGGACCCTCAGTGCTGCCATCCATGTCCATCCTGCTGGGATAAGTAGGGCCATCCCACCCCTGCTCCTCCAGCCTCTTCCCTCATTGTGTTCCCCCCATCCCTGGGCTGTTGCCAAATCAACTGCAGGAGGAAGAATTGCTTTTCTTCTATCCTTTTTTTTTCCTGAGTGGTTTTTTGAGGTTAAACATTCCTATCTAATTCGGCTCCTTGGGGTGTACCACAGGCTTGTCACATGTAATAAATTGGCTCATTTATTAGCGCCAACACGGTCAAAAGCAAACAAAGTGGCTTGTGGATTAATCCTGCCCTGTTTGGGATAAGTGGTTTGATCCAGGCTCTTTGCAGGGAATAATGGACGTGGCAGAGCAGTTCTGACTGATGAATTGGGCGCTTCACTTCAGCCCCTCCATTCTTCTGGTCCATATATTGACGTTACTTAATTAACCCATAATTTGCAATTACAGGGGGCCCACCCTCTGCAAAAAATAAATCTGTGCAGTGGCACCCGCTAAGAAATTCTCCCAGGAATCATCTGCTGGGTGCCCTGGGGCTGGGAAAGAGGGGAAGCTCAAATCCCTGCTGGGTGTGACAGAGGCTGGGTGTCCTGAGCATCCTGGAGGATCCCATCACCCCAGTGCCAGTCCAGTTGGCTCACTGGGAGCATACTGGGATGTGTTTGAGACACAGGGGAGTGATCTGGCCTCTGGAGCCTGTTAGATTCCCATTTTTCAGGCATCCCTTGAGCAGGGAATGAGTGTCACTGCCCAGGATGAACAGAGGGAAGTTTTGCCTGGAATGGATTGAGGATCCTGCTCAGTGTGGGGCTCCTGTGCTCGAGGTGGGGGGTGTCACAAACCTTGAGCTTTGTGGTCCCCTTCCCACAGCTCCATGTGCTTCCAAGGGCTTTTATCCCCTCCTGGGAGCCCAAGGGTCACAGTGGGATCACATCCAGTGTCCCTCAGAGGTGTCTGGAGCTGTGTGGGATGAGGATGTACCGGCACATGGAGCTCTGTGTGTGATGTAACACTCCTCTCCAAGGAGAGCTGGAGCTTATTTAGGGCAAACTCCTCTGTTGGAGTCTCCAGTGAAGGTGACTGGGCTAAAATGGGACCGTGCCTGGACCCAGTGTGTGCTGTGCCCTTCTCACTGCTCACTGGGGGCCCAGGAGGGAACCACGGAGCTATTTCTGCCTGCCCTGCTGAGGGGAGGGTGAGGCATGAACAGCCCCTGGAAAATGGGATTTTAGTGTTTTGGCTGGGCAGGGATGTGTTGGTAGCTCTGGTGAAATGCTGCGTGTTCAGCACTTAAACGTGGATTTGGGGCAGGGAGAGGAGGAGACCCAGAGGTCAGGATTTGCAGGGACTGTGCCAGGGCTGATTGTCACCCCTGCAGCCACCTCCAGCCTGGGGTGAAGCCCTGCTGGACGTTGCAGGAGCTTTTCCCGGGGTTTCAGGCTGTTAATAGATTTATGGTGTGTTTGTTGTTTGTCTCCATGCCTTGCTTCTTTTCAGAGGAGGCTTAAAAATAAAGCCTGGCTTCCTTTGTAATTTTTCCAGTTAATAATGGAGATTAAGTCTCCTTGTGCTGGGCTCAGAGGGGCCCCCCATGAACCTGCCTGTGCCACGGCCTCGGGACAAGGAGGGTGTTGGCATTCAGAGGGGGGGGTCACGGTCCCTATGCTGACCCTTGTGCCCTTTGGTGCCCTGCAGGTCCCCAGAGCAAAGTGTCCCGCTGCCAACCCAACGAGCACAACTGCCTGGGCACCGAGCTCTGCATCCACATGAGCAAACTCTGCAATGGGCTCCACGACTGCTTTGACGGCTCCGACGAGGGGCCGCACTGCCGGGGTAGGTTTGGGGGGCACACAGTCCCAGGAAAGGGGGGCTGCCTCGTAGAGTAGGAGTGATGAGGTCCCTGGTTTCTCCTGTTGAGTGTGAGCCCCGCCACGCTCAGCTCAGCACAGTCACAGATCCAGAGATTATCCAGAGCCGCTTGGAAGTGAAATGCCCATCATTCCTGAGCCTCCAGCCATGAAATAGCTGCATTGTCTCCTGGGTTTAAAAGCTCCAGGCCTGCGGTTCTGGTCCAGATAAGAGATACTGCTGTGGTTTTTTCCTAATTTCCAGGAGCTTTGTCCCCCCTCCTGGCCTGTTCCCGTGGCTAATCCTGCTGGAAAACTCCCTAAACCAGCGTGCTGCTGCGCAGATTAATCGCTCAGAAACGTGTGTCCTGGGCTGACCCTGCACTCCAGAGCCTCTGTGCTCCCCAACCCTTCCCTGCCTGGGCTGGGGGGCTCCTGTCCCACTCCACCAAGACCCCTGGCCCCAAAGGGCTCCCTGCTGGGACCCAGCTCCTCTCCACTGCCTGGATCCCGTGGGAGCAGCCTGGGGCAGCTCCTGCAGCTGTGCCTGAGCTGAGAATTAATATTTCAGTAAGAGCTCTTGTTACTTAAGTGGGATCTGAGTTTTCACGGCCGGGCAGCACGTGAGCCACGTGAGCCGTGTTGGGGAAGCTGCTCAGGGCTTTGGGCACCTGGTGCTCAGGCCTTTGGGCACCTGGTGCTCACAGGTTTGGGCACGCTGGGGCTGCCAGCCCTTGGTGGTGCTTGAGGTGGATGCTGAGTCCCCCCTGTCCGTGGCTGGTGCCGCCCCAGGGAGGCACTTCCTCATTTCCTTGCAGCTGCTTGCGAGTCCCAGCCTGCCACTGCCCCAGGCTTGGGCAGGTCATCCTGAGCTGTCACCTCGAGCTGTCAACTCCAGCTGTCACCCCAAGGGATCACCCCGAGCTTTCACCCTGAGCCATCACCCCAAACTGTCACCCCAACCCCTGTTCCCACTCTGGCTGCTGGACCATTGCTGCCCCTATCCTGCTCCCCCGAGGAGCTGGGGGCTCTCTGCTGCTCTTGCAGACATCCTGGGGGAGGTAATCTCAGTGGAGCCCCTGTGCTGAATCCTCACATTGTCCCCTCTGACCACTCCAGGGTTGGACAGGAGGGGAGCTCTGGGCTCTCTGGTGCATCCACATCCCTCAGGATGTCCTGGAAATGCATCCCATGTCACTCCCCTGCACAAAGTCTCAGCCACCACTGGAAGTGGCACGGAGTCAGCAGCACTGGGGATGGCAGAGGCTGCTCAGACCCCACTCCCTGGAGCAGCCATATATCCTGCATGTCCTCCCTCCCTCTGCTGAGGGGCTCAGTCCTTCTCTCCTCTCTGGGGAGGTGGGAGCAGTGTGAAGTTTCCCGACAAATCCTGGTGGGGTGTCTGATGGTCCTGCTTATCCAACCCTTGGTCCTTGATGTCCATCCTGTTCTTCCCTGGGTGACATCCTCTCTCTTCCATCTTCCCTGTTCCCACAGAACAACTGGCCAACTGCTCGGCGCTGGGCTGCCAGCACCACTGTGCACCGACGCTGTCTGGCCCTGTCTGCTACTGCAACCACTCCTTCCAGCTGGCTGAGGACAGGAGAAGCTGCAGAGGTGGGTCTGGGGTGGGCAGAGCCCTCACTCCATGCTGGTGACCCTGGCTCCTCGGGGATGAGGCCAGTGCTGCTGTCTGGCAGCAGTACTGGGGCTTGGTCGTGTGGGAGAGGGGCTGGGCAGACCTTGACTCAATGTTGGGCAGGTGGGATGGGATGGGATGGGATGGGATGGGATGGGATGGGATGGGACCCCCTCTGCTCCCAAAAGTCTGAATGAGAAATACTGGGAATAAAGAAAAGGCTTTGTCTTTGTGTAAGGAGTCAGGGACTGACGCATCCTCTTGGTGTCCCTGCCTCAGAGAGGATGGGAAAAATTGGAGAGGGTCACAGCAAGGATTGATGGCATCAGTGTGATGGAAACAAATCTGGGAGTGAGAGATTGTGATGGCTCCATCCCTTTCATGTGGTGGAAGGAACCATTCCTGGCTCTAAGTGCGGAGCTCTGGGGGATACATCGCTTTCATCTACCAGAAGAAAGAGCAGCCAAGCCAGGGGTTTGGGAGCTGGAGATTAGAGGGATTTGGAGTGGGAATGGAGGTGCAGAGCTGGGGGGAGGCTCAGTGGCCAGGCAGGGGTTGTCCTGCTGCAGCTGGAGCAGGGAACCAGGGGCTGCCTGCCCAGTCATGGGGTGGCCTTGGAAGTGAAGGTCCCTTTGATTCCTTGGGAGGCCAATATGAGGGTCCCTTCAATCCCTCTGGAGGCTGATGTGAGGGTCCCTTTGACTCCTCAGAACGTTGATGTGAGGGTCCCTTGGATTCCTTGGCAGGCTGGTGTGAGGGTCCCTTTGGCTCAGGGATCATCCCCTCCTCTCCAGCTCCACCTTGGAGAAACTTGGGAGCTTCATTCCCTCTTCAGGCAGTAAAGAAGGGTTTTTTTCTGGTCCAAACCTTGGGGCTTTTCCTGTCTTTCCCAGACTTCGATGAATGTACTGTGTACGGGACCTGCAGCCAGACATGCACCAACACAGAGGGCTCCTACACATGCAGCTGTGTTGAGGGGTATCTCCTGCAGCCAGACAACAGATCCTGCAAAGCCAAGAATGGTGAGAGCCTCGGCAGGGGCAGCGTGGTGCTTCAGGGCACCCCTGCAAACCACAGCCCTACCCTGGGCTCTCCACGTCGGGCTCTTCCCTGAGGTTACAGCCCTGATTGAGGTGTGCCCTGACCCCTTTGTTCCCTCCTTGCCCCCAGAGCCTGTGGATCGCCCTCCTGTGCTGCTGATTGCCAACTCCCAGAACATTCTGGCCACGTACCTGAGTGGAGCCCCTGTGCCCAACATCACCCCCACCAGCGCCAAGCAGACCACGGCCATGGACTTCAACTACGTGGAGGACACAGTGTGCTGGGTCCACGTGGGTGACAGTGCCTCCCAGACCATCCTCAAGTGTGCCAAGATCCCCAACCTGAAGGGTTTTGTGGAAGAACGGTCCATCAACATCTCCCTGAGCCTCCACCGTGAGTGCCCACTCCCCTCGGGACCCCCATCCCCAATTCCTTGTGCCTGCCCCTCACCAGGCCATGGTGGGTGAAAGTGGGAAGGAGGCAGTTTCCCCCAGGTCATTCCCTTCCTTTTTGTTATTATTTCTATCAAGTTTAGTAGTTTCTTGGTGTGCAGATATGAGGAGAAGGGATACAGGGAGGAGTGGAGCTGCTACCTGTGCAGCAGGTTTTGGGATGGCAGTTCTTGCTTCCTTTGGTCCCACCCCCAAAAAAAATGACCGAGTCCCACCCCAAAAAGTGACCAAGAACAAACTCTCAACCCAAAGGTGATTCTGTGGGTGCCACTGAGTCACGGTGTGAGTGGCTGGTGGCAGTTTCCTTCTGCTGGTGGCTCTGTGGCCAGAACAAGTGTGGTCACAGCTCTATGTCCTGTTTGAGCTTGCTGGTCCCAGCTGTGCAGTCAGTATGAGAGGGAGAGTTACTGGTTGGGATTTTGGTGCTCTCAGGAGGGACCCAAGAGGGGTCCCTGTGGGCTTCAGCACCTTCCCTGCCTGTGCAGAGCAGTGGGACTGGTGGGGTTCCCCATGGGGAAAGCAGGTGGGTGCCTCAGCTGGAGAGCCATGATGTGGGACACCATTCCTGTCACTGGTTTTATCCTTTGACCAAGTCAGTCGTGGTGGAATTAGGGGATCTGGGGTTTGCAGTTGGTTTTTGCCAGGTTTTTGCTTCTCTGGCATCATCCCCCCGGGGGTGTCTTTTGCCTCCTGAAATTGGGGATGCTTCCAGGGGGGGTCTGAAGCTAAAGGGATCCCCTTACTCCACCCACTGTTCTGTTGGATGAGCAATGGCTCATCCAGCAAATTGGATGAACTCACATGAATGGATCTCTGCAAAGGAGAGACCAGAGAAGGTCCTAGGTGGATCTCAGAGCCAAGAGTGATTCTCTGCTGAGGGTCCTGGAGGTCCCAGGGGTCCCAGGGGTCCCAGGGGTCCCAGGGGTCCCAGGCTCTGTGTGTGGCTGGGCTGGGCAGGCTGCGGGCGCTGCCGAGGGTGTGTGTGCACGGTTAATTTAAGCTCACTCTGTGTATTTTTAGGGCAGGGTGTATTTTTAGGGAGAGGCCTCACCCTTTGCTCTCGCAGGCGATAGTGTAGAGTTGAGCAGGACAGGGCTTGGCTTCCTGCTCCCCTCCTGGGATTTAGGGGGGTTTCTGGGATTTAGGGGGTCTCTGTTTTCGGTGCCTCTCTCTGAAGGCTCCCTCAGAGTGAGGCTGGTTCATCAGCACAAAGGAAGTGGAGGAGTGAATTCCCCCGGCGCTGAGTCGGGTCCTGGGGGTCGGGATGAAGAGATAATGTCACTCTCAGGCAGGACACTGGCGAGACCCATGAATCCAATTAGTGGTTTCCCTCTTTATTTGCTTCTTTATGGCATTATCTGCTCCCAGCAGGAATGGGGCCTCCCGGGTGCCTGCTGCTAATGGGCCTTGAGCTGGCATCTGATGGGGGGAGATTGATGCTGAGGGGCTGGAAAGCAGCAGCTCCACTGCCAGGGGAGACCTGGGATGCACAGTGCCACAAGCCTGGCTCTAATCGCTCCCCTGCCTCCCTGTCCTGCTCAGCTCCTGCAGAGATTACTGTCACTTGTGCTGTGGGAGATGTGTTAAATGAAGGCTGTTAACAGCCCTTGGCACGACCTGCTGCCCTCAGAGCTTTGCTGTTCCCCTGGTCCTTACACTCTCAAAGCTTTTTGCCTCTCTGCAGGCTCTGGAGCCGCAGCACTTCCCGCAGCGCCACCCCCTCGGCTCCCACCTCGCTGCCCGTGGATATTTGTCACAGGCACTGATTTTCTCAGTTGATCTGAGCTGGCTGGTTCCCTACCCCCAGGTCTTTTTCTGGGGACACACTAAAAATCAGAGGCTGCTGAAGCCTTCCATCCATTTCTCTCACAAAAATTCCTGGTTTGTGTTGGAATTGGATGATTTGTCTCCACCATCAGTTGGAGTGGGCTGGGGGGGTCTTTGGGCCCCTCAGGGGGACGTGTGGGGCTTAGTGCCAATGGCCAGGACAAGGTGGGGTGATGTGGTCCTTCACTGGGCAGGGATCCAGTCTGTCCCCATCTCCACAGGGACCTTGGAAGTGGCACCGTCCTGCCAGCCCTGGGAGCGTGGTGTCCCTCTGTGCTCACCCCCGTGAGATGAGGATGAGACACAAGCCATGGCACGGGAAGGACTCGTCCTTCCTGCCAGCACTGAATTGTAACAAGGGGAGCTTGTCTTATCCTTCCTCCCATCCCGCTGTCCCTCTCCTGCACTCCGTGTGACAATCCCACAGTGTTCCTGTCTGGGAGGATCCTGGCAGGCATCGCCTGTTTGCTCGTGCTCAAGGACAGAGGCACGTGCCTGTGCCGAGGCTGCTCCGACCCCTTGGAGCATCAGGGTGGCACAGGGGGGTTCACTGTGAACCCCCTGTCAGCCCTGAGTCCTTCTGGTGTGGGGCAGGGGACAGCTGGAGACCAGGGCAGGGCTGTCACAGCTCCCCTTGGATCCTCTGTGCTCCGTGGCAGATCCTTGACCTCCAGGGACTTTGTGATCCCGTGGGTTTTCTCAACCAGATTCCAGCCTCCACGTGTTTCCCCAGACAATGTCCTTGTTTGTTTGGAGTTGGGCTTCCAAGGAATTTCAGAGCCAAACAGAGCACTAAAAAATAATAATTAAAATCTGTTGCTGGGCTCTTGTGCTGCTCTTCCCGTGTCCCAGACGGAACCCTCTGCTCCCCCAGCTCTCCAAGTTTATCCTGCTGGCCTTGACCCCCCATCCTGGGACTCTTTGTCAGGGATCACAGCCTTGAGCAATCCTCATTGCTGTCCCAGGGCTGAGACAGTGAGGGAAACAGCTGTGGTGGGGGATTTGTGCCTCCTTCCATCGAATTCACGTCC
>JANPWX010024436.1:0-12353 GCA_024734555.1 Trochalopteron elliotii
CCAGCACTGTTTTCCCAGTCCCAGCACTGCTCTTTCCCAGTCCAGCACTGTTTTCCCAGTCCAGCACTGTTTTCCCAGTCCCAGCACTGCTCCCAGTCCCAGGCAGGGCAGGCAGGAATTCTGCAGCTCGGCAGGATCCATGTGGGGCTGCTGGGAAAGGGCTGCGGAGGTGCCGTGATTTATTATTTCTCGGTTTAAGGTTTGTTGTTTTCCTTTATAAAACAAGCCCCCGGGAAGGGGTTTGAAATATCAGGACATTTGATCCTGAGTGCATTATAAACCTTAAATGCTGGCAATCTGGCCACCATTAAAATACCTTCCTGGGCAGCATCAATCCCAACCCGCCCGGCTCGGAGGGTGTTTTCATTGACTCCATTTCAGCCCTGTCACTGGGAATGGCCTGTCCCAGTGCCAGAGGAGCTGTGGGCGCTGGGACAGATTGATTTCAGGGTGATGTTGCTCTGCAGAGGAATCCAAGTACATTTCTTCCCCCACTTTGCATGGAAAGCTATTTTTCTTTCTTGCTGCCTCATCCTGGCCAAGAAAGAGGCTCCGATGTGAACTCACTTGGCAGGAGAGCGGGATGATTGGTAACTTCATCTCGTGGTTCCTTTCTGTTGGGTTTTTTTTTTTGTTTTCTTTTTTTTTTTTAACTGTTTATGGCTGTTCTTGTTGCAGTGACAAAGGAAATTGGGAGCTGGGGGAGAGCAAGGGATAAATGGGAGCAGGACGTGGAGGGGAGCAGGGGATAGGGGAGAGCAGTGATGGGAGCAGGGGTTGGATGGAGCAGGGAATGGGGAGAGCAGGGGATGGGGGGAGCAGGGACTGGAGGGGAGCAAGGATTGGACAAAACAGAGAATGGGGAAAGCAGGGAGTGGAAGGGAGCAAGGGCTGGACAGAGCAGGGAATGGGGAGAGCAGGGACTGGAGGGGAGCAGGCAATGGAGGGAGCAGGGAATGGGGGAAGGAAAGGGATGGGTAGAGCAGGGAATGGGGAGAGCAGGGAATGGGGAGAGCAGTAAATGGGAGAAGGGGATAGAGGAGAGCAGGGACCAAATGGGAAAGCAGGGATTGGGTGGGAGCAGGGGATGAAGGAGAGCAAGAGCTGGAGTGAGCAGGGGATGGGGGCAACAGCAGATGGAGGGAACAGGAACTGGGGGCCATGTCTGGAACCGTGCACACACACCAGCTCATTGTGTGGCATGGGGCAACATCATGATGGTGATTTTAATCAGTCTGTTATCGAAGATCTGACACACAAGACCCTGCTGTGGCTCTGCCCAGCACTTCTGACTTCCCTTACCTGGTGTTTCCCCTCATAGGGAACAAAAATAAATCCCCAGGCTGTGGTGGCAGGGGTGAGCTGCATCCTCACTGTTGCTGGAGACAAAAGAGTGACATGAATGTCCTGAGTCATCAGGATGCTCGTGCCCAGGGATGGGTTTGATTTCACATGGACTGGAGCGTGTCTGTCCCAGCACACATCTGTCTGTCCCTCTCACACTGCCTCGTGCCAGGGTGACTGTGGGAGCCCCTCAGGACCCTTCCTGCCCACGCTGCCCCATTTCTGCTTTCTCATCCCCCCTCCCCCCAGATCACCCCAGTGACATTTCCCGGGTTCCCGTCGAGCCTGTGTCTCGCTCCTCTCACCCAGAAGGAAGCCAAGTGCCCCTGTCCCTCCCTCGGCCTCTGTGGAATATTTGTGCCCATGGAATGGTCTCATTAAGGCAGAGTAATTAGCGGTCCCTTGGCTGCCCTCCACGCAGCCTGGAGCTCATTCCATCCCTGTTCCTGCTCTTCCCACCTCCGGTGCCTCAGCCAGGCTCCGCAGGGATGCTGCGGGGTTGAGCCAGGACATGGGGAGGAGTGAAAGTTTGGGGTGTCCCCACCCTGGGGAGCTGGAGATGGTGTCAGTGAGGGGTGGGAGAGGTGCCAGTGACTGCTTGGACACGGTTCTCCTTCAGATGCAGCCGTGGTGCTGCACTGGGGCAGAACATGGCCTGAAGAGGAGGCAAGTTTAGGGTGTGCCCACCCTGAGGAGCTGGTGTCAGTGAGGGGCTGGAGAGGTGCTGGTGATCCCTTGGACTTGGTTCCCCTTCAGATGCAGCTCTGGTGCTGCACTGGAGGTCCAAAGCACAGAGAGGACATGGACTGGGTCCTTCCCCCAAGGCTCCCTGGAGAAGGGCAGTGCTCCAGCATCTGCCATTCACCAGCCTGTCCTCAGGCTGGGATGTCCCTCTGTGAGGGCTGCACAGCCCGGGGGTGCCGTGTCACCCCCGAGGAACGTTTGGCTTGTGCAGGGCAGGCGTGAGTGTGCACAGAGCCCCAGGGATCCACCCCAGTGCCGAGTCAGACATCCTGGCCGCGGGCCACCGACTTCCACCCAGCGGTTCCTCCTCGCAGCGAAACATCCTAGCAGAGAGGGGGGTGAATTTATTTATTTTTGAGCCTGGTTTGCTGAGGAAACGAGGCTGACGTGACGGCTGTGGCCGTGTGTGGTGGTGGCCATCCCCTCCTGCCCTGCTCGGACACAAGGAGTTGGCTGTTCCTGGGAGCAGGGGGGTTGTGCTGGACCCTCGGGGGCACGGGGTGTCTGTCCGGCCGTCCGGCGCCCTTCGGGGCGGGAGTTTGTCTTTGTGCTTGTCCTGTTAACATACTTCTAATTAAGGAAAATTGTCCCCAGGAGCAGTGTTTATCCACGGAGTGTGGTGCCGTCACAGAGACGGTCTTGTTCTCCCGGGGAGAGGATGTCTGTGGGGGAAAAGAGACAGAAATTCCTCCAGATTATGGTATTATGTAAATGTATCAAACGGATCATTCCCTATAAAAAGGAACGTAGGAAACCGATGTATTTGAGCAGCCCTGGGGACCGCATTCCTGACGAGCCTCTGTCCCTGAGCCGAAACATTTGGCAACTTTTCCAAGCTGTTTTTCTGCCGAGGCCGCGTGCCGGCGGCTCCGGGCGCCCGGGGGGCTTGTGGGGCTGCCTGCCTGCCTGGGTGGCTCGCTGGGTGGCAAGTTGGACACGGCCCCTTGCTTGCCCCGTGGGGTGGGTTGTGTCTGGAGCAGTGTCCGCTGCTCTCTGGGCGGGATCTCCATGAGATGTGGTGTGGATGGGCAGCTCTGATGTGAACCACAGACTCCACGGTTCTCCCGGTGACTCCTGAGGCATTTGGGGTTTGTGTCAGGGTTGGTTCACCCTGGGGAAGCAGGAGCTGGCTGTTGCTGTAGATGCGTGTTTGTCGGACATCAATATTCTTTATTTATTCTTTATTTCTTTGTTATTCTTTATTTAAAGCCAGATGTTGGCAGTGAGGTTGGTCCATCTCTGTTCTCTGTCCCATGTGCTGGGGCAAGGGGGAAAATGCTTCTCAGCAGAATGGGAACAGAGATTTGGTGTTGGAGCTCCATGCCCAGCTGCTTCAAGCAGAGTTGGGACCCCTCCTGCCCACCATCCCTGTCCTGCTCTCCTGGGAGTGTTCCCTTGAGGGGTAGCTGGGAAGTGGAGTTTCTCCCAGACTTAGAATCATGGAATTATTAAGGTTGGAAAAGCCCTCTAAGACCCTGGAGTCCAAATGTTAACCCAGCGCTGCCAGGTCATCGCTGAAACGTCCCCAAGTGCCACATCCACACGTTTCAGGAGGCATTTCTTCATGGAAGGGGTTGCCAGGCTTTGGAAAGGGCTGCTTAGGGAAGTGGTGAAGTGTCCATCCCTGGAGGTGTCTGAGGAACAACTGGACATGGCACTCAGGGCTCTGGCAGGGATCAGTCACAGGTTGGACTCAATGGTCCTGGAGGGTTTTTCCGACCTCAGGGATTCTGGAATTCAGAGATTTTTTGCTGTGTTGGTTCCTGAGCTTGTTGAACCTCTGTGGATATAGGGGTTTCTCCTTTTCCTTGCTCAACTGTGCAGGAGTCTGGATGAGCTGCCGAGTGGCTGCGTCCCCTTTGCAGCTGTTTGGGGACTGTCGAAATCCTTGGTTCAATCCGAGGGAAGATTGTGTGTTTCCTTCCTCCTCCTGTCAGGCCACAATTGATGTGTCTGCAGACTGCACAGCAACTGATTCATGCAGCGCAAAGTTATGTGCTGGGTCAGCAAAGCTCCTTCCCCAAAAAACCCACAGCCCTGCAGTGCCTCACTGGGAGTGGGGTAAATCGGGTGGCCCTGGTTAAGGGAGGGAGAACCTTGGGCTGCAGCTCCAGTGGGAAATGTGGGATCCATGACCCACTTGTGTTGAGGAGTTCTTTGAGTGGGACTGTCCCACCTGGAGCTCTGGGATCCTGGCAGAAGAAGGATGTGGCCAGAGGAGGCCACGGAGATGGTCTGAGGGCTGCAGCAGCTCTGCCATGGAGCCAGGCTGGGAGAGCTTGGGGGTGTTCACCTGGAGCTGAGAAGGGGAGAGCTGGAGAGCCTCTTCCAGTGCTTGATGAGGCTCCAGGAGAGCTGGAGAGGGACTTGGGACAGGGGCCTGGAGTGACAGGACACAGGGAATGGCTTCCCATTGACACAGAGCAGGGTTAGGTGGGATTTGGGGAAAAAATTCCTGCCTGTGAGGGTGGGAAGGCCCTGGCATGGGATGCCCAGAGCAGCTGTGGCTGCCCCTGGATCCCTGGAAGTATCCAATGCCAGGTTGGATGGGGCTTGGAGCAACCCGGGACAGTGGAAGGTGTCCCTGCCCATGGCAGGGGGTGGGACTGAGATGATGCTTAAGATCCCTTCTGACCCAAACCATTCCGGGATTCTACGAAAAGGGAAAATCCGAGCACAGTGTGACACACAGGATTTTGTGGTAGGGACCTCAGGAACAGCTCGGTCAGGATCACTGGGGCCGTGGCGGGTGTGAAACCAGGAAACATCTGTGCTGGGTGGGTTTTGGGGTTTGCTGAAGTTGCCAACCCGCCCGTGTTGAGCAACTTTGATGAAGTTTTTGGTGCTCCCTCGTCCTCCATCCTCCCTCCATCTGCCCTCCCTGCTGGCGAGGCCACCTCCCCCTGGAGCGGGGCTGCCGGCCTGGACCCCGTCCCCGTGAGGTTTTTTTGGCTGCCTCTCCCAGGAAGAGCCTTGGAAAGCTGACATTCCCTGTTCTCTGCCCCCACCAGCTCCCTTCCAAACGCTCTCAAATAAATAAATCTTGGGAAATGAGCTCGGCGTGTCGCAATCGCCCGCAACGCCCCGCCGAGGTTGAGCAAGGAGGAGGATTGATTCCAGGATGGGAATTGGTGGGGAGAGGCACCCGCGGGGGGCTGCAGGAGGGAGGGGGGTGGTCTCTGCCCCCTGAATATTCCATGGAAATCATGTACGACACCTCCAGGGGACAGGTTCATCCCTGCTGGTCGCCTCAGATGGGTCCAAGGTGTGTTTTCATGGCCACGGGTGGCTGTGGGACTGTCCCTAGGCATCCATTGCTGGGGGGACACGGGGGAGACTCTGTGCCCCCCATCCCTCCCCTCTCCAAAGATTGAGAAGGAAGGGGGATAAAGTTTCTGCAGGCCAACGCCAGGGGTTAAAAATAGATGTTTTCTAAATAAGCCTCCACCAAAAGTTCAAGAGGAAATCCAGGTTTAGCTGAGGCTACAAGAAAGAGCTGAAAATAATAATAACAATAATAATGATGATGATGAAAATAACAATAAGCATAATAATAAAAAAATTAAAAAGTGATTCCTGCGAAGGAGAGGCGAGGATGGTGAGCAGGGAGAGAAGGAGCAAAGCTGGAAAACAAAAGCCTGTGAGGAGGGTAATGCTTTCCAGCTGCAAAAATACAGCCTGGGAGAGGAGCAAGTGCTTGCGTCACCCCCAGCCCCCCAGCCCTGTGCTGCCCTGCTCGGAGCTGGGGCCCGTCCGGAGACCCCTGGGTGGACCAGGACCCTCTGCCCCCCTGGGACGAGGAGGCTGTGGCAGGATGGGTGTGAGGGGAGTGTGGGGCTGAAAGCCTGTGGCTTATTTTGGCCGTTCTCCCTTTGGATTCCTCTTGGAGTATTGGGCTGGACTCCGCTCCTGCTCAGAGGGATGCGGCGGGAGAGCGACAGGAAAGGGGAGCCGGTGATGGGACAGAGATGCTTAGACCCCCTCCAGGATGAGAATCTGGGGGTCTGCAGCTGTGGGTGGGGGGCGAGGGCCCCTGAGCCGTTCTGCCAACGCTCCCCATCCGCCCCTGCTTGGATCGCTCCCCCGGTCCTGTGACTCTGACTCAGCCACGCAGGCGCCAGCCAAGACCTGCTTTTTTTGGGGAATTCTTGCACATCCCTTTGCTGAAGTGTTTCTCGCCCCGGCAGGGCCCTGCCGCCCCCTCCCCACGTCACAGGGGGGTTTGGGGATGCTGGGTGGGGAGCAAGAGAGGGGCGGTGGGTGCTGGTTGTGACAGCAGGACTCCGTCTCGGGGGCAGAACGTGGCCCTTGGCACCCCAGCGTACATTTTTAGGTGATTTTTGCTCATCACAAAACCCCTCTTGCCCCAGGAGCTGGGGTGGTGGGGGGTCCTGGCTGGAGCAGGAGCCCTGTGCCAGCCCTGGCACGTTGGGCAGCTCATTGGGAGCCCTGCGCCGGCCTCGTTTTTGGGGTTGATGCTCATTCCTTGGCTCGGGCTGTTTCCACTTGTTTTTACGAGCTGCCTCACGCCGGGTGGTGGCAGCGGGCGCCGCGGCCTCACCCTTCCGGAGGGGGGGTCACTGTCGGCATCACCGCTGGCTGCACGTCCCCATCCCCGTCCCCAGGGCCACAGCTGGGACACGAAGGGATGAGTGAGCTGGTCTGGATAACTCAGGGATGGATAGGGGTTGGGATTTGTGGACCCCGAACTCTGTGTGCTCATCCCGTGGCCTCATCCCAGCCCAGTATTGTGGATGGACTCGGCATTGCTGAGAGCAGGGAGGTGTGAGCATTGCAAAACCTCCTGGCTTGATTCATGTTTTCCCTCCCGAGCTCCTACGTTGGTTAATAATTCAGTAGTGTCTGGCCTTGCTCCACTGGGGCTGTCTGGGTCTCACTGACCTTTGGGTCCTGGGGCTGGGGGCTGCTGTGCACCATCCCTGCTCCTCCAGAGCCGTCCATATCCTGCTGGCCTTGGAGTGCTGGGGCTGGGTGGTTGCTCTGCTCTATCTCTCTTCCTCCAAGACTTGTCCAGGTCCTTCTGAACTCATGGTGTTAGGGCTGTGGGGCTGCTGTGTCCCATCCCTGCTCCTCCAGGGCTCTCTGGATCCTGCTGGCCTCAAGATGGTGGGACTGGGGGGTTGCTGTGCTCCATCCCTGCTCCTCCAGAGCTGTTCAGGTCCTGCTGGCCTTGGAGTGCTGGGGCTGGGAGGCTGCTGTTCCCCATCCCTGCTCCTTCTTCCAGGGCTCTCTGGGTCCCTCTGACCTCTGGGTCCTTCTGCCCAGGGCTGGTGTGCCCCTGTCCTGCTCTGCCCTGTCCGTGCTGGCTGTGGTGCTGCAGTGTTGGGGATGTGGGGTCTCGGGGGGCACTAATCCAAAGGACAGCCCTCCAAAGCAGTTGGGATCTCCAGGAGCTGCAGCCCCTCAGCCCAGCCTCTGGGCTGGTGGGCACAGGAGGAGCTGAGCAGTGCTGAGCACTGACCTGGTGGTGAGGCAGGAATTCAGGCACATTGGGTTTATCCGATTTAACAGGCTTTCACTGGTTTAATTAAATACTCACACGCTGCGTGCCAGGTGCTGTCTCTCACCTGCTCTGGGCCCCAGAGTGTCCCTGCAGCTCCGGATTAGCTCTGCTCCCACCTTGCCCAGCGGGATCTGCCCTCAGCCCCACCCTGCTGCCATGTGTCCCGTCTGGGTGCTGCTGTTCTAGCCCCTTCCCCTTCCCCTTCCCCTTCCCTGCTGCCCTCTCCCTTCTCCAGAATCCACCTTGCAGAGCTTCCCCCTGCTTTGCTGGTATTCCTGTGGGATGAATTCCCAGTGTTTCTGTGGGATGGATTCCCAGGGTTGCTGTGGGATGGATTCCCAGGGTTGCTGTGGGATGGATTCCCAGGGTTTCTGCAGGGTGAATTCCCAGGGTTTCTGCAGGATGCTCTCCCAGTGTTCACACCAGATGCTCTCTGGTTGCATGTGATGTCTCTGGCTTGTCTGGGGGCAGCAGGTCCCATCTCCCTGGGGTGCAGAGGATGGGTTCCCATGGGTGCTGTGGGTGCTGTGGGTGCCCTGTGGCTCCACACAGGGTGACCACGGCAGATCCTCAATACAGGTGCAGATCCCACTGTGTTCATGGCTCCCATGGTCTCATTCCTCGACTGTGTTGGTTCTTGTGACCCTGGGGGGCTCCTGGCTCTGTCCTTCCCTGCCTCACCCCCCTCCCTCCCTCTCCCTGCCCAGATGTGGAGCAGATGGCCATCGACTGGCTCACGGGCAACTTTTACTTCGTGGATGACATTGATGACAGGATCTTTGTCTGCAACAAAAACGGGGATACCTGTGTCACGCTGCTGGACCTGGAGCTGTACAATCCCAAGGGAATTGCACTGGACCCAGCCATGGGGTGAGTCCTGGGAATTCTCTGCCCTTGAGGGCAGTTGCCAAGGGTGGCCTGTCCTTCTAGGGTGGAGGGTTTCCTGTACCTCTATGAGCTCTCTCTACAGGGACACTTCCCACCCAGCCTGCTCTGGCAGCAGGGCTCAGTCCTGCAGGACACACTTGGCCCAGGTCAGGATAAGCTGCTGCTTCCAGCTCGTGCCACACAGTGTGGTCACAGCTTTGCTCCAGTTTTTGGGAGCTGAAGTGGCTCCTGCACGACTGGAGCAGCTCCCTTGTGCCCATCCAGCCACCGGATGCCAGGATGCTGAATCATGGGAGCAGCTCAGGGCACACACAGCAGCTGCCAGCCCCCAGGAGCTGAGAGCTGGTGTGGCCAAGGCCACAGTGAGCAGAGCAGAGTAACTAGTAAAGAGGAAAATTCCCCCCTCACCAGCTGCTTTCCTGATGGGCACTTTCCTCCTGGCTTGGATGGAAAAAGCTGGTGTTATTGAGCAGAAAATCGGGAGTATTTCATATAAACAAACAAATATCACAAGGATCTTGGAGAGAGACTCCAGGCTCGAGCAGGGCTGGTGCAGACAAGCCTCACAGGTGACTGAGTTAAGTCCCTTAGGCTCTGTGGTGACAGTGCTGATCCCTGGCTCTGCTGTGCTGTGTTGGGAAGTGCCATGCCACCGTGGGCAGGATGGCTCTGGGATGCATAGGCAGCTGCCTCAGGTCATGTTTTAACATGTACAACCCCATGTGTGCTTGTGGGCCTCTTCCAGTGACACCAACACATCTGAAGCTCCCAGGAGCTCTGTGCTGGACCCCAGCCATCCCCATGGGAATCCACACATCCATCTCCTCCCTCTCCTAGAGCTCATCCTGGCTCTGAGCTCCCTCCTCTGCTCTTCTCTCACAGCAAGGTGTTCTTCACCGACTATGGGCAGATCCCCAAGGTGGAGCGCTGTGACATGGACGGGCAGAACCGCACCAAGCTGGTGGACAGCAAGATTGTCTTCCCTCATGGCATCACCTTGGACCTGGTGAACCGCCTGGTGTACTGGGCTGATGCCTACCTGGACTACATAGAGGTGGTGGACTATGAGGGCAAGAACAGGCACACCATCATCCAGGGCATCCTGGTGAGTGGGTTTGAGGGTGAGGGTTGGTATTGGGGCTTAGTCTCCTGGGTGCCACTGGTCTGCAGTTGTGACTTTAGCAGTGCAGCAAAGAATGTGCTGAGCACTGAGCATGGTCCTGCTGAAGGTGATTTTGTGCCATTGACGGACAAGATCACACTGATGGCCAGTGGTGCACAAGAGCCATCGGGTGGGATCAGGGGTTTTGCACATCTCGGAGCCCGGCTCTCATAACTCCTAAATCCCTTGTGGACACCCACCTGGTGCCTTCCAGATTGAACACCTGTATGGGCTGACAGTCTTCGAGAACTACCTGTACGCCACCAACTCGGACAACGCCAACGCCCAACAGAAAACCAGCGTCATCCGTGTCAACCGCTTCAACAGCACCGAGTACCAGGTGGTGACACGGGTGGACAAGGGTGGAGCGCTGCACATCTACCACCAGCGGCGCCAGCCCACAGGTGGGACCCTGAATGGGGAGTAACAGCTCCCTGGTTCCTCAGCCAGGGGCTTGGGTGGGATTTCAGGAGGAATTTTTCCATGGAAAGGGTGGTCAGGCGTTGGAAGGGACTGCTCAGGGAGGTGGTGGAGTCCCCATCCCTGGGGGTGCCCAAGGAATGATTGGATGTGGAACTCAGGTCTCTGGTCAGGTTGACAAGGTGGGGATTGGTCACAGGTTGGACTCAGTGATCTTGGAGGTCTTTTTCAACCTCAGGGATTCTGGGATTCCTGCTCCCCAGGCCCCTGGGGGCTGCTGAACATCCTGGGGTGTCCTCTTTTTCTGCTAGCACTGTGTCTCTTCCTGTGAGAGCTGCACCACGTGGTTGATGGATCATGGAGAGTACAGAGATGTGGGAGCAGATGTGACATCTTAAAATATTGATGGTCCCTCTTACTCTCTGTCCCCACTGCCAGCGTGTTCATCCCAGTGCTCCCAAGCTCTGAGGGATTTCCAGGGAGTTGAAAGGCTCTGGTGCTGTGCCCGCCCCTCCCTGCATCCATCCCTGCCTGCCCACTCCACCCCCAGCACCTTCCTGCAGTTAATCAATTTACTCCTTTAAAATCCTCTTAGTGTCGGCAGCCTGCTTGGCATTTTCCAGAATATAAAATTAATCAGGAGATTTCAGAGCGGGGAAGGAATGTGATTAAGGGGCTCTCCGGGTGGTGCTGGCTGTCCCCACTCCCGAGGCTTGTGCTGCTGGTGCAGCAAGATGGGGCAGTGTGGCCGTGTGGCTGTGGTGGAGTGCTGGGACATGCTGGCTTCTCCCCAAAGATCCTTCCCTTGGGAAAAGTCCTTTCCCATCTCTGTGCTGTTCTGTGCTGTGCTCAGCCCTTCCCTGACTGGCTGGGAGCTCCCAGGAAGAATAAGCCCCACTAAAGCCCAGGGAGGACCCATGACAGCATCCCCATGTCCCTGCAGTTGCAGCCCCCTGTCCCCCCTGTACTCACTGTCCCCCCCGTGCCCCCAGCTGCTGCAGCCCCTCTTTGTGTTGCAGTGCGGAGCCACGCCTGTGAGCCAGATCAGTTTGGGAAGCCAGGAGGCTGCTCAGACATCTGCCTGCTGGGGAACAGCCACAAGAGCCGGACCTGCCGCTGCCGCTCCGGGTTCAGCCTGGGCAGCGATGGGAAATCCTGCAAAAGTGAGTGCTGGCCTGATTCCTGGGGGAATCTGGCGGGGCGAGGGGCTGGAGCCATGGGCTCTGTGTTCTCTGCAGGGGCTGCTCACTGCTGTGACCCCACAACAGCCCCAGTGCCACATGCAGCCCTCATGGCACTGCCCCGGTGCTGCTGGTGGCCACGACTGTCCCTGTCTCTCCACAGAGCCTGAGCACGAGCTGTTCCTGGTGTACGGGAAGGGGCGTCCTGGCATCATCCGTGGGATGGACATGGGCGCCAAGGTGCCGGATGAGCACATGATCCCCATCGAGAACCTCATGAACCCCCGGGCCCTGGACTTCCATGCTGAGACTGGCTTCATCTACTTTGCTGACACCACCAGCTACCTCATCGGGCGCCAGAAGATCGATGGCACGGAGAGGGAGACCATCCTGAAGGATGGTGCGTGGCCATGGGGCCTGGACTGTGCCTGTGGGGCTGGGCTTCCATCGGTTTGGGTTGCAGTCGGGTACAGTTTGGGGCTGTTGCTACCACTTTTCATTTCCTGGCTGGTGATGAACCCACTCCACTTTTCTCCCAAAGGCATCCACAATGTGGAGGGGATTGCTGTGGACTGGATGGGGAACAACCTGTACTGGACGGATGATGGCCCTAAGAAGACCATCAGTGTGGCACGGCTGGAAAAGGCTGCCCAGACACGGAAGACGCTGATCGAGGGGAAGATGACTCACCCCCGTGCCATCGTGGTGGACCCCCTGAATGGGTGCGGGTGCCTGGGCGGGCAGGGCTGGCTGGTGGGGCCGTGGGGACGTGGTTGGGTCTTGTCGCAAGCTGTGGTGGCCAGGCCAGGGCTCAGCTTAGTGTCCTTGACAGGTGGATGTACTGGACAGACTGGGAAGAGGATCCCAAGGACAGCAAGAGGGGCAAGATTGAGAGAGCCTGGATGGATGGTTCCAATCGCAACATCTTCATCACCTCCAAGACTGTCCTGTGGCCCAACGGGCTGAGCCTGGACATCCCAGCCAAGATCCTATACTGGGTGGATGCTTTCTACGACCGCATTGAGATGGTTTATCTCAATGGCACTGAGCGGAAGGCGAGTGGGAGTTCCGTAGCCCTGGGATCACCCAC
>JANPWX010024437.1:0-26514 GCA_024734555.1 Trochalopteron elliotii
TACAGGAAAGGGAAAACTAGGATCTCATCTGATCCATACCTGAACATCCCTTGGAGCAAATAGGAAATATGGGAGAGGGGGAAATAGGGATGGAGACATCATTCCTGATCCATGCCTGAACATCCCTGGAGCAAACATGGATACAGGAGAAGGGAAAGAGGGATGGAAGGATCACATCTGATCCCTACTTGGGCATCCCTGGACCAAACAGGGAATACAGGAGAAGGGAAATCGGGATGGAGGGATCAGATCTGAACATCCCTGTACAGAATGAGGGACACAAGAGGGAAAATTGTCGTGGAATGATCATTTCTGATCCACACCTGAGAACTCCCAAAACAAACACCTCCTGCTTGGCCTGGGGAACGATGAAACCCCATCCAATATCCACCGTGGGTGGCTTGGAGAGGGGATATTTGCCAGCAGCAGAGAATTGCATTTCCAAGGCAAGGAGCAGCATCCCATGGGCTGCTTCCCTGATTGAATTCCCCCCTTGGTGACCCGGGAAGGTAATTGAGGCTCAGGGGAGCCGGGGCAGATCTCACCCCCTGGAAATCAGCACCTCCAGCCACCCTCCCCTGAGCCGGGCAGCAATTGAGACGAGCTGACTTTGAAGGTGCCTAAAAGTAACCAACTTATTGCCTAATAGATTTCTCAGTCATGAATTCCCCGTGCTCCGTATGCCCCCCAATCAGAGCAATTATGGATTTAAATGGAGCTGGAATCCGTGGCGCAGAAAATGCCCGTTTTTAGCGGGAGATTGGCCAGAGGTGAGGGACCTGTAACACCCCTGGTAATGAAAGCTCTTCACAGCTTGCCGTGTTCCACCCGGGAATAATTGCTGCAGCCTGTGATACGGATCCGGCTGCGTTAATGATGCCCTGTTCCTTTTCACAGGACTCATTTCAGCTTTTTCTCCTCTTTTTTTTTTTTTTTCCCGGGGTTTTCAAAGCGCCGAGGCATGGTGGGAATTAACGCGTTAACGCGGCTGTTGTGGTGCTGGGGGGATTTCCAAATGTCATCCCCGGGATCGATTAACAAAGTGCCGGGGATCGGGAGCCTCGGGAAAAGGGTGGCTGGAGGGGACTGGAGTGTGACACGGGTGTCATCCCTCTGTCCATCCCATTTGGGATTAATTCGCCGTGACAGGATGGGTTTATCAGGACAAAACATACATCAGGAATTTAAAAACAACAACAACAACAACAACAAAAAAATTTAAAAAAGATATTTTGGATTGGAAATAAAACTCCCATTAACTTCCGAATGAAAACCACATCCAAGGGAGACAGTTGGCTTCTCCTCTGAGTTTATTATTAAATATTTTACCAGGGAGGGAAGTTCTGAGCTGAGCATCTTTTCCCTCCTGTTCCTGGCAAGAGCAGTTTGTGTGGAGGGAGGGTGAGCTCTTGGTTGTTTTCCCGAAGCTCTTTCTGGGGGTAGATGGGTGTAGATTTCTCCCATTATTCCTAGTTTGAAGCAGCTTTTTAATGAGATCCCAAGGCAGGGTCCTATTCCTAAGGAATATTGGGAATATATCTGTACTTCCAATATATCTCTATCTATCTGGAATATAGTCTGTATTTCCATATAGTGCATATATAGAATATGTAAAGAATTGCATAGATAATATATAGAGAATATAGTCTATATTTCCATATAGTGCATACATAAAATATGTAAAGTATATATAGGTAATATATAGAGAATATATAGATAATATATTGAGAATATAGTCTATATTTTCATATAGTGCATATATAGAATATGTAAAGAATATATGGATAATGTATAGAGAATATATAGGAAATACATAGGGAATATATAGATAATATATAGAGAATATAGTCTATATTTCCAAGTAGAATACATTAAAATAGATCTAGAAATACATATTAAAATATACAAATGTATCGATTCTAGATGGAAATATAGAATATATATAATATTTATTCCTGATATATGATATAGATAGTATATGATAGTGTATATATATATATATATATAAAATGTGATATGTTATATATATTATATATTTTATAAGTGATTGTATTGGGTGCATAGGGGTGGGAGAAAGGCCCTGTCCATTCTTTTGGATCCTCACAACTCAGCAGCAGCAAATTCCGAGCGCTGGGAGGGGGATCCAGCAGGTAAATGATGCCGTGGGTGGGTCGGTGCTGCATCCCCGGGGATGGAGCCAGTCCCGAAACGCTTTAATTTCCCCCCAAATTGAACCGAGATGTATTTTTCCCCTCCTTGCCTTTGCCATAGTTCCACAGGAGGGTCCCAAGGGGCTCAGGGATTAATTTCCTGGGGTGACCCGGGGAGCCGCAGCCGCCTGACCCCGGCGCCGGAGGGGCCGCGGGGTCGCGGCGGGGGAGCAGAGGGGACCCGCGGCCGCTGATAAGGAGCTCGGGGCTCTCGGCGGTTTTGGACAGGGCGGAAATGGCATTTCCAGTTAACTCAATCCCCCGGCGAAATCGCAGCGCCGAGATTCAATTACCGGCCCCGCCAGCGCCGTCCCTGGGGACAGGAGTGTCACCGTCACCCCCCCGCCAGCGCTGCCACCTCCCCGGGACCCCTCGGTGGCCTCGGGGGCGGCTGAGGGTCCCTGCGGAGGGGTCGGGGCCGAGGAGGGGTCGGGGTGTGTTCAGGAATGGTCAATGAGCAGTGGGAGCAGGAGTTGTAGGAATGGGAATTCATCCTGCTCTCCTGTCCGTGAGGAAGCAGGTGGATTTTCTCTTGGAGCAGAGCTGGGATTTGGTGGCTGTAGGGGGGGGGGGGGTGAGGATTGTCCCGTGTCCCCCTCTCCACACAGGGCAGAGCCAGACAGTTCCCATAGGGCCCTATCCAGGTCTGGATGGTTTTAGGGCTGATCCCAGTGGAGGAGGGGATGGGGGAGAGGCTGGGGAGGCTCCTCTGAGCCCCATGTGCTGCTGTGAGACTCCTCACAAAGACCACGGGGACATCTGCTGGGACAGAGGCCACATTCCTGTCGTGGCGCATGCTCAGGTCACCTGGATCTCCCACAGCCAGGGTCTGTCCTTGTCCCCAAATCCTCCTCCCTCAGAATCACAGGATGGTTGAGGCTGGAAAAGGCCTTTGGGATCACTGAGCCCAACCCGTGCCCAATCCCCACCTTGTCACTGAGTGACACATCCAGCCCTTCCTTGGACGCCTCCAGGGATGGGGATCCAAACCTCCTTGGGCACTTCCAAGGCCTGAGCACCCTTTCCATGAGGAAATTCCTGCTGCTGTCCACCCTGAGCCTCCCCTGGCCCAGCCTGAGGCCGTTCCCTCTCCTCCTGTCCCTGTTCCCTGGGAGCAGAGCCCGACCCCCCCAGCTGTCCCCTCCTGTCAGGGACTTGTGCAGAGCCACAAAATCCCCCCTGAGCCTCCTTTTCTCCAGGCTGAGCCCCTTCCCCAGCTCCCTCAGCCTCTCCTGGGGCTCCAGCCCCTTCCCCAGCTCTGTTTCTCCATGTCCAGTCTGGGACTCGTGTTCCAGGTGTTTGGCACCATCCACAGCCCCGATCCCAGCGGGAATCCAGGATTGTGACAGTGTGGGATAATTCCACTTGTGCCAGAGCCTGTGAAAAAATGCTCTTTCTTTTCACAGAGCAGAGTCTAATCCAGAAGAGAAGAAAACACTCATTATTTCATTTTCCCCAGTATTTTTGTGTGCTCATGGGATTTTAATGGTATTAATTATTATTTAATTTGCGCTTTGGCAATTTGTTTGTGCTGAGCTATTCTGGTGTTGGAGAGCCAGCAATGCTCAATCCCTTTTGCATCTCCATCCATGCTGCCACCCTCCAGCCCTTCTTCCCAGGCATCCCTGCATCCCCCCATCCCATCCACCTTTCTTCCAGGTACTCATCCTGTCCCATCCAAAGCATCTCCTCATTGTCCACCTCCTCCTTTATTTGATTTTCTTTGTAATCTCTGGCTGCCAGACCTCAGCTGGGAAAATCCGAGCAAGGATCATCAGCTTGGAGTCACAACGTGGAGGAGCTGGTGCCGCCTGGGGTTCCTGGTTCTGGGCCATCCCTGTGCCCCACCCCTGGGGCTGGCATCCCTCTGTCTCCATGGAAACATCCCTCTGTTCCCTCTCAAGCATCCCTAAATCTCCATCCCTCCATCTCCATGTGAGCATCCCTAATTCCCATCCCTCCACATCCACAGGAGCATTCCTCCATCTGCATATGAGCATCCTTTTATCCAAACATCCATTCCCATCTCTCCATTCCATCCCATTCCAGCCTTCTTCCATCCCATTCCAGCCTTCTTCCATCCCGTTCCAGCCCCTCTCCATCCCGTTCCAGCCCCTCTCCATCCCATTCCACCCTTCTTCCATCCCATTCCAGCCTCCCCCATCCCATTCCAGCCTCCACCATCCCATTCCAGCCTCCACCATCCCATTCCAGCCCCTCTCCATCCCATTCCGGCCCCTCTCCATCCCATTCCAGCCTCCCCCATCCCATTCCAGCCTCCACCATCCCATTCCAGCCCCTCTCCATCCCCATCCTCCCCTTTCCAAGCCTCCATCCCCGGCGAGCCTCCCTCCATCCCCCTCCATCCCCGCCACTTCCCCAGATAATGAGAGCGAGTTTAAAAAACTTAAAGCCTCTTCGTGCCCGCGGTGAGTGACACAAATGGAGTTCATATTTAATCATCTGTTAACTCGTTGTCTATTATAGCTCTTTAATAGCACCAGAGATATTCTTAATGAAGCATGATTTAAGGTATTTACAGCTCTAGGACCGACAGACATCACTCACAGTGTGCAGGTAATGAGGCGTAAAACAGCTCTGGAAACCGTAAAAATGGGAGAGAGAGAGCGAAGAGGGAGAGAAAGCAGGCGAGGAGTTCGGAGCTGAATTGTTCCAGGGTTTGTTTTAAAATGTTTAGGCATTTAAAGTCATTTCAGCTTCGCCGAGGTGTCTGGTAGCACCGAGTTCAGCAATTCCCAGCGCTGAGAACCCCTGGCTTGCCAGGAGGGGTCTGGCCCCCCGGTGCTCCCGAGCTGAGGCATCTCAGGGATCACGGGAGGGAGCAGGGAAAAAGCTTTTGAGGGTCCCCAAGGGCTTTGTGGGTGCACAGGAGCAAAGCCTGGGATTTCTGGGTGCATTTTCCCCTTTGTTTTCCCACTTGGTGGCACAGCCACCTTTGCTCACAGAGGGGACACCGTGACCCTTCCCTTGGCTGGCCTGCAAATGCCACCCCTATGCAACTCTTTTCCTTTTCTTATTTTTTTTCCCTCAGAAAAAAAAAAAAAGGAAAGAAAAAAAAATTTAAAAAAGCCCACCAGAACCCAAGCCAAGTTTTGGAAAATAATTTGTGACGGAGGTGCCATTCTGCATCAAAATATTGTGTAGAAAATGTCAAATGTCACCAATCCATGTGTCCCCCCGCGTGATAGTAATTGGGCTGGACGGCTGCGCTCTGCCACCGCGGCCGCTCGCCGCCTCCTCCCCTCCTCCTCCTCACACTCGGCTCGGGAAATGTGTCGCTTCCCGAGTCCATCCCGGCTGCCCTGCCCGCGGAGCGGGGCCGGCCGCGGTGTCCCCAGCCCGGGGACGTGGCGCTCATTAGGCTGGAGTGGTGACAAACAGCTCCCGGGGAAAAGGGGGGGGGGTGCGAGGCGGCGGCTCGGCAGCTGGAACGGGCAGTTCTCAGCGCCTCGATTCCCTCCTGGATTTGGGACACACAGCCCCGTTTCCTGGTGGTTTTCCCCTTGAGGATATAGGTGGAATCCTCTCGATTTGGGGAAGCCAAAGCAGAACTGCTGTGGGGTTTTCGATTGAGGAATCACAGCCTGTTGCTCCCCTCCCTTCCCCAAAGTTACCATCACCTGCATTTCCAGCCCTGTGGACCCTTTGGAATATTTATCCCATTTTGTGCCTGGTTGTGTTGGGTGTGTAATACCCTCATTGCTGCTGGAATTTGCTAGGAGGGAAAACAAACTCTTCTCCCAGAGCAAACAACCCATTCCTTAAAACATCCCAAGCCCTTAATCTGGGAACAGACCTTTCACACACACTCCTTAAACCCTCCTGGATGAATCAATCCTCATTAGGACATTAGGCTGCATAAATATTTTAAATAAATATTTGGCCGGTGAGGGGAGCCCCGAGGGAGAGCAGAGGGAAAAGGGGAAGAGCTGCAGTTGGAAATTCAATGAAGTTCCCTTCGGCAGCCAGGCCTGGGAGAGTCAGGTCAAGCCTTCAGCCAGTGCCACTTGTCCCCTTGGGCAAGTCCTGCGGAGCAGGGTTAATTTTGCTGAGCTATTTTATTTTATTTTTTTTTTATTATTTTACCCGTGGAAGTGGCGAGGCGCAGGTGGAAAAGGAGGAGGTGAAAATCCTTCCTGAAGCCACAACACAAAACTCGGTCGCAAACAATTTCTTTGCCGCCGAGGAAGGAGCTGGAATTTCTTCCCTCTCTGGCGAGGCAGCAGCAGCAGAATTGCGAAGCCGGTGCCTGTTATAGAAACTTTTTAGTACTGGGGACAAGCCAAGAAAAAAGCCCAGATTGATCTCAAATCTCAGCTGGTGCTGGCGGCGCTTCCACCTCCGACTCCTTGCGCTGGTGGGACATGAGCTGGACCCTCCAAGCATCCCTGAGGAGAGCTGGGATGATGTTTCCCAGTGTTCTGGGGACTCCTCCCAGCTCCCTGCCCAGGCAGGAGCTCCTGCCCTGCTCTGGAAGGTGATTTTGGGGTAGATTGAGGTTTTCTGGTTTGCAATTGAATAAACCCAGCTTTTCCCTGGCTGCATTCCCCCATCCCATCTCCAGTGGGACCAGCCTGGATCATGTCATGCCATGAAAATCCTTCCCAGCAGGATAATCCAGGCTGTGGCAATGCCAAGCTGCAGCTCCCAGGGAGGTGAAAGGTTTTTTGGCTCAGATACCATCACAACCTGTCCATGCCATGATTTCCTTTGGCACTCAGGGAAATTCCTTAGGAGCTGTCGAGGACGTGGGTGGCAAATGGGGCAACTAGAAACTTCACCTCGTGCCTTGAGTGGTGAGGGACTGGTGGAACATCCCGTGCTCCAGGTGGGAATGGACAGGGAACAGCTCTGAGGGATAGGTGAGCTGGGAGGATCCAGGGTGGATCCATCCAAACCTGACCATTCCATGTTGGGAAGCAGGCACTGGGCTGGGCTTGGCCCATCACCATTCCTCACTTTTGGGATGGAATCCCTACAGCAAATCTGAGCACCATCCATCCCCTCCCTTTCACAGATTAAAGCACATTTTAATCCGTTTTTCCCTCCATGCCCTGGATAAACGGATCCCAACGGGATGGGCACACCAGCACGGGACACCCCAGGGCTCCTCCAGCTCCATGCCCATCCCAAAGCGGGCACCCCTGGCAGGGCAGAGCTCCGAAAAGGCCGGAGCACTGCATGTGTGCCGCTTCCATGTGTGCTGGTTTCCAAGGAAACCGCTCGCTCTACATGTGTGTCGCTTAACACCCTGTTTTGCTTTCATTTGGATAAGTCTTTAATTCCTGTGCAGCCCCGTTGAGCTCCATGTGTGTGTATCCTCAGCGCACAAAATCCCTCTCCTCCTGCCTCTTGGAGAAAGTCTCCTGCCTGCTCGGAGCGAGTTTCCTCTAAACCTGTGGCCTAATTGGGGCAGCTAATGCTTTTCTGCAGGAATAAGTGGATATTTCGCTGCTGCTTCCCCCCTCTAGAAACAATTAGCAGGGAAAACATGGAATGCAGGGCTCTTGTCACCTGCCACCGGCTCTGCTGCTCCAGGTGGAGGAGCAGGGAAAGGACGGTGGTTCCCGGGGATGAGGGGCAAAGCTGGGAGGTGTAGGCGTGGATTTTGAGTCCTTGGGAATGCAGCAACTCCTGTCAATGGTTAAATGTTGATTTTAAAGCATCCTGGGGTGAGGAAGCAGGGAAAGGGTGGCCGTGAAAGGGTGACCCAGTTGGTGTCACACATCAGCCTGGAGAAGGGAAAGCTCCAGGGAGAGCTCGGAGCTCCTGGCAGGGCCTGAAGGGGCTCCAGGAGAGCTGGAGAGGGACTGGGGACAAAGGATGGAGGGACAGGATACAGGGAATGGCTTCCCACTGGGAAAGGGGAGATCTGGGTGGGATATTGGGAAGGAATTCCTGGCTGGGATGGAATTCCCAGAAGAGCTGTGGCTGCCCCTGGGATCTCTGGAAGTGCCCAAGGCCATGTTGGAGTAACCTGGGACAGTGGGAGCTGTCCCTGCCCAGGGGATGGAACTGGATGGGATTTAAGGTCTCCTCCCACTCAACCCATTCCATGACACCGATAGGACACGCTGGGTCCTGCCCTCCAGCAGCTCCTCCATGGTCTGGGCTGAACAGGAATGAGTGACAAAAGCTTTGGGGGTGTTTTTTTCCCCCCTAAATTTTCATCCTCAGCAACCCAATGCGGCTTTTTCTTCCCTCTCTCTCCCCCCTTCCTCCCTTCCCTTTGCACAGCAAGATGCCGCCTGTTCTCGTGCACCAGAGGAATTTTCTGATCTAAAGCCACTTTCCTCCTCTCCCAAAATCCCTGGGGCTGGTTCATGCTTGTAAAGCTGAGCAGCTCCCGTGTCACTCGGGGCTGGCTCCCATCTACAGCCCTGACAGCAGCTAATGCTGTTAGCCTGTGTCGAGGAGGGATTTCAGCATTAAAAACCCCCCAAATCACCACACCCGGGCCGCTCTGCTGCTTGCAAGCAGTTCAAAACCATCTCCCCTGTTTTTTGGGGCACCTGGCACAGCTCAGGGACATCACACAGGGGGTTTTGGGGTGACTTTGGGGGGCTGCTGCAGCCTCGGGAGCAGCGCGGGATGAGCAGCTGGGATTAACTCGGCTCCGGGAGGGCTTTGCTATCTTTAGGTGGAAGGTGAGGGATTGTAGCTCTTAGGGTGGCCGGCAGGTGAGGAGAGAGAAAAATCCTGCAGGGCCAGGCAGGCTCAGGGCGCTGACCCCAGCTCCTGTCCTGTCCCCAGCGGGGTCCGGCCCCGCCAGCCCCCGGCCCCATGTGCCATCACCTTTCTAGGCCACAATCTGTCCCCAATTCCGAGCCTGCTGTTAGCTTCACTTGCACTCTATTCTCGTGTTTGCTGTTATTTTTTAACACTTTTTTTTTTTTTCCCCTCCCCATTTTTTTTTCCTTTTTTTTTTTTTTTTTTTTTTTTTGCATAAAAGCACTATCCTCTCCCCAGAGCCTGCCTGGAGCGAAGGCATGGTCTGTACAACTGCAATTATTTCGAAGAACAGATGGAGTGAGGAGCAGAAAGTCTGTTAATAGTAATAGAAATGCTACATGTTAACCTGGACAGCACACGATGACAGTCCCATGACTACACGTTCTGTTCCCACCAGCTGGGCTCCGAGCGGAGCCGAGAGATTCAGAAACGCCGAGCTCGGCTCCGCACCCTCCCCAAAGTTAGAGCTCAAATTCCTTCACACTTCCAGCGTAGGGTTTTTTGGGTTGTCTTGGGCTTCTTCTCCCCCTCCCCTCCTCCTCCTCCTCCTCCTCCTCCTCCTCCTCCCTATTAAACACTGATTTCGGCGCTGTTAAGGAATTTTGCTGCTTGTTCTTCTCTCTCTTTTTTTTTTTTCTCTCAGCCGGCTGCAGCTGGGAGCACGGTGGGGAGGAGGGTGATGGAGGCTCAGCCTCGAGGTCCTGACCTTCAGCCTCACGTGGCGACGCCAGCACGGCCCCTTTCCCACGCTCACATCTGCAGGGGTTGATGTAATTTGATGTAATTCCCCCACCCTGGATGATGCCAGGATGGGATTTAGGGAACGGGGCCACGCTCCCGGGCAGGGCGGTTTGGGATTTTTTTCTCCTCAACTGTTGCAAGCTGTTGGCGGCTTAAATGGGTTGAAATCTGCATTTTCTAGTGAAAAATGGTGCTCCCTGTGGAGGTGGGGCCTTCAGGAGGTTTATGAGATGTGTGGAATACCCAGGGAAGGGGGCACAGGTGGGGTTTTGCTTATGGCAACACCTCAGGGGGATTTTCTTGCCTCTTTACCCCAACCAGAGGTTGGGAAAGGGAGCAAAAATATTGTGTCATCCTCAAGAAGATTTGCACCTCACTGTGCAAATCCTTGCCCGGTTTCACAAGCATCCAGGGGATGCAGCCACAGAGCTCCAGCTAATTCCAGTGGGAATTACAGGGCTAAATTCCAGCTGGGAATTGCAGGGCTAAATCCCAGGGCTGTTTGTGAAAGCCCAGCCCCCGGGGCAGCTGAAGTGTGGCACCGCTGGCGCCCTGACAGACACACCTGGAGGTTTTATTCGGATATAGATCCCTTAATCCTGGTGCTTGCGGGATAATCTGGTGCCTGAGGTCCTGCCAAATCCCTGGAGATCAGCAGGTTTTCCTTCCACAGCCTCTTCCAGAGGTCAGTCCCAACCCAGCTCCATCCTCAGAGGACCAAAATATCCACGTGGGCTCTGCGCTGGTGGCACCTTTGGGTGCTGGGTGCCCTCAGTGGGGACCTGGGGTGGGCTGTGAGGTTTCCCTGGAGCTAAACCAGTGTTATCTATAAATCCCAGCCTCTCTTTGCCCAATTCCATCACCCAGGAGTGATACCTGACCACCAGGTGCTGCTTGTGGCAGAATCCCTGGAGGATTTTTTGGTTATTTTGGGATGTTTGGGACAGAATTTGGCTCCTCACAGCCACCCACTATGGAGAATGGGGTCCCCAGCTTGTCCCCAGCCACCCCTGGATCCCAAAAATACCAGAGTGGCTGCAATCCTGTGCCTTGGTGGGACGTGGTGAGAGGATGGCTGGAAGCAGAGGGAATTCTACTTGGTGCCTTTTCTTTAGAGGAGGCAGAACCCACATTTTTCCTCTGGAAAGGTTTGGGATTAAACCATCCCCAGCGGGTTTGTGGCCTCCCCTGGTGCCCTGGTATCATCCTCTGGGGTGCTATCACCAGAGTGCACCTGCTGGGAAAGAGTGGAAAAATATGGATGTGGGGGATCCTGCTGCCACCCCAAACCCACAACATCCCCCCTCTCCTCTCTTGCAGAACAAGAAATACGTCCTGGTGATGGTGGACCCCGACTCTCCCAACAGAACCAACCCCAAACACCGTTTCTGGAGGCACTGGCTGGTCACTGACATCCTGGTGAGTCCACGGGGGTCATTCCCAAGCATCAGGGGAGGGCTGGAATCCCATGGGATTCAAACTCCTCCCGGCGAAATCCCGGAGGGAGGACGGAGTGTTTGCCAGAGAAATGTAAATGGTGCTGGGCGTGTAGGTAGGGAAGTGCTTCCTCAGGCTATAAAGAGCCAGGCTGGTCCAAAAATATTGCTGCTTGGGTTTTTTGGGTTGTGTTTTTTTTTTCCCTTCTTCTCCTAAGGAAATGCTGGAAGGGAAAAAAAAAAAAAGCCAAAAAACACTTTGCCAACTCCCCACCACCGGTTTTCTCCGCGGAGACAACTCGTCCTTCCAAACAGCTCCTGCTGCCAGTTGGGTTTTGTGGTTAAAAAAAGTGGGTTTGGTGGAAATCTCAATTCCTTCTCTAGTTTATAATTTTTTTGGATTAAAAATGTTTTGAATTCAGTGAGCAAAACAAGGGGAGAAAATGAGTTTGGGATGAATTTTGTGGCGCTCTGTGTCCATGGGATGAGTCCTTCCCCCCGTCCCGGTGTGTCGTGGCTTTGCTCCTAGAAATATTTTGGAAAAGCAGTTTGTTCCCCTCCTGCTTGTTTTTATGTCTTCAAAAAAACTGAGATGTTGCAGCCCTAAATCAATCTAACTGATAATCTGAGTACTAAAGCCTAATTAAGATATCAATTAATTTGCAGCGTGCATTTAACAAGAAATATCGCGTCGTTCTCCTCTATTATTCTCTGAAATTACTGCTGAGGGCTCTTTGTGCAGCTACCTTAATTAGACTTTTTATTGTTAATGGGCATATTAAGCAAATTAAAACGGGATATTAATACTTACCATGGATTCCATAATTGGCTGAAAAATAGGAAGCATCGGGAATAATTGCGGGAATTTGTGTACAGGACTTGGTTGGTTTTTTTTTTTTTCCGTGTTGTTTTGTGTTTTTATCCTTCACAGAAACCCTTCTGCATTTCTAACAACAGGGTCCTGAAAGTCTCTCATTAATTTTAATATTTACCAAACGCCAAGGAGCCCAAGCTCCTGTGTTTCCTTCTGTACACAGATCCTTCGAGCCGTTCCCTCTTGCTAATTATTGTGGTTTTCCCTTTTTTTTTTTTTTTTTTTTTTTTTTTGGGTGTATAAAATCCTTTAAGCAAAGAAGGGAAGTGTGGGATTCAAACCTCCAGCACGAATGGAAGGTGGGTTTTTTTTGTTTTCCCCCTGGCGTTTGGGTGATGCCATTTTTGCTCTCTCTAAGGTCAAAAATTCTGTGTCAGGCCATGAAAGAAGGCAGGAAAAAAAGGAGATTTTTGGGAAGGAAGGGAATGGTTTTTCCTATCTGCCAGGGATGGGGCTGATCCTAGCCCCAACAGTTCCTTAAGCTTTCTTATCATGAGATAAATACATTTATAAATATAAACACACATCTCTGAGCAGGGATTTGGCCTCGATGCTCCTGATGGTCCCTTCCAACGTGAGATATTCACTGATTCCATGCAATATTCTATATAAAACCTATATATTGATATGATCCCTATAATGATGGGATAAATATATCCCCTCTATCTCCCGTGGGTGTGTGTGTGTATATGTGTCTCTCCTCTACATACACAGAAACGCACATAAATCCCCCAAATCCCCCAATAAACCACAAAAAAATCATCCCCGTCCCGTGAGGACAGTGGGACAAAACCACCTCAATCCCTCGTGCCTGGGGGTGCAGTGGGGGGGTCCTGGCACATCCTGCTGGGGCTGCAGGAGTTTTCCCAATCCCCCAGCCCCAAATCTGGGTGTGGAGCCAGCAGGCTCAGCCACATGGTGTCTCGTTGAGATGCAGATCTTTTTGGGGGGGACAAAACCACCTCAGCTCCGTCCCCCGTGGCTGGGGGTGCAGTGGGGGGATCCTGGCACATCCTGCTGGGGCTGCAGGCAGAGTTTTCCTGATCCCCCAGCCCCAAATCTGGGTGTGGAGCCGGCGGGCTCAGCCACATGGTGTCTCGTTGAGATGCAGATCCTTTGGGGGGGATATGGAAGTCTTGGCTCCGAGGAGCTTCAGCTGACAGCCTTATTTGCACACTGGCTCTAAAATAACCGTGTAGGCTTTACATGACACCTTCTGTTGCTTTGGTGCAGAGAGGGGCTTGCAAGTGCCTCTCTCTGGGAGGGATGGGGCGGCCGGTGACGTGCCGGGGGGCTGCCAGAGCCCCCGCGCCCACCGTGCCCTGGTGTCACCCCAGTGTCACCCAGTGTCACCCCAGCACCAAGCCAGTGTCACCCCAGTATTGCCCACTGTCACCCCAGTGTCACCCAGTGTCACCCCAGCACCAAGCCAGTGTCACCCCAGTATTGCCCAGCGTCACCCCAGTGTCGCCCAGTGTCACCCCAGTGTCGCCCAGTGTCACCCCAGTATTGCCCAGCGTCACCCCAGTGTCACCCCAATATTGCCCAGTGTCACCCCAGTGTCGCCCAGTGTCACCCCAGTATTGCCCAGCATCAGTCCAGTGTAACCCAGCAGTGTTTGGGTACCACTCCAGTGTCACCCAGTGTCACCCCAGCATCGCCCAGCACTGAGCTGGCATCACCCCAGTATTGCCCAGCATCACTTCAGTATTGCCCAGCAGTGCTTGGGTACCAGCCCAGCACCACTGGGGTACCATGCCATCATCACCCAGTATCACCCAGCATCATCCCGGTATCACCCAGCATCACCTGGGTATTGCCCTGCCTTCACCCCAGCATCTCCCAGGAATCACTTGGGTATCCCCCTGGCATCTCCTCATCATCATCACGTGGGTGTAACTCTGGCATCCCCCCAATATCCCTTGGGTACCATCCCAACATCCCCCCAGCATCACTTGGATATTGCCCCAACATCACCCCGGCATCCTTTGGGTACCACCCCGGCATCCCTGGGGTGTCACTCCAGCATCCATGGGGTACCACCCCAACATCCCTGAGGTGTCACCCCAGCATCCCCTGGGTACCACCCCTGCATCCCTTGGCTATCACCCCAGCATCCCTGAGGTACCACCCCAGCCTCCCCCTGGCATCACTTGGGTATTTCCCCAGCATCATCCCAGCATCCCTGGGGTATCACCCTGGCACCCCTGTGGTACCACACCAGCATCCCTTGGGTATCATCCCAGCATCCCTTGGGTACCACCCCAGCATCCCCTGGTTATCACCCCAGCATCCCTTGGGGCATCACCCCAGCATCCCTGGGGTACCACCCCAGCATCCCTGGGTATCACCCCAGCATCCCCTGGGTACCACCCCAGCATCCCCTGGGTACCACCCCAGCATCTCTGGGTATCACCCCAGCATCCCCTGGGTACCACCCCAGCATCCCTGGGTACCACCCCAGCATCCCCTGGGTACCACCCCAGCATCTCTGGGTATCACCCCAGCATCCCCTGGGTACCACCCCAGCATCCCTTGGGGCATCACCCCAACATCCTTGGGGTACCACCTTGGCATCCCTGGGGTATCGCCCCAGCATTCCCTCCGCATCACTTGGCTATTGCCCCAGCACCACCCCAGCATCCCCTGGGTTCCACCCTGGCATCCTTGGGGTACCCACCCTGGCACCCCCTGGGTACCACCCCAGCCTCCCCCCAGCGTCACTTGCGTGTCACCCTGGCATCCCTCCGGCATCACCCAGGCTTTTTGCCATCCCCCAGTTTGGAGGCAAGCAGCTCCACCAGCACTAAATGCCACTCCTGGGTGCTGCAGTACTTTGGCACGCCACCAACTTCGGGTTTTGGCTGGGGATTTGCTCTCCCAGGTGGGTTTTTGGGGATGGAACATCCCATCCCCTGGGCGCCGCTCGCCGTTCCTTATCAGCCGCTGCTCCGTCGCCGCTCCGATTGTCAAACACCAGAGATGCTTTCACTCCTATTCAAAATAATTTAAATAAAAATGTTGCTACAAAGTGGAATAATATCTTTTGATGAATGTTTTTAAAGCCCTTTAGGTTTTCATGGTAATTTGCAGTGTAAAATTATTTAGAGATAAGAGCCAAATTAGCTCTTATAGGCGGAGGTCGATATGTCCCGTTATCCATGGAAGCAGTGTTTAAATATAATCAGCCTTTACTCTAATGCAGCATAATTGTTCATTTGAAATAGCTTTTTTTTTCTCTCTCTTTTTTTTTTTTTTTTTACTCCATTCAATGAGTCATTAAAATATTCAAAGGATAATGCAGTGAATTGGAAATGAATTTATCACATTATCCTGTACATACTGTAGAGCATCAGGTAACCAGGCAGAGTCGGAACCGGTTTACAGCGAATCCCCCAGTAAACAAGGTTTTCCATTTTGTATTCAGTGGGGAAAGAAAAAGAAGGGAGAAAATACTGCCCTTCAAATGGAAAGCTTTCCATCTTTATTCCCCCTCCTCGGGGAGGAGGAAGGGGGAGGGCGAGAGCAGTGAATTTGTACTCCACTAAAGCCTCGCCGCTTTAACTTTATTTTTATCAAAATATGTTTGTAACAGAAAAGTCGTTATGGAAACGGGTTTCTGCCAGCCGGGGAGAAAATCCTGCGCCAGGCTGGAACCGAGCGGGACCCGCCGGGCACTGCTGGCACCGCTTGGATCAGCCACCAACCCCTTCCCAAGGGTGGGGAAACTGAGGCACGGAGCTGCCACAGCCAACACCGGGGTCGGAGATGGGAATTGCATCCAACGGTTTTGGAGCAGAGCCGTTCCCACCCGTCGCCCAGCCCGGCTTTCCCCGCACTGAGGGTGCAGCTCCAACCCCTCCCACGGCTCTGTAGGGCAGAGTGGGGATCCCATGGGTGAGGATTGGTGCCTTTGGGTGCCTGGGGACGGTGGCACCGCTGTCCCCAGAGGTGCTGGCAGCACCACTGGCCTTTCCCCGCGGTGACTCGGGGCCGCGTTTGTCACCGCGCGCGGCGTCGCCGTTGATAAACAGGCTCCGGGTTGCAAGTGTCACCATAGAAACAGGTGCTGTCTTAAGCAAACAAGGGCTTTATTAACCTTAAAAATTATGGGGTTTTTGCACCAGGGAAGGATGGAAATGGAGCTGTAGGGCATGGGCTGCTCACTCGTGCCCGTGGCTCTGTCGCTTGCCCCTGTCCCCATCCCAAAGGGACGTGTGCTCTGCAGGAAACTTCTCCTCTGTGGCACATGGAACGTGGCTCCAGCTTATCAAATGCTTGGATTTATCAGAAATCAGAGAGATCAGCTGTTAATTGCTGGCTGCTGTCGTTCCTGCTCCTAGGCTGCTGGGTGAAGAGTTGTAGGGACACCTTGGGGACACTTTTGCCAAGGATTCATGATCCAGATGCACTCAGCATCCCAGCAGGAGAAAAAAGTCAGGGCAAGGAATGATTTTTAATCATTAATTGATGCCAGGGGGGGTTAAAAATCAGCTTTTGGGTATCTTGCAGACAGGGGGGGTTCCATATTTTGGGAGCTGCTAGACGTGCTGGGGCAGCTTTCCTTGCCTGTGCCATGCAGAATCCATGATTCCCATGGATCCATGGAATTGTGGGATCACTGATCCCCTCCTCTCTCAGGGGGAGAAGGGGCAGATGTAGGAGTTGGTGCCCTGCTATTGTTCCTCCTTGCTGGAGCCCTCTCGACTCAGTTTTTTGGTGATGAAACCGAGGGTTTGAAAGGGAAAGAACAGAGGGAAATGTTGGTTTAATTGATGACTTGGCTCCTCGGAATACTCAGTTCCCTGGTGTGAGTTTCTGTCGCTGCTCGTTAATGAAGCCTTTATTAATAAAAGAATTTTTTTTAAAAAAAATGAAAAAAAACCTAAAATAAGTAAAGAGGCTGCAGCTCAGGGGGAAGTTTTCTTTGCACTCTGAGCTCCTATGGAAGAAATTCTTCCCTGTGAAGGTGGTGAGGCCCTGGGATGGAATTCCCAGAGAAGCTGTGGCTGCCCCTGGATCCCTGGAAGTGTCCAAGGCCAGGTTGGACAGAATTTGGAGCAACCTGGGACAGTGGAAGATGTCCCTGGGTGGAACTGGGTGAGATTTCAGATCCCTTCCCACCCAAACCACTCTTGATTCCATGAATTTCTCATCCTGACAAAGGTTTGGAATGAGATTCTGTGCCTGGAAGGAGGTTGTGGACTGGCAGGGATCAGTTTCTTCTCCCAGGTATCAAATGACAGGACAGAAGTTGTGCCAGGAGAGGTTCAGGTTGGATATTGGGAAGATTTCTTCCCTGTAAAGGTTGTCCAGCCCAGGGCAGTGCCGGGTTCACTGTTCCAGCAGGGATTTTGAAGCCATGTGGATGTGACACTTGGGGACATGGTTTGGTGCTGCCCCTGCCAGTGCTGGGGGTGTGATTGGACCTGATGACCTTAGAGGGCTTTTCCAACCCAAACAATTCCACAATTCCATGATTCCATCGATCCTGGGGTGCTCTGTCCAGAGGGAAGTTGTGTCCTGGGATGCCACAGGTTGATCCCACTGCAGCATCCCTGCAAATCCCAGCATTCCCACCCTGCAGGAGCTGCTGGAGCACTCCCTGCTCAGCTCTGTGCTCACCTGGAGTGTAATTAATACTCTCGGGTAATTGCACTCCCAAAACCCCTGGAGAGAGCTGTCACTGAGCAATTCCTGCTGGGACAGCAGGAGCTGGAAGCACCTGAGGTTGGGAACATGAGACCAGTGATGGCTCTGGTGAATTTTGGGAATGACCATCCCACAGCCGGGATGCAGCAGGGACAGGGAGGATGGAGAGTGTTGGTTGCACCCTTTGGGGAGCAGGAAAAAGAGGGAAAACATCCCAAAATCTCCTTTCCACCTGGGAAGGAGGGCAGGGCTGGCCTGGGACACTCAGCCACGGCTTCACTCTCCAGCTCATCCCTCGGGAATGCTGCTCCCTCCCCCCGGGAGCTGCGGGATGCCAGGCTCAGCTCAGAGGTGCATTATAGGATTGTTATCATGGGTCTGTGATGAACACAGTGGTTATGACAGCTCTGAGAAGCTCCCAGGGTTGCTCTGATTTATCCACACCCCAGCCTTGTCCCGTAGCTGATGCTGGCCCTGCCATCTCCTAGGGATGAATCCAGGGTAAAGCCTGAAGAGTTCAACACCCAGAAACCCGCCAGGTTTTGGGGTTATTTGGGTTTTTTTTCCACACTGGCCAAGAGTTGCTCCCTCTGCTCTGTGTCCACATCAAGGATCGTTATCCAGATGGGAATTCAGGGTTTGTTGGTTTTTTTTTCCCTCGGTGCATCTGTTTCATTTAACATGCAGAGGCTACTAATTTGTCACAATTCAATAAAGCCGAGGTTACAAACACTCTGGCTGCTGTTTATTTAAACGATGGTTTGTTAATTAGCTCCTCTTAACGAGGAGAGAATAAATCAGATAAAACCTACCAAAAAAAAAAAACCAAAAAAAAAAACCGGCAGGGAGAGATTTTGCAGATTAATTTTGTTTTCCGGCTGAGATATTCCTGGCAGCCAAGATCCCAATTCCATCCCAAACTGCTTCCCTGTGCGGGTACAGGTGTGTGAGGAGCATCATGGCCCTGGGATGATGCTTGGCCTCATGGCATTTCGCTCACCAGGGGTCAAAAAAGAACTTTTCTGGCTCTTTTCTGGCTCTTTTCTGGCATTTTCTTTTGCTGTTGGGCTCTGTCCCTCCAGCGTGGTCATGGTGGGGTGTGACCCTCTGGTTTTTCAGTTTTCCCTCTGTTCAATCTGAGGAAGTTTGGGATGGAAACAGAGATCAGACGCTGAATAAAGTTGTGCTGATGCAATCGGGAGTTCAGGGAAGGTTTATCCATCACCATCAGCCAGCGCCGAGCTCTGATCCCATCGCTGGTCCCGTGGGGAGCACTCGGCTCCTGCCACCAACCCGTCCCTCCACCGCGGGAATATTTCATTTACAGCCCATAAAACCTGTCTGCGGATGGGATTTCTCACAAACTCTTGCCTGTGTCCCGTATTTGGGGACACTCGCGGGCATCCAGGGACCTCAGGAGCATCCCGGTGGCCGGAGGAGAGCGCCGGGAGCCGGGTGTACCTTGCGGAAGAGACACCGATCAATGATTAATCGGGCATGTGTGGTTGTGTGGGAGCGATTTGTGTTGGAGGAGGGAACTCCTACAGCACCCCGGTCATGAATCATTTGAAGAGCAAATTTGTGCAGTTACCAAGGGAACGGAAGAAAGGAAGGGACTTCCCTTTGCCGAAATGACTCGCGCTCTGATGCGGCTGAGAAAATCGCTCCAAAAAAAAAAAAAAAAAAAAGGGAAAGGGAAAGAAAAAAAAAAAAAAAAAGAGTCGAAGCTGTGACTAAGCAGCAGAAGTTATGTAAAGTGCTCGCTGGGAAGTGCAGGGGAGGGACAGCACATCCTGCTGCTGCCCACGGCGGTGGCGGGGGGCGGCCGCCGGCCCCCTTCTCGCCTCCCCGGGGAGCGGGGGCGAAGCCGCCGGCTGGGCTGGGCCGGGCCCGCTCCCGCCTCGTGCCCTGGCTCAGGCAGCCGCTTACAAAGGTTGGGGAAGAGCCTCGGTGTCCCCGCGGAGTGGGGCAGTGTCGCCAGGCTGGGACCGCCACGGGTGTCCGTGTCACCCTCGGTCGCTGAACCCCCAGAGTTGTCCTGACTCCGGGCAAGGGGAGCAGTTTTGGGGTGCTTGGGGTCCCTCATCCAGCTAGATGTGTGGAGCTGGGATTTTCCATCGGGAAGGGGAGGATGTGGGAAGTGATGTTTGCATGGGGCTCATGGCGATGACCTCGCCGTGGCCGATTTGTCACGTCTCTGTCAGGATTGGGGTCGTGGCCGAGGGTGGGATCCTCTGCTCCGCTCCCCGGGGCAAGGGCCAGATCCTCATTTTGGGGCTCAGCATCCAAATTTAACGGCGCTCGCCCAAATTTGGGGACGCTCATCCAAAGGGCACCAACCTCCCCTACACAGCAGGGGATGCGCGGGGCATCTTCAAACCCCAGGAATTTGGGTTTCCCTCCGAGAAAAAAAAATAAAAAAATAAGGTTCCCCCGGGGCTGTGCAAGGCAGAGCAGCAAAGGCTGCGGCAGCAGCGAGATCCGCAGCAGCGGCGGCGGCGGCATCGCCGGAAAGATGCTTGGGATCTTTCCAACTTCCGCCCGGGAGCCCCCGAGCCCGGCGGGGAGCCGCAATCTCTCCCGAAAAGGGAATGCAGAGGCAGCTGCACGGTGAAGGAAAACCCTCTGCCTGCCCTCCCCTCGATGCCACAGACACCCGGTGTCTGAGCGATTAGTCACCGCCGAGGCTTCCCTCCTCCACAGCAGAGCCTGTCCCCCCACACAGGGAGCCAGCGGAATGCTTAATTGGAGTTCCTCACACCTACCCGGGGGTAGCCTGAAACGAAGTGACAGCGCCGAGCAAAAAAGCGCTGGAGTCAGACCCCGGGAGCTGCGGGTTGCTATGGAGTCCCCGGGCTCGGATTTTAGGAGGAAAGGGAAGGGAAGGAGTTGTGTGGATGGGTACAGGTGGTGGTCCCGGCGGCAGAGCTGCTCAGGGTGATTCCCAGTGGGATGGGGAAGGGGCAGGGTTGGTCCCTGAGGGGGTTCTGCTCCTTGGTGGGATGCTCGGCCCCTAAAAGGTGTTTTGTGCCCCGTGAAACTGTCAGGATTTGGGATTGATGAGAAACTCCGTAAGGCTTCTGAATCCTGGGGATGGGGATGGCAGGGGCAGGGAAACTCATCCCTGAATCCTCTGTAGAGCAGGGAAACTCATCCCTGAATCCTGTGTAGGGCAGGGAAGTTCATCCCTGAATCCTGGGTATGGCAGGGCAGGGAAATTCATCCCTGAATCCTCTGTAGGGCAGGGAAACTCATCCCTGAATCCTGTGTAGGTCAGGGAAACTCATCCCTGAATTCTGGGTATGCCAAGGGTAGGGAAGTTCATCCCTAATCCCATATGTGGGAAAGGGTAAGAAAAACTCATTCCTTCACTCTGCAGTCTGGGAATGGGTTAGGGAAGCTCATCCCTGAATCCCATGAGTGGAGAAGGGTAGGAAAGCTCCTCTCTCTGCCTTCCCTGCATGAGGAAAAGGGCAGGAAAGCTGATCCCTGCATCTCATGTTTGGGAATGGGTAGGAAAACTTCCTTCACTCTGCAGTCTGGGAAGAGGGTAGGGATCTCTGCATCCTGTGGAGGGGAGGAGGTCGGGGAGCTCAGCATGGTTGGGAGCATCCCACGGGATCCAGGCAAGGCTTTTCCTTCCTGGTGAATTTTGGAACTCTCAGATGCAACAGGAAAGTTCCCAGCGACCGTGTCCCAGGAGTGGAATGTCTGTCCCAGGGGTGGGAAGTCTGTCCTAGGGATGGCAAGACAGTCCCCACAGTCTGGGTCCAGAGGCAGCAGGGCTGGAGTTGGACCAAAGGATTTATTTTCCTGCCTGAAATTCCCAGAGAGGATTTTAAGCCCTTTAAAACCAGCTCCTCCTCCCAGTGGGGCCAAGCAGCACAGCCTGGTTTGGTCAGCCAAGGGGACAGAGCAGCACTGGGACAACCTTAAATGTCCCATATCCCTTCTCTCACAGCAGCCCATCACCTTCATCTTCCTCCAAAATATGTTTGGCTTCAACTTCCAGATGGTTTTTTTAATTTAAAATGTGGAGAGTGGGGTCCCAGGACCTGAGTCCCCACCAGTCCCCCTCACCTGGGGAAGCCTGGACGTTTGCCTTCCCTCAGGAGAAGGAAATTACGGCTTCACTCCTGTCAGGAACAACTTCTTTTCCCCAAAACAGAGCAGGAAAACAGGATATCGTTTGTGGTTTCATGAAAAAGTCATCTTCTTTTTTTTTTTTTTTTTTTTTTTTCTCGTCACTTTAGGTTCTATTTAAAATTTGGGTATTCTGAGATGGAAAGTTATTTCAAAAGGGCAAAAACACGTCAAGCTCCAGAAAATGGTGAAATCAGCTCCATGGTGGCTTTTTTTTTTTATTTTAATTTTTTTTTTTTTTTTTGGAAGCACAGTTCTCCCCCAAACTCCCCCAGTGCAGGATCCTGGTACATCCTGCCCCAGTGCTGTTCAAGGAGCTTCCTGGTACTAAAAATGCCATTTTTTCACCCCAATCTCTCCCCCAGCTGATGGTCTGGGTGTATTCCCGAGGGATTTCCCACCCTCTAGAACATCTCAGTCGCCTTGAACCCGACCCCAAACCCGCGGGGGTGGCAAGGGACGATCGTTTGCAGCCCCATCGATCCCGCCCTCCACTGCCCCGGCTCTAAAGGGCCCCTCATCGATCAGGCATCGACTCTCACGGGGCATTCCCACCTTAAAAAGATCATCTGGAAGCGAGAGCTTTGGCTTCGCAGTGATTAATTAGTGTCTTTTAAACGACTGGGAAAGGAGGTGGCCGGTAAATGGGAGCGCAATTAAATCCGCAGCACCCGCACGCCTCCGACCCCTCGCCCGACACATCGATCTCCCTCGGCAGCCTCTGGGGTGGGTTGAGCGGGGATCGTATCCCCCCCCAGGCATCGGGAGGGGGAAAAAAAAATGACTTTTTCCGGGCTGGGAAGTGCTGGTGGCTCTCGGTGCAGGAGCAGCGGCCGGCTCGGCTCTCCCCTACCGAGCGTGCTGGGTTCATTCCCCGCTGTTTCTGAACGAGAGAGGGATGGAAACAAGGTAGGAGAAGCGAGGGGAAAACCCTCCGCTGGCTTCCCTTGATGAACTGAGCTAATTTCTTCTCTTAATGGTTAGCTCCGGAGCTGAATGTGAGGCTTTCCTCCTGCACAGCAAAACCCTCTCCCACACACAGACAAATAGGCTGAATATTTAATTGGAATTCCTCACACCTACAGGGTAAAGCCTTGTCAGTAGAAATAGAGCCCATCGCCAGCTGGCATCCCCGCACGCCACCCACCTTCGCTCGGAAAAAGAAATCCCTCCCCGTCCTCTCCCCTTCTCCACACACCCACGGCCCCCCTCTCTCCCCGTCCCCAGGATGTGCCCCCCGCTCCCGGGGTGCCCTCACCGGGATGGGGGATGATGTGGGAGGGTGCCCGGGCAGCACCCAGCCCCAACAGGTTCTCCCAGGAGGAGATTTCAGAGTCCCGTCCCTTGTCCCGAGTGCTGCCCCGGCCACAGGAGCCCCCACCCTGGCAAAGTGGGGACCCCAGGGCAGTGCCAGGCTGGTGGCAGGGGACAGGGAGCAGCAGAGGGCACTGCCGGGCTGTCCATCCGTGCCATCCCCGCCACCCCAGAGTGGGGAAAGGCTGGGAGAAGCATATCCCAACCCTCTGGAGCATGGCCAGGATGGTGGCTGGCAGAGGGACGTGGATGTGGATTTGGGGTGGGATGGGTTTGGACAGTGCAGGGAGAGGTGTGGAGCTGCTGGGGACAGGGATGTTCCATCCTGATTATTCCTGTTTGCCAGCCCTGGTGGAAAAACTACGGATTTCACTGCCCAAAATGACTTTCCCTCCTGTCCCCACGCTGTCCTGGCTGCTGTGGGATGTGATCCATGTGGGAGCACTGCCATGGAATGTGGGAGGTGAAGCCCCCTGCCCTCAAGGTGCCCCTTTTGGGGCAGGTTCTGGAGTCTCCCTTGGGGCTGCAGGTGCTGGTAACCAGCCCAGAGAAATCCCCTAATCCAGATTTTCCAGGGATGGATGAAGTGGGAGGTGGAAGGAGTCACCCCGTGTCCCCCACTGCACCAGGGGACCACCAGGTGCCTGGGCAGAGCATGGCACTGTCCCTGTGGTGGCACTGTCCCTGTGGTGGCACTGTCCCCGTGGTGTTACTGTCCCCGTGGTAGCACTGTCCCCATGGTGGCACTGTCCCTGTGGTGGCACTGCCCCCGTGGTGGCACTGTCCTCATGATGGCACTGTCCCTGTGGTGGCACTGCCCCCGTGGTGGCACTGCCCCCGTGGTGGCACTGTCCTCATGGTGGCACAGCCCAGCCAGACCCTGCCCTTGTCTCTGGGAAGGTCAGGGATGGGGCTGTGTGTTCCCAGCTGGATGCACAGCCCAGGTCTACAGGATTTGGGGTGGGATGGATTTGGACAGTGCAGGGAGAGGTGTGGAGCTGCTGGGACAGGGATGTTCCATCCTGATTATTCCTGATCCTTGGGATCACCAGGGTGGAGGATCTGCTGGAATGGTCCTCCCTGTCCTGGTCCCTTCCCACCTTCACCCCGTGGGGCAGTTCTGGCTCCAGAGCATCCCTGGGCAGAGTTTGCTCCTCTTCTGAGGGATGTGGAACTCCTGGAGGAGGAAGGTTTTGGGTCATGACCCCTGGGACACTTCAGCACCACGCTCTGCATTTTATGCCCTGGACTGGGAGAGCAGTGCTTGTATCCCCCTCATCCCCCCCAAAATTTCCTTTGCTTTCCCAAAGAATTGCTCTTTTCTCATCCCCCCCTTTTCCTTTTCTGCTCTTCTTCCCTCTCTCCTTCTCGTACCTCTCTCATCCCAGGTTTCAAAGACCCCCTCCCATCCATCCCCTGCAGGGACCTGCCACCATCTGCATTTTTTTTTTTCTTTTCTCTCTCTTTTTTTTTTTCTCCCCCTCTTTTCAAAGTTTCCCTTGTCTTTGTCTTAACGAGCCAGGTTAAATATTCTGTAATCAGTGTAATAATACACCTGGACTCGCTCGCGAGATATCTGCCTTTTGTACTGCGACAGGACATTAATAGTAATTATTCTGCTTTGTAATTGGAGCTTTAAATACTAATTCAAACAGCCAGAGGAAAACCAATTAGTGCTAATTTATCTCTATGTGTTTTGGAGAGCCTGTGTCTGTCATACTGTGAAGAAATAGGTTGGTAATTAGTACAGTTGGGTGGTAGATAGAAGTAATTATCAGATTCTTTCATGTTCTTTAAAGGAAGGGAAAAAAAAAAACCCTCTAAAGGCTGCATGACTCTTCCTTTCCGAGGAAGTTTGCACCTCGAAGGAAGGGCCCAGACAGCTCCAACATTCCCGACGTTCCTGCCCGGATCCGTGGGCACCTGGTGCTGTATGGGATGGGATTGATCCCAGCAGTGGGGTCCTGTGGGAATAGACAGAGCACCCACAGCCTCGTGTGGTGGTTTAGCTCAGGCAGGACAAGGGGGGTGGCCTTGGAGTGACACAGCAGGGACAAAGTGTCGGTGGCAGGAGGAGCTGCACCTTTGGGACGGTCTTGGGGCTGCTGTGTCCAGTTCTGAGGGGCTGGAGTGAATCCAGGGAAGGAGCTGGGAAAGCACCAGGAGAGGCTGAGGGAGATGGAAAAGCACCAGGAGAGGCTGAGGGAGCTGGGAAAGCACCAGGAGGGGCTGAGGGACCTGGGGAAGGGGCTCAGCCTGGAGAAAAGGAGGCTCAGGGGGGATTTTGTGGCTCTGCACAACTCCCTGACAGGAGGGGACAGCCGGGGGGGATTTGGGATCTTATCCCAGGGAACAGGGACAGGAGGAGAGGGAATGGCCTCAGGCTGGGCCAGGGGAGGCTCAGGGTGGACACCAGCAGGAATTTCCCCATGGAAAGGGTGCTCAGGCCTTGGAAGAGCCCAGGGAGGTTTGGATCCCCATCCCTGGAGGTGACCAAGGAAGGGCTGGATGTGACAAGGTGGGGATCGGGCACAGCTCGGACTCAGTGACCTCGGGGGGTTTTTCCAAGCTGAACAATTCCATGATTCTGTGATTCTTTAACCTCTGCTTTTGAGCTGTGACCTCTGCATGTGAATCCAGCTCGATTTATTTGAGGGATAACTGCTATTGATGAATCCTACCCTGTGCTGTTGGGCCAGGCTCTCCATTTGTAGAACCAATCCTGTGTATTTAGAATCCTTCAATCCCAGAATGGTTTGGGTTGGAAGGGACCTTAAAGCACACCTCAATCCAACCCCTGCCACGGGCAGGGACACCTTCCACCATCTCAGGGTGCTCTAACCTGGCCTTGGGCATTTCCAGGAATCCAGGAGCAGCCACAGCTCCTCTGGGAATTCCATCCCCACCCTCACAGGGAGGAATTCCTTCCATATATCTGAACTAAATTTCCCCTCTTTCAGTTTGAACCCACTATTCCTTGTCCTGGCACTAAAATTCCTGATGAAAAGTCCCTCTTCCTCGGAGCCCCTTCAGACCCCCTGGAATGTGCTGGGAGGCAGGGAAGTTGTTATTTGAGACAGATACTCTGTCTTTGAGCTGTTCCTCACAAACTTCAGCCACACCTTGTGTTTTTGAGCCAGACCTTGAGCATTTAGGGGGATTTTTATGGTCAAACAGACTTTGTGCCCCTCATCCCTGTCCCCACCACCTCTTCCCAGCTTTCCTTTAACTTCCCAGGAGGAAGCAGCAGGTTCCTCGAGGACACCCGGGCCTGTCACACGCTGCTCTTTTATTTTTCCACTTCTTGGATGAGAAAAATCGCGAGGTTTTCAGTGCGGGGAGGATTTATTTGTGGTTACTTCAATCTCTTCCCCCCCCCCCCCCCCCCCCA
>JANPWX010024438.1:0-20854 GCA_024734555.1 Trochalopteron elliotii
AAAAATCCCCTCAAAATTGTTTTACCCCATGTTCTGGTGCTGGAAAATTCCCCCCAAAATAGTTGTGCCCAAGGTTCTGGTGCTGGAAAAATCCCCGAAAAATTGCTGTGCCAAAAGTTCTGGTGCTGGAAATATCCCCACAAAGTTGCTGTGCCCAAGGTTTTGGTACTGGAAAAATCCCTCAAAAATTGTTTTACCCCATGTTCTGGTGCTGGAAAAATCCCCCCAAAATTGTTGCACCCTCTGTTCTGGTGCTGGAAAAATCCCCAAAATAGTTGTGCCCAAGGTTTTAGTGCTGGAAAAATCCCCAAAATTGCTGTGTCCAAAGTTCTGGTGCTGGAAAATCCCCAAAATAGTTGTGCCCAAGGGTCTAGTGCTGGAAAAATCCCCCAAAATTGCTGTGCCCAAGGTTCTAGGGTTGGAAAAAATCCCCAAAATAGTTGTACCCAAGGTTCTAGGCTTTTTTGCTCCATTGATCAAAACCTCTGAAATGCTTTTGCAACTCTTAAAATTCAGAATAACACCAGATCCTTCACCCTTGCAGTGGCTGGTACCTGCCCTGAGATCACAAGGTGCAGGAGGACGGGGAAAAGCTGCAAATTTGGGATTCCAACCTTCCTGAAAGTCACTGGATGTGACACGTGGGAACGATCCCATTGCTGCTCCAGCTGCTTGACACACTTTTTCCCCCCTGATCCAACCGGATCCGATCCCGGGGCGACAGGGACAGGGGCCCCATGCAGGTGGAGGGGACGCCGAGGAACCCAACGGGTTTGGGAGCTCCTCAGAGGTGTGATGACAGCCAGGCTGGGGTTGGGATTGCTCCTGCTGCTGGGGCAGGACTGTTTCCCAACCTGGAGGAACCTGTACAGACGACCACCCTTTCTTAGGCAATGTTCCTGACTCAAGATCCCATCCCAAACCAGCGGGAGATGGATCTCTGCTGCCTCTTGCAAAACGGCTCCATCCAAACTGGTTTTCCCATCAATCCTTCTTCCAGTGATTTCTTTTTTTCCTTTTTTTTTTTTTTTTTTTGGGTGACCATGGGTGCTGTTGGCTCTTTGGGAGGGTTTTTTTAGGTGCTGGCTTTCCTCAGATGGGGATCTGAGCCCATCCAGCACACAAGAGCCAAAATTGTGTCTTTTATGACACAATTGCTGAGGCAGGAGGGAAGGGAATGATTCCTCTTGGAACTGGGGAGGTGACACACAGGGAGAGACTGTCCAGCAGCCTTTTTTTTAATATTAGTAGCCCAAATATTGATCTGGAGCAAACCCAGAGGATAGTGCCATGTCCATCCCCTTGGATTTACAGCTGATTTCTAAAGGGTTTTTATATTTTTTTAATTTATTATTTATTGTATAAATTTTATATATTTTTATAGAGGAGTGAGAAGTTGCTGATTTATTTCAACGCCCAGCAAATTCCACAGAACTGTGGAATATCCTGAGCTGGAAGGGACCCCACAAGGATCAAAACGATCCCAGTGGGCTAAAACCTCTTGATTACATATCCCAAACATCTATGGAATCATCTGTCACGATCTCCACCTTGTCCAAATTTACCAAATTTACCTTGTCCAACCCACTTACAAATTAATTTTGGGGGTCTTGGGCACCACCCGCCGCCGCCTCACCTGGGTCCTGCCAGGTCCTGCGCCAGGTCCTGGCAGCTGAAGGGTTACTCAGCCCCATCTGCTCAGCTCCTCATTTCACAAGGGCGGGTTTGGAGTTTTACTACAAGTTTCAGACAATGAAGGTGTGTCTGCGCTCCGAGCCTCGTTTGCCCGTTGTGTAGGCGGCGGGTTCAGCGCCGTCTTGTCAACACTTGAATATGTTGAGCATCACTCACGGGGCATTCTGTAAGAAACCTATTAAGTTAATTACCGAGGCTGTGTGTGTGTGTGTGTGTGTGTGTGAGTGAGAGAGAGAGAGAGAGAGAGGGAGAGAGAGAGCGTGTGTGCTGCTCCTGTAAAAAAATTTGGCTTTCTTTTCGTTGCAAGACACTTGTGATGCAAGCCCCGGGCTCTCGGTGTGATGACATCTCGTCTGCTGCTGTAACTGAGCCGGGGCTCGGGCGAGTTTCCTTGCCAGGGACGGGGTGGGGGGGTCAAGGGAGGACCCCCCCCGCACGTCCTGCCTTGGGGACACCCACCCCAACACAGGGACCTGCTGCAGTGTCCCCGGGCTGGGGGAATTGGGGTGCAGATCCTAAATCTGTGGGGTTTGAGCTCAGAGCAGTGTGGGGGGAGTTGGAGCATCTCAGTCCCTGCTCACATTTCTTTTTAAGTTTCTTCTTTTTCATGTTTCTGCTCCGTCCGAATTCCTGGGGAAATGCAGGATTGGGTTAGAAGGGACCTTAAAACTCCTCTCATTCCATTCCAGCAGACCAGGGTGTTCCAAAGCCCATCCAGCCTGGCCTTGGACACTTCCATGGATGGGGCAGCCCCACCTTCTCTGGGAGACCCTTTGCTTTGAGAAGAGGGCTGGAAAAAGACCTCTTGCTCTTTATATTTGCACCACCACCCTCGAGTGTCCCCAGAATAATCAGGGCTGGAGTTGGGAGCTATTTTGGGGCTCTGGGAGGTCCAACCATGGTTTGGGAAGAGGATGGAGCAGAAAGGGGCTTCATGGTGGGGACACCCCTTGTGTTTCTCCTCCCCCTGCTTCCCACCAGCCTCTCCAGCGCCTTTCCACCCCAGCGGGGAGGGAATTCTGGGTCTCCTGGAGGGGAGCAGGGCTGTTGGAGCGATGCTGGAGCTCCGTGAGGAGCAGCACGTGCTGCCCCAGCCCCGGCCATCCCTTCCCAGTTTTTCCCCACATCCCTTTCCCAGCCCGGCTGGAACGGGGCCGCCTCTCCGCCCCCAAAATCTGTTTAAAATAAACCGAGTTTTTCCCTCTCCGGAGCCCGAGCCAGGGCAGGGAGCGGGGTGAGCCCTGGCTCCCGGCTCCCGAGGTGGGATTTTTTTGGCTGGTTTTATTTTTTGGGGAGGCATTGCACAAACAGCCCCCGGCGCTTGCACGCGCCCCAGGTAGGGCGGCTCAGCCCCCTCCTTCCAGCATCCCACGGGAGCCCGGATCCGGTGGACTTTTATGGAAGAAAGGGAAGTCCATGGCACCTCCGGAGCGGCTTTTTGGCAGGCGAGCAGCAGCAGCGGCAGCGCTGCCGTTAACCCCTCGTCCTCCTCCTGCTCCTGCGGTTTCATTTTTGGGGGTGGTCAGCGGCTCCTCTGCGGTTTTCTGCCAAGAACCTGGGGGCCGTGGGATGCTCAGCAGCCAAAAAACTCCATTAACAAAAAAAAAAAAAAAAAAAAAAGGGCGCATTTGGCTCCTCTTCATTATCCAAGCGTTCCTGAGCATCCCATCCTTCCCCAGCGCCCTCTCCCCGAGCAAAACCCACAGGCAGGAGGGAAAAGCGAGGGAAAAACTTCTTGCCGCTCCAGAGAAGTTTCCGGTTGGAGTTTCTCCCGTCCCAAGGGCAGCTCTGGACTCTCCCTCCGAGCGCTGCCAATTCCAGCCGTCAGGAAGCGGCCGGGGGGGGGGGGGGGGGGGTGATTTTAGGGGGGGAGCGGCGAGGCCGAGCCCGCGGCCGCCCGGATGCGCTTGGCGGGGGCCGGGACAGCGCGGTCCCCTCCCGGCCGGGGCTGTCGTCATCGGGGGCGAAAGGGAGAATTTTTGGCCGGCGGAAGGAAGAGAGGAGGGGAAAAAAAAACCAGAAACAACAACAACAAATAAAAAAAAACAAGCCCAGAGGAATAAATGAGCCCCCCAAGCCCAAACTCCCGCTCCCATCAGATTAGGGAAGCCGAAATAGCCAAATTGGCCCAGAGCGGGAGCAGGACTGGCACGCGCGGGCTTTGATCCACCCCCGCGCCCGGGAAGGTGCCTGGGACGGGGATCAGACACCCCAGGGAGGAGGAATTTGCAGGGGAGGATTTTTGCGGTGTGCGGGAGCACCCCCGGACCCCCAGCAGCCCCCCCAAGCCGGCTGTGGGTTGGGGTTTGGTGTCCAGGTGGGGTCTGGAGGAGGGATGGGCTCAGCGTCCCACCCCAAATCCCACCGGGATCTGTTGGGGGTCATGGCTGGGTGCAACCCCCAAAATCACCCCAGAAAGTGCAGGGAGGGGATTCTTCCCCCTCTGCCCCACTCTGGGGACACCCCACCTGCAGCTCGGGGTCCCCAACACCACCAGGACATGGAGCTGCTGGAATGAGCCCAGAGGGGAGCACGGAGCTGCTCCAAGGGTTGGAGCCCCTCTGGATTCTGAGAGAGCTGGGAATGTTCACCTGGAGAAGGGAAAGGCTCCAGGGAGAGCTCAGAGCTCCTTCCAGGGCCTGAAGGGGCCTCAGGAGAGCTGGAGAGGGACTGGGGACAAGGGATGGAGGGACAGGACACAGGGAATGGCTTCCCACTGGGAAAGTGGAGATTTAGATGGGATTTTGGGGAGGAATTCCTGGCTTTGAGGGTGGTGAGGTGCTGGTATGGAATTCCCAGAGGAGCTGTGGCTGCCCCTGGATCCCTGGAAGTGTCCAAGGCCAGGTTGGAGCAGCCTGGGACAGTGGAAGGTGTCCCTGCCCATGGCAGGGGTGGCACTGGGTGGGTTTCAATCCCTTCCCACCCAAACCATTCCATGATTCCAGCCTGGCTGTGCCTCACAGAGGGTTGGATGGGTGGTTCAGATGTGAGGGCTCGAGGCCCACATGCCCCAGGGCTGTGCTGGTTATGGCTGGTGACCACAGCCTGGATGGTGGCAGCACTGGGAATGTCCCAACCCACCAAAGGGAGTTGTCCCGGTCCCCAAAAGTGGCACAGCAGCGGATCCTCCCCGGGGATGCATCCCAAGGGAAGGTTCCAGTGCAGGCTCCTCTCTCATCCACACAGAATTCAGGCTACGGGCCTTTAAATGACTGAATTAGGCAAAATTTGGTGTTTCTCCAAGAATTCTCCGGAAATCTGCTGCTGGAAAAGCAAACTCATCTTAAAGCTACACGCACACACAGGGCGAACAAGTTTTCCAGTCTCAAGGATCGGGATGGAAAAGACTTTTCCAGCTCTACCCAACCCTTTTTTCAAGCTTGTTCCTCCTGCTGGAATCTCAGGGGCTTTGTGGGAACCTTTTGCAGTTCACCTTTCTTGGGAGCTCTTGGGGAATTTTGGGAATGTCCCATCAGAACTGGGGGACCCCAGGTCCATGGAGGGGATGAAGAGAGACCCAGGTGGAGCTCCTGGGAAGGTCTGGGCTGGTGACAAAGCCCAGGGCACCAAACACAGGCGTGGTCTGGGAAAAAATGGGTGTTGCAAGTGTCATTTGAGCCTTGCCACCATCACGAGGGGCACAAAGTGCCCTGAGCCATCCTCATCCTCCTGCTCCTCCACATCCAGCACCACTCCCCACCCCAGCAGAGCAGCATCCCACCGAGGAGGCTGAGGATGCTGCAGGGGGGATCCTGGCCAGATCCTGAGCTGGACAAATCCCAGCCCAGCCCTCCCCTGGCTGGGCCAGCCCCGGGCCAGTGGGTCAGGGTGATTCATCCAGCAGCCAGCTCCGCCGGGAGCTGGCCCAGAATTGCGACACCGTGGGGCTGTTAAAGGCAGCCAGAGCCGAGCCCGGCATCCAGGCAGCTTCCTAACACACCCCTGGGGTTGCTATCAACATCCCTGTTGTTCTTAGCGATCACATCCATCATTTATCAGCCTGGTTTTACAGCAGAGGCCCAGGGGCCGGGAGTTGGGGTGTGACAGAGCAGGACGGGATTGTGACACTCCCCAAAAGGGGCTTTGGGGTGCAGCCAACCCCAAAATTAACCAGGGTCCAGAGTATGGCAGGCAGGGAGTGCACAGCTCTCTCCACAAGCTGGTGTGACCATCATTTTATCCAACTTTCATTTTATTCAACCATCATTTGTTCAACCATCATTTTATCCAACTTTAATTTTATTCCACCGTCGTTTCATTCAGCCGTCGTTTGTTCAACCTTCATTTTATCCAACTTGTGTTTTATTCCACCATCATTTGTTCAACCTTCGTTTTATCCAACTTGTGTTTTATTCCACCATCATTTGTTCAACCTTCGTTTTATCCAACTTGTGTTTTATTCCACCATCATTTGTTCAACCTGCATTTTGTCCAACTTGTGTTTTATTCCACCATCGTTTTATTCAGCCGCCGTTTGTTCAACTTTCATTTTGCTCGACTTTGATTTTATTCAACTGTGATTTTATTCAACTTTGATTTTATTCAACCTCCACCTTTACTCAACTTTCTCACCTCAACAAACCCCCGGTGCTTCCCCACCAGGGGTGCAGAGGGAAGGGGTAGCAGGGAAACTTCCTCCACGGAGTTTCTTGGCAAAGCCACTGGCCTCGACTCCCAAATCCAGCACTCCAACCCACGCCAGGAGTGTCCTGGCAAAGCCACATCTCCACTTTTAGGAAGGCAGCCCAGCATCCTGCATCCCATTCCCCCACAACTGCAGCTCCCTCCACAATCCCACAGGTGTTTTCTAAAAAAAAAAACAACCTAACAAAATCCCTCTCCTTTTTCAACACGAATGTTTTTGTCTGAGGTTTCAAAACCCTCCCAAAGTGTCATCACAGCCTCCACCCCTCTGGCTCGGACCCCTCACCTACATCCTGCAGGAAAGGTGCAGATGGGCACAGCAGCAACGCCTAAGCCGGGCTGGGATCTGTCTCTCACTGGAAATCCACCCAGCAGAGCCTCCCTCTTTGCAAAATCTCTCTTTTTTTTGGGAGATTCTGGCACTGGGAAATGCCATCCTCGGGCTGCCAGGAGCAGGTTCGGGTTATGGAGTGCAGGGTTTTATTTCCAGATTTAAAAAAAAAAAAAAAAACCCTTGCGAAGAGCCAGGCACGGAGGTGATTTATGTTTATTTTGCTCAGTTAATAACCCGTGGCACGTCCTCCCCTGCAGCGTTAGGGTGGATCAGACAAAGCTGCATTTAAATTACGACCGTGCCCCGATATTTATTTTTTAATATATTTTTATGGTCGCCTTCCCCATGTAACGTGAGCTAGAAAAATGTCCCGGCCGTGCCAAGAGCTGCCTAAGGATCCTAAAGGCTGGAGGGGTAAATCCTTGGAGTTCAGACCCTGGAAAAGTGGGAGAGGTTCTTCAGATCTGTGTTGGAGTGGTGACATCCCTGGGCCTGTTCCAAATCCTGCTCATGGGGGACCCTCAGCAATATTTCCGAGGAGTTCTGATGAGCCTTGGAGAATTTTTTGGGATGAGGGTGTGCAGTCAGTGCCTGCTGGGATGAGGTGTCCTGGCATGATTTTGGGGTTAAAATCACCCAGTTTTGGTGCTTGTGGCTGTGTCAGTCCCCAAACAGACAAATCCATCAGCTGTGAGATCCCAACCCACCCAGGTTTACCTTTCCTGAGGTTCTGGATCTGCCCTGAAAATAAGTTCTCTGTGGAAGGAAAAGTATCTTTTCCACTCTTTTTCTGCCTGGGTGTGGCTCAGACCATGGTGGTTTCATCAATTTTTCAGGTGCAGACTGACAGGGAACAAGTCAAATGTAACTTGGAATGGTGAAATTCCATGAATATAATATTTAACAAATTAAAATAACGAGCTCTGGGTAAGGGGGTCAGCAGCTGGAGATCCCATGGATCCCACCCTCCTTGGGGACCACAGGGCTGGACATTCCTGGAGCCTGTGAGAGGAGCAGGAAGCTCTGGAGAGAGGATTAACTCCTGCTCTTTACACTCATGGGAGGCAAAGTGGGCAGTGAGGAGCCGGGTGGGAAGCTCGGAGCAGGGAAATTCTGGGAATCATTCCTGCCTCAGGCCCGGGATGGCCCAGCCACATCTCCAGCCCTGAGCACAGAGCGAGGGCCCTGAGTCATCCCAGGATCCAGGAACTGGGGCTGTGGGGAAGCACCGGAGCAGGAGGCTGAGGAGAAGGTCTGGGCTTGGGAAAGCTGGGCTGCTTACAGCAGGAAGAGGAGGTTTCTCTGGATTTGGGGTGTGATGGGATCCAACCTCTGCGGGGTCTTGTCCCTGCGTTAAGTCATTCCCTGCCCTGGGAATGCTGTCAGAACACTTTGGAGCTATAGAGCAGCCAGGAGAGGCCATTTCCAAGGAAACCTTTCCCATCCTGGCTGGAGGTGACTCTCCCACCCTGCTCCTTCCATGAAAACTATTTCTGTGTTTCTTCTTATTTTTTCCTCTTTCTCCCGATCTCTTCCCCGACGGAGAGCCCACGACAATCCAGCAGCACAGCAGGGCTGGCATAATGGGATGTGACATTTCTCATCACCAAAGGACTGGCAGGGTCAGGGCTGACAGGCTCCTTGGGGCACCAAACCCCAGCTTGATGGTGACAGGAGAAGCCAGGGTGGGCTGGAGCAGCACCAGCAGCGAGAGGGTCGGGGTGGCGTGGGCGAGCTGGAGCTGTTCAGGAGCATCCTGTCCCCCAAATCCAGCTCCAGGATCCCTCTGGAAAGGAGCTGCTGCACAAACTGGAGGCTGAGCTGGGAAATGCCAGAGTTTGGGAGGGCTGGGAGCTGACGAGGCCCTGCCCTGCTCTCTCCTGGCCTCCCTGTGCTCGGGGATAATTGGAGGGAGAGTTTCTCTTGGATCGGCTCTTTGCTCACATGGTTTTTTTTGTTGGAAAGCAGGATGAGCCTGGGTGATTTGGGGAGCTGGGGGAAGAGTGGTCCTCCTCCCCACTGCTGCTGGCTTTGGTGGGGAGGAGGAAACCCCAAAAACCTTCACCTTCCTTCACAAGGACACGGCGGAACAGCTCCAGATCCACCTGCAATTAGCGTCTCATCCTTTTCCCCCCCGTTCCAGCCTCGCAGGGGGAAGCTGGGTTGCCATCCCAGCAACTCTGCCCTTCCCGGGGATTCTCCCCTGCGCTCTCTGAGCCAATTCTTCCATCCTGACCTCATTCCAAAGATCACAGGGATTGAGGAGAACAAATCTGGGCTCCCGCTGGGCCGGCTTTGAAGCCTCTCGGCCCCCGTCAAACTCGTGAGGAGCAGTGCAGAAGCAGCCCCGGCTGTTTGGGATCAGCTTTATCCCCTCGGATAATTGCTGGTTAATGCCGGGCCGGCCCCTCGGCTGCTTCCCATGGGATGCAGCCCCCGCACGTGGCTGAGCCCCCCACCCCCGGTGTCCCGCGGTCCTCGGGGCCGGGCTGGGACGCGCTCCCGGCGAGGCAGGAGCAGCCCAGCCCTGCTCGGCTGCACTTCCCTGGGTCCCATCCGTCATCTGTTTGTCCTGGTGCCCTGCCAGAGATTGTGCCGATTCCCACACCCACTTTCCATAAACCCTCCGTCCTCGCCCGGGCGAATCGCTGGTGAGAGCTCGCCACCCATCCCTTTCCCCTCCTCCCCGATGGGATCAGACACGTTCCGGAGAGGGGGGAAGAAAGGGAAGGGGGTGAAAAGAAAACAAAACAAAAAAAAAAAGATCAAGAGGAAAACACAAGGTGACTCACTGCCTTTAATTTATTTGTGTTTGTTTATTTATTTCCCCACCCACCCACCCACCCTCGGCTGCGACGTGCAGGCAGTGAGATTCCAGGGTGTCCAGAGAACCAGGAATGAGAGGGATAAAATCCCCCCACTCCTTTGGCCAAGGAAAAGATCTAGTAGAGGAGCTCCTGGTGCTCAAAATGCGTGGCACAGATTTTTTTTTTTCAGGCTGCCCAGATCTCTCTGCACGAGCATCCCGTGCCCAGCCAGCTTCTCGACACCACCCGGCACAGACCGGAGGGTGGGAATATCTAATTCCACCTCCTACACCCGTGTCCTCGGCAGGGGAAAGAGAGAAAGGAGATAAAAGGCTGGGAAGCTCAAATGGTGTCATTAGGAACTATTAATGCTCTCATGAAAGGGCATTAATAAACGCGGCAGCTCATCAGTGTCCATTAGCTCGGCTCGTGGCAGGGATCTTTGGGAGCTGCCGGAGTGTGATGCTCCCCTCGCCCTCACCGGCGTGTCAGCAAAGGGGAAAGGGGCTGCAGGGGGAGTTGTTCCTCCTACAAACCACGGCCTGAGCGAAAAAAAAACAAGGAGAAAATGTCACAGGGCGTCACACCCCACCTCTCCAATCCCTCCCGTATCCCGGCAGCCGTGCCCAGAGCTTGCTCCTTGCTCCCAGGATCGCTGTTTACTATTAAAGAAAAAAAAAAAAAAACAACAACAATAAAAAAAACCCCACCAAAACCAGGCAGGGTTTAGAGTGCTCATCCCGACTTTCTCCCTCCCGCCCTCTTCCTGTTCTCGCCTCTTAAAAAGGAGCTTTATCCTTTGACTCTCCCATGCCCGGGGCTAGCAAGGAGAACCCGCAGCATCTCGGGGCAAGCAAGGCAGCCCACATCAGCAGCGGGCAGGGAAGCAGGGAGGAGGCCCGGCCTGTCCCGATAAGCCCCTGGCAAAGCCAGGAATAGCAGCGCGGTCCCCGCACGGGAGCGTTCCTGCCAGGAGCACAGAGAAACCCGCAGTTCCCTGCCTTTGAAGAGCTGGGGCTGGCAGCGGTCCCGGCCGCACGGCGAGCTCGGGATGAGCTCGGGATGAGCTCGGGATGAGCTCGGGATGTGCCAGCAGCTTCTCCCCCGCCTCCTCAGCCGGGCAGTGGCACATTTGGGGGAGCAGGCACAGCTGGAGGGCTCGGGCACCGTGTGCACATCTGGGCGGAGGCGGCGCCAGCCCGGTGCGGGTGGGCTGGAGGTGCACATCTGGGGCGGGTGTGCACATCTGGATGGCGCGGGTGTGCACATCTGGGCAGGTGTGTCCCCTCCAGCACCCGCCCCCCCCCGAGCCCTTCTCCCTTCACATCCTGCTCTGCTCCTTCCCTTCCCGCCGTGATCGAGGGCACCCAAACCTGCCCAAATCCTCACTCATCACCTCCCCGTCACCAGGATATCGGCGGCTCCGGCTGCCAAGGTGGCACACCAGCCGATATCCGAGGATCTGAGCGGGCTCTTGGCTCCCTGGTGACCTTTGGTGTGCCAGGGGCAGCTGGCAGGAGGCTGTCCCCAGCCATGACTCAGGTTTCCTTGGAGGAAAAGGGAAGCTTTGATCGCAGGGAGCCAAGGCACCGAGCCCCGTTCCCCACGTGCGCTTTTGCTGGGAGTTATCTGAGGCATCTTTTTTTTTTTTTTTTTTTCGGGATAATAACTCCCAGGGCAGGTTAGGACGGAGGAGAGCCCTGGCAGCAGAGCATGTGTGGGCAGGACTGGAATAACGGGTGCCGTAGGAAAGGATTTACGAGAGCGCCGGGAGGTTGGGAATGGCCGGGAATAGCACAGCAGGTCAAGGGTGAGGTGGGATGTGCGGGGCCAGGTTGTGGATGAGGCTCCTGTTATTGTCCCTTTGTCATGCACACAGTCCCCACAGGGTGCTCTGTGTCCCAGGAAAGGTTCCTTGCCCCCGGGAAGAATCCCAGGATGGGGATGGGGAGCCAAGCAGGACTCGCTCTGCAAGCAGGAGTTTCTGTTGAGAGCAAAGCCAAAATCACCACAATCCCACCTGGAATGGGCCAGCTCTCCCAAATCCCTGTGTGCCGAGCAGCACTGAGGCTTTTAATGGAATTATGTGTGGAATTTTAATGGAATTGTGGCTTTCCTGGTGTCCCACAGCCTGGATGCCTGGCCTGGATCTCCAGATCGTTCACAGTCTCTGTGTGCAGGTGACAGCAGTGTCACCTGTGTGCCAGGGCATTGTGGATTGAGCCCCTAAATCCCAAACAGCCAAAGAAAAGCCCCATCATGCTCCTTCCCACCCACCCTGGAGAAAATGATCTTCACAAGGAAATGGTGAGAGAATGATCTTTACAAGGAAAACACACAAAATGTTGGGAAATGAATCCCTGGGGACAAGTGGGCACAGCTGGGGGGCCAGGAGGGGTCCATCACCCTGAGTGTTTCTCCTGAGGATCCCAGTTTCACCAAACCTCTCTCCTTTTATCCTTTCAGGGTTCAGATCTGAGGGTTGGGAAGATCAAAGGGAAGGTCCTGACAGGTGAGTGCAGACCCTGAATGAGGGGACAGGGTCTCAGCCAGCTGGGACAAGGGGGTGGCAGTGCTGGCTGGGGTGGGCACACCAGGACACGAGGGAGGGACACAAGGAGAGGACACAAGGAGCTCCCCAGGGCACAGCTGGGCACTGTCTGAAATAGGACCCACTTTTTCTCTTATTTTTTCTGAAGGCAAAAGTGGTTTAAAAACTCCCCAGCCATTGGAGAGGCTCCAAACCAGTGCAAAAAAGAGGGGAGATGGATAAAACCCAAAAGAAAAACACAAGATAAAAGTGGGTGAATCCCAACAGCTCCTGTGATGTTGCAGGAACAAAGACTTTCAGTTCAAAATGGGCCAAGAGGAGGTGACACCCCAGGGGAGAGGGGCTGGGGGCTCACCTGGCTGCAGGTGACTCTTGTCCCTTGATGTCACATCCTCCTGTCCCTGCTGGGGTGGCTGTGCTGTGCCTCCCATGGATGTCCCTTTCCCTCTCTGTCCTCAGCAGCTGGACATGCCCTGAGCCAGCTGCAGGCCCCACATCTGGGCAGCTGTGCACTGCTCCCTGGAGCACAGTGTGGACCCCAAAACCCCCCCTGGGGGAGCCCAAGGGGTGCTGGCCGTGCCCTGGTGGGGGGCTGGGGGTCTCAGGGGCACATCCCCTGCCCCGGGGAGGCTGCACCCATTAGGGAGGGTGCAGACATGAGAAAGGGGACGGAGGGGAGGTCAGGGTGCTCCAGGGTGTGATTCACCCATCAGGGAAGGTGCAGATATGGGGAGGGGGATGGAGGAGAGGTCAGGGTGCTGCAGGGTGTGATTTACCCATCAGGGAGGGTGCAGATATGGGGAGGGATGGAGGAGAGGTCAGGGTGCTCCAGGGTGTGGTGAGGGGCTGTTTTGGTGGCCGCTCTGCCCATGGAACACCTGAGCTGAGGGATCACAGCACAGGGAGCTGGGTGGGAGAGCTGATCCCAGCCTGGAGGAGGGTGATGGATAACTGGTTCTGGTGGGAATTTTGGCTCAGGGGGATGCTCAGCCCTTCTCTTCTACATCTCAGATTACAGCCAGCCCAAGCCCCCGCGTTACAGCGGCTACCACCGCTACCAGTTCCGCCTGTACCGGCAGCCAGCTCACAAAACCATCGCCCTGAGCCCCGAGGACAAGAAATCGCTGGGTAAGGCCCCCGCTGTGCCCTCGATCCCGGCCCCGAGGGGCTTTCCCGGGGCTATGGATAACGCCGAGTGCTCCGGCAGGCTGGGGACGCTGGCTGGGTGCAAAGGGATCCTTACAGGGGACGTGGGTGAGGTGTTAAATCCTCGCCAGGCAGCCAGAAACCCTTGGGGAAAGTCTGGTAACGGCCTGGCTAGCGGGATCGGAAGCAGGGAGAGATGTGGGCTGTGAAATGCAGCCCTTTGCTGGCACATCCCCCCCTCCAGCCCCAGCCCGAGCCGCGGGAGTTGTTGCATCACCGGCACCTCGGAGCGGGCGGATAAGGATCAGCCGTGCGGAGAAGGTTTAAGCAAGGGATTGCTCAAACCGGGCTGACACAACGCCCCGCCAACTCCCAGCTCCACAACTCCTCCCAAAATCTTTCACGGAAGGGATGGAGCAGCCAAGACCCCTGAGATGCCCAGGGCAGCGTTCCTGCTGTTCCATCCTGCAGGACCCCAGGACGGGCAGGGATCCATCCTGGTGGTGCCAAGCGTGGGTTCCTCCCTGCCCTGCCTGGAACTCGGGGCTCTGTGGCTCACGTGGCCTCCACAAGGGAAATTTCAAAACTTTCCCAGCTGGGACCACGAGCAGGGCTCGACGGGCAGGTCAGGTCGGTGCGTCTGGGCTGCTCTGCCTGACTCACCCCGCTCCTGGCAACCCACAGAGCACGGCCCGGAGTGAGGGGCTGGCTCCGGGGGGCTCTGGGACAGCTCCTGAACCACCCCCCCTCCGTGGTGCTCATCCCACGGCCAGAGCGGGATGAGGTTGCCACGAGTCCCCCTGCAGGTTCTCCCTGCCCTTGGCTTTGTTTTCTGGCTCATTAGCTCCGCTTCTTAATGACACCGCTGATGTCACCCCGCTGCCAGCGGAGCCGGCTCCTCATTCCTGCTCGGAGGAGAGAGGGCTCTGTGTTGTCCCCACATTCCCACCGCAGCATCCCAGAGCTGGGAAACGACTCAGAGACACCCACCAAGGAGCTTTTTCCAGAGAAATCCTCTTATTAGCAGGATATGAGGCTCCAGCCCCCCAAATTTCACCCCCTGGGGAAGGTCCCCAAGGCGTGGGGTGGCCGGGCATTCCCCAGCTGGCGCCGTCCCTGTCCCATCTGTGTTTCCCAGCCCTTCCTGGGAAAGACCCAGCGGATATTTCGGATATTTTTCCGCAACATCCAAAGCCTGAGCGTGGTTTGTCAGGCAGCTGCAGGGCTCGTGTTTAAGGAATTGGTAGAAGGTTGTTTTTAACCATTTCACTGCTGCATCAAGTCCTTGGCCTGGCCAGGGGATGTTGCTGGATTGAGACACCGACAGCCCATCATCTTTATTCCCAGGGAATGAGCCCAAAAAGCAGCCAAAGGATGAGATTTTGGTGTCTCAAGGGTTTTAAATAAATCCATCCCCAAGGCAGTGGGATGAATGATGATGGATCTGCTGGTGCATCCAACAAAGGCAGCACACGGGGGAGAGGAGCAGACACCTTTGGCAGAAGGTGGGAACAAGGAGGGGGTGACCCCAATCCCAAAGGATGAGGGATGAGAACCCAGCCCAGGCTCTGCCTCGCTCCTCTCCTGCAGCAGAAGCATTGCAAGTTCTCCCAGCTATGCCAGAGGCACAGTTCACATCCTTGCTCAGAATTTCCCATCTCACTTGGCCTGAAATGAACCCCTTCTCTCTGTTTTCACTCTGTCCTACATCTGGTGACAGCGAGATCTCTGTCTCACCAAGGATGGGGACACCCATCGTCACTAGCCCTGGACAGGGACGTGTCCTGGCCAGGCACAGGGAGTGGTACAGGCCCATCCCAGCCTTGGGATGTGTCCAGCCTCCAGTGCTGCATCCCTGTGCCTGCATCCCTCCCTCTGGCAGCTCATCCCTTGGCAGAGCTGAGCCCCAGCAGAGCTCCCAGAAAAATCCCCTCCTGGCACGGGATTGTTTTGGAGGTCACGCCGAGCAAGGTCCAGGACCGAGCGTGGCCGAGCCGGGGCAGGTGACAGTGACAATGCCAGGCGGGATGGCAGGAGCTCGGCCGGAGCCTCCAGAAGAGGGCACTAAACCAGGACCTGCCCGCGTCGCCTGTCCCTGCTCCTGGAAAAGAGCCCTGGGAATTCAAAAACGCGAGGAGCAACGGCGAGCGTGGAGAACAAATCCCTGCTTCTTCTCCCTCCTCGCCTGGCTGTGCAACGCCAGCAGCTCAAAGGGGAGCGGGGACATTTCCAGGGTGGCCGCAGTGCCCACCCTGCCATGGGGATGTCCCCGTTGGGATGGCACTGGTGGGCACAGGTCAGGTGCAGGACCTGGGCACGTCCCCCTGTCACTCGTGGCAATGTGGAAATCAGTTGTTTACGACAGAGGTGTTTCTCCAGGGCGGCTCTTGAGCAAAAATCTTATTTCATCAGGAAAAAAAACCACCCCTGATCCTTCCCCGTGAGTGTTTCTGATCAATCCTGGCACCAGCCTGCTCTGTGTGACCTCGGGCAAATAACTCAGAACCTCAGCTTCTCCTCTGGAGTCTGATTCACTTCACTTTTTGGCAGTGCCACTAAATTGTCACTGAGTGCCAGCTCTGTCCCCGCTCAGGACCGAAGGTGGGGACATTTGGGGTGTCCCCATGGCTCTTCCTGCCGCTCGCCCCACTTCCCTCGCAGCCAGGAGTGTCAGAAGCCGTGGTTGTGATTTGGGGAGATGCAAGATAATGATTTGTGGTCTGTGAAATGTCACAGGCTCCGTGGCATCCCGAGGCGGCAGGGCCCGCCGCAGCCTCTCCATCCACGGGAAATCCCTCAGCCGGGGAAATTCAGGCACACACCAGACCCCGCCTGTGCTGCTGGGGAATTAAAGCTCCCCCCACAGCTTTCTTCGAGGGGGATCTTTAATTAACACAAAATCTTGAGGTTTAATCGCGCCTGGGTTCATCCCTCTGTTTTCTCCACCTTTTCCCATCAGCTCCGGCATTCCCAAAGCCCCTCCTGCCCTGGGAAGGTGTTTTACAAGCAGGAATGGATATTTTCTTTTTCCCTCCCCGAAATTTTGCCTCCATGAAGCAACAAATCCTTTGGGGAGCAGGGACAGGGATGAGCCCGTGGCTCCCATCCCTCTCCAGCTCCAGCTCGGCATCGGGGCCGCGGCTTTGACTCATGAGCCGACCTTGTGCGCCTCCAGTCCGATCCACCCAGCTGGAAAATCGGGTTGGACTGGGCCCCGGCGGGGAGGGAAAGGCTGCGGCTGGGACGGGAGGCGGCCAAGGGCTGCGGGGAGAACCACGGTTGCCGGCCCCAAGTCCCCGGGTGTCACTTAATGGTGGCCAAAGCAGCTGCCGGCCTCCCGCCCACCTCCGCTGGGACATCATTAATCTTGGCAGAGAAACATCAGGGCTCCCATCAGGAGAACGTTCCCGCTGATGAGGCTGATAAATTACAGCCGGGGGGCCGGGGGAGGAGGGGACCGGCGTTTGTGGGGTGGGCAGGAGACAACGGCAGCGCTGGGAAACCTGTGGGATTAGAGGGATGCTGAGCTCCCCGAGCCCGGCGCTCGCCTCGTGCCTCAGTTTCCCCATCGGGCGCTCCGGGCTCAGGCGGCCGCGCACGTGTGGGTGTCAGCGGGCACTCCTCTTCCTCCGGCGGGTGCGCTGATAAGAGCCGAGTGGGATGATTTAATCCTTTGGGAAATGAGCTTGAAAACGGACCAAGCCACGGATGAAACGCTGTATTGTTGTGGCGAGGGAGAAGGGACAGTGGCACCGCGACCTCGGCTCCCCGGCTGGCCCCTTGCTCCTTTCCCTGCTCCCAGTGACTCACAGTCCCCAGCCCCGAGAGCCAGCTGGGGTGATTTGGGAATGGTTGGCACAGGAATGTCACTCTGTGCCGGGAGTTGGTCACGCCGGGATGGGGCACCGCTTTGGGGATGCTCCCAAGGGGTTGGATTTGGTGTCGGGGGACCCAAATCTGGCACTCCCCGGGTGAATCCCCCCTCCTTTGCCACACCCGCGGCTGTCCCGGGGCTTTCCTTACCCCGACGAGCAGGGCACAAGTGATGCCAGGGCAGGTAGGAAAGTAGGTCAGGAAAAACCCCGGCCCCACAGTCGGGGCGAGGGCCGGGGCCGGCTCCTGCAGCCCCGCAGAGGCTCTGCCTCCCCCAGCTCCTTTCATCCGCGCCTCTCCGGAGGCTCCGCCAACATCAGTGACAGCTCCGGCACCCCTGGGAGTCGGAGGGTGCCGCGTCTCACTCTCACCCCGCTCCCGAATGGCACCGGCTGCTCTCCCGCGGGGTTTTCCCAGCTCTTTGAAACCCTCCGGATGAAAGGCACCCGGAGAAGGCTGCAGGCGCAGCGGGAGCCGCCCCCCCGAGGCTCCTTCCCCCGGCGCCACCTTCAGCGGGACCCCCAGCGCTTGAGGGGGCTGGGCTGAGACCCCGGAGTGAGGAGCTGCCCTTGCTGCCAAGCCAAGGTGGAATTTGGGGATGGAGGGAGGCGCTTGTGGCTCTGTGTCCCGGCTGGAGGTGACCCCAGTGCAGGACATCGGGGCTGCCCTCGCTCTCAGCTTGGTTTGGGTCCTCGGAGGGTGGGCAGGGGACACCTGGGACCCTCCAGCTGCAGCCTGGTGCATTCCAACATCTCATCCCAGCTGGAATGTGGGATGCAGGGTCCCTCCTGAGCATCCTGTGAGCTCTTTCCCGGGCCTTGGAGTATCCCGGCCGCGGCCTCTCGCAGCTCTGGGAGGTCACAGGGTGGTGGTGCCATCACCATGAGAATCTCCAGAGCTTTTTTTCGGAGCTCAGAGCCCGAGGTGGGGAGCAGGTGGGAGCTCCAGCAGCTCCCCGAGCCATCACCACCCCACGCAGGTGATGCAGCAGCTCAGCTTTTTGCTCAGCACTTTTTTTGCAAGAGCAAAGGGGACGCTGCGCTCTGGTCGGGGCTGAGATTGTGACAGCAGATAAAGGCTGCCAGGCTGCCGCGTGACATTAAAGAGCAGCCAGGAAGAGGAGAGGACAGGTTTCAGATAAACAACGGGCCCCTTTCCCCGGTGGCCCACAAGGAGGGGCAGAGTGAGCTGTGGGTGTCAGGGAAAGCCCCTCTGCTCAGAGCAAAAGGCTCAGGCAGCCACCAGCCAGACCTGGGCTTGGTGCCCAACCCTGACAGGGCACAGGGGGATTTCTGCCCCCACAAAGGCCAGGTACGAGGGAATCCCTCATACCCTTCACCCTGGAGAGGGTTTCCCTGCTGCCCACGTGGGGAAAACCGCAGCTGGATCCAGCACAAGCTGCCCCCAGACCTGTGGGATCCTGGGGTCAGGGCAGGCAGCAGGGGAGGAGGGTCAGGAATGAGGAACCTCCTCGGTTCCATCAGTCTGTGGAGCAGCAGCTCAGTGAATGCCAGTGAGGGGGACGGGGAATCTCCTGTGACATCCCCGGGGGGATTTCCACCCCCAGGGTGGGCTCGTAGGAAGGTTTGTTTGAAAGGTCGGGGGCAGGAGAGGAGCCAACCCCGGGACAATGAGAGCTGGGGTCCCCGTGACTCCCCGCTGTCCCTGGGGCCTCCTGGGGTGTGCAGGATGTGGTTTGGGGCAGAGCAGCAGTTGCACAGGGCTGCTCCCCTCTCCAGCCCTCCTGCAGCCCTGCTCACCCCCTTTTCCTCTCTCTCTCCAGGCACCTGGGACTTGAAGGACTTCGTGGACGATTTTGATCTGGGCCAACCTGTGGCCTCAACCCAGTTCCTCACCAAAAACTACAAGGATTAACTCCAGCCATCCCTTCCTTGCCCTGCACATGCCCAGCATCACAGACCTGCCTCTGCCTGGAGCAGAGGGGACCCCAGGACCCAGCGACCCACCCTACTCCCATCCCAGAACCACAGCACCAGCCCCAACCTCTCCCTTCCCTAAGCCAAGTTGTCTTTCCCCCTGGAGAACATGCCAAGGGCTGTCCCAGCCCACCTGGCTATCCCAGGAATTCTGGCATCACCCCTTCTCCTCCCTTCACCCCATTTCTGACTCGACCCCCTGCATGTCCCCCTGGCACTTTGGGGACTTTGATGCCTGCAGCTTCCCAAATAAAGTTTGGATGGAGCACACGGGGCTCTGTGGTGGCAGTGAGCGTGGGGCAGTGACAGTGCCACATGAATCCAGAATTTTGGGGTCTGCACGGGATGAGCAGACCCCTGGTGGGTGATGGGGGTGGCCAGCCAGATCCTCACTTAGGTGACCTCAGTGTCACCCAGGAGGTGACAAGGCCTGTCCAGAGGTCCCTTGGTGGCACCACATGGAAACTGGACACTGCCCCAGCCCTGACTTTGCCCTCGGCCCGTTCCTCTTGGAAAGCAAAACCAAAATTAAAGGCATAAATCAGCAGAGCTCTGCCTGCTGGCCACTTAGGCAGACCTCCCCTTTAATTAGCTCCTTAATTAGACTTTCATCTAAGACTCAGTTTTCTCCAAGGCTCAGATTCACTCACCTCAGGCCCTCCTCGAAGCACATCCTGGTGTCTGTGCTGTGACAAAGCCACCTCTGTCCTGCCCATGGCCAGGAATAATGTTCCCCTCAGAACCAACCACGGGGAGCAGGAGCCCAGGACATTTTACAGGCAGGGGAAACTGAGGCACAAGGGAATGACTCGCTCAGGGCTGTGCAGGGAGGCCTGGGATCCTTCAGAGGGGTGGGGATGTTCTGGTTGCTGCATCTCAGCTCTGCATCATCAGTGCCTGGGTCTGGAACAGAGCAGCCTGATCCAGAAAAAACATCTCTGTGACACCCTGCTGGTCACCTCCCCTGGGTCCCTGGCAGTGAGAGCAGATTTCTGTCCTGCATTGGGGTATTAAATGTGGATTTCAGTTCCTGGGGTGTTAAATGTGGATTTCAGTCCTGCACTGGGGTGTTACATTTGGGTTTCTGTCCTGCATTGGTGTGTTAAACGTGGATTTCAGTCCTGTACTGGGGGTAAATGTGGGTTTCAGTCCTGCCTGGGGGGTTAAATTTGGCTGGGACTTTCCCTTCAGGAAGTGGCTTTTTGCCTTGGAGGGGCTGAATCACAGCAGGGTCCTGCAGAGCTCGTGTCCCCTCCAGGAAGAATTGGGGTATCCAAGGGGGGATGCAGGAGCAGGATCCAGGCTTGCCCTGGGCACACAGCTCTGGGTGAAGCTGCAGGAGCTGGCGGAAAGGAAAGCAACAAAAAAAGGAAGCTGGGTAACACCACAACCCAGGGAAAAAAACACGAACCCCGCTGCCACTGGGGCTAAGATTAGCAGCAGAGGAAATGACACTGTGAGATGTCATGGAAGTCTGCTAAAGTTGGATTTCTCCTTCTCTTTTTCTATCCCTGCCCTCGGAGCAGGGTGTAATTGGCCCGGCAGGTCGGAGAGAGGCTCTGGTGTAAATGAGAGGTCACGGCTCTGCTGACATCCTGCAGCCAAACTCCATCATCCTTCCCTCCCTGCCCTCAGCTCCTTGTGGCTGGGGTGGTTATTTTTGGTGGAGAAAAGGCAATCAGGATGTTTATCCTTCTAGGAAATTATCACTGTCGTTCCTGGGTTTAACTGGGGATGAGAGGAGTCAAGATTGAGCTGGGATCTCTGGGAGCCAGAGCCTGGAGTGATCCACTGCCCTGTGTGACACTGATGGGATGGAAATGGAATGGGATTGGATGGAGAATGGGAATGGGAATGGGAATGGGAA
>JANPWX010024439.1:0-21097 GCA_024734555.1 Trochalopteron elliotii
AAAAATCCCCTCAAAATTGTTTTACCCCATGTTCTGGTGCTGGAAAATTCCCCCCAAAATAGTTGTGCCCAAGGTTCTGGTGCTGGAAAAATCCCTGAAAAATTGCTGTGCCAAAAGTTCTGGTGCTGGAAATATCCCCACAAAGTTGCTGTGCCCAAGGTTTTGGTACAGGAAAAATCCCTCAAAAATTGTTTTACCCCATGTTCTGGTGCTGGAAAAATCCCCCCAAAATTGTTGCACCCTCTGTTCTGGTGCTGGAAAAATCCCCAAAATAGTTGTGCCCAAGGTTTTAGTGCTGGAAAAATCCCCAAAATTGCTGTGTCCAAAGTTCTGGTGCTGGAAAATCCCCAAAATAGTTGTGCCCAAGGGTCTAGTGCTGGAAAAATCCCCCAAAATTGCTGTACCCAAGGTTCTAGGGTTGGAAAAATCCCCCAAAAATTTTGTACCCTCTGTTCTGGTGCTGGAAAAATCCCAAAAAATTGCTGTGCCTGAAGTTCTGGTGCTGGAAAAAATCCCCCCAAAATAGTTGTGCCCAAGGTTCTGGTGCTGGAAAAAATCCCCAAAATAGTTGTACCCAAGGTTCTAGGGTTTTTTGCTCCATTGATCAAAACCTCTGAAATGCTTTTGCAACTCTTAAAATTCGGAATAACACCAGATCCTTCACCCTTGCAGTGGCTGGTACCTGCCCTGAGATCACAAGGTGCAGGAGGATGGGGAAAAGCTGCAAATTTGGGATTCCAACCTTCCTGAAAGTCACTGGATGTGACACGAGGGAACGATCCCATTGCTGCTCCAGCTGCTTGACACACTTTTTCCCCCCTGATCCAACCGGATCCGATCCCGGGGCGACAGGGACAGGGGCCCCATGCAGGTGGAGGGGACGCCGAGGAACCCAACGGGTTTGGGAGCTCCTCAGAGGTGTGATGACAGCCAGGCTGGGGTTGGGATTGCTCCTGCTGCTGGGGCAGGACTGTTTCCCAACCTGGAGGAACCTGTACAGACGACCACCCTTTCTTAGGCAATGTTCCTGACTCAAGATCCCATCCCAAACCAGCGGGAGATGGATCTCTGCTGCCTCTTGCAAAACGGCTCCATCCAAACTGGTTTTCCCATCAATCCTTCTTCCAGTGATTTTTTTTTTCCTTTTTTTTTTTTTTTTTTTTTTTTTTTGGGTGACCATGGGTGCTGTTGGCTCTTTGGGAGGGTTTTTTTAGGTGCTGGCTTTCCTCAGATGGGGATCTGAGCCCATCCAGCACACATGAGCCAAAATTGTGTCTTTTATGACACAGTTCCTGAGGCAGGAGGGAAGGGAATGATTCCTCTTGGAACTGGGGAGGTGACACACAGGGAGAGACTGTCCAGCAGCCTTTTTTGTAATATTAGTAGCCCAAATATTGATTTGGAGCAAACCCAGAGGATAGTGCCATGTCCATCCCCTTGGATTTACAGCTGATTTCTAAAGGGTTTTATATTTTTTTAATTTATTATTTATTGTATAAATTTTATATATTTTTATAGAGGAGTGAGAAGTTGCTGATTTATTTCAACGCCCAGCAAATTCCACAGAATTGTGGAATATCCTGAGCTGGAAGGGACCCCACAAGGATCAAAACAATCCCAGTGGGCTAAAACCTCTTGATTACATATCCCAAACATCTATGGAATCATCTGTCACGATCTCCACCTTGTCCAAATTTACCAAATTTACCTTGTCCAACCCACTTACAAATTAATTTTGGGGGTCTTGGGCACCACCCGCCGCCGCCTCACCTGGGTCCTGCCAGGTCCTGCGCCAGGTCCTGGCAGCTGAAGGGTTACTCAGCCCCATCTGCTCAGCTCCTCATTTCACAAGGGCGGGTTTGGAGTTTTACTACAAGTTTCAGACAATGAAGGTGTGTCTGCGCTCCGAGCCTCGTTTGCCCGTTGTGTAGGCGGCGGGTTCAGCGCCGTCTTGTCAACACTTGAATATGTTGAGCATCACTCACGGGGCATTCTGTAAGAAACCTATTAAGTTAATTACCGAGGCTGTGTGTGTGTGTGTGTGTGTGTGAGTGAGAGAGAGAGAGAGAGGGAGAGAGAGAGCGTGTGTGCTGCTCCTGTAAAAAAATTTGGCTTTCTTTTCGTTGCAAGACACTTGTGATGCAAGCCCCGGGCTCTCGGTGTGATGACATCTCGTCTGCTGCTGTAACTGAGCCGGAGCTCGGGCGAGTTTCCTTGCCAGGGACGGGGTGGGGGGGTCAAGGGAGGACCCCCCCCGCACGTCCTGCCTTGGGGACACCCACCCCAACACAGGGACCTGCTGCAGTGTCCCCGGGGTGGGGGAATTGGGGTGCAGATCCTAAATCTGTGGGGTTTGAGCTCAGAGCAGCGTGGGGGGAGTTGGAGCATCTCAGCCCCTGCTCACGCTTCTTTTTAAGTTTCTTCTTTTTCATGTTTCTGCTCCGTCCGAATTCCTGGGGAAATGCAGGATTGGGTTAGAAGGGACCTTAAAACTCCTCTCATTCCATTCCAGCAGACCAGGGTGTTCCAAAGCCCATCCAGCCTGGCCTTGGACACTTCCATGGATGGGGCAGCCCCATCTTCTCTGGGAGACCTTTTGCTTTGAGAAGAGGGCTGGAAAAAGACCTCTCGCTCTTTATATTTGCACCACCACCCTCGAGTGTCCCCAGAATAATCAGGGCTGGAGTTGGGAGCTATTTTGGGGCTCTGGGAGGTCCAACCATGGTTTGGGAAGAGGATGGAGCAGAAAGGGGCTTCATGGTGGGGACACCCCTTGTGTTTCTCCTCCCCCTGCTTCCCACCAGCCTCTCCAGCGCCTTTCCACCCCAGCGGGGAGGGAATTCTGGGTCTCCTGGAGGGGAGCAGGGCTGTTGGAGCGATGCTGGAGCTCCGTGAGGAGCAGCACGTGCTGCCCCAGCCCCGGCCATCCCTTCCCAGTTTTTCCCCACATCCCTTTCCCAGCCCGGCTGGAACGGGGCCGCCTCTCCGCCCCCAAAATCTGTTTAAAATAAACCGAGTTTTTCCCTCTCCGGAGCCCGAGCCAGGGCAGGGAGCGGGGTGAGCCCTGGCTCCCGGCTCCCGAGGTGGGATTTTTTTGGCTGGTTTTATTTTTTGGGGAGGCATTGCACAAACAGCCCCCGGCGCTTGCACGCGCCCCAGGTAGGGCGGCTCAGCCCCCTCCTTCCAGCATCCCACGGGAGCCCGGATCCGGTGGACTTTTATGGAAGAAAGGGAAGTCCATGGCACCTCCGGAGCGGCTTTTTGGCAGGCGAGCAGCAGCAGCGGCAGCGCTGCCGTTAACCCCTCGTCCTCCTCCTGCTCCTGCGGTTTCATTTTTGGGGGTGGTCAGCGGCTCCTCTGCGGTTTTCTGCCAAGAACCTGGGGGCCGTGGGATGCTCAGCAGCCAAAAAACTCCATTAACAAAAAAAAAAAAAAAAAAAAAAGGGCGCATTTGGCTCCTCTTCATTATCCAAGCGTTCCTGAGCATCCCATCCTTCCCCAGCGCCCTCTCCCCGAGCAAAACCCGCAGGCAGGAGGGAAAAGCGAGGGAAAAACTTCTTGCCGCTCCAGAGAAGTTTCCGGTTGGAGTTTCTCCCGTCCCAAGGGCAGCTCTGGACTCTCCCTCCGAGCGCTGCCAATTCCAGCCGTCAGGAAGCGGCCGGGGGGGGGGGGGGGGGGGTGATTTTAGGGGGGGAGCGGCGAGGCCGAGCCCGCGGCCGCCCGGATGCGCTTGGCGGGGGCCGGGACAGCGCGGTCCCCTCCCGGCCGGGGCTGTCGTCATCGGGGGCGAAAGGGAGAATTTTTGGCCGGCGGAAGGAAGAGAGGAGGGGAAAAAAAAACCAGAAACAACAACAACAAATAAAAAAAAACAAGCCCAGAGGAATAAATGAGCCCCCCAAGCCCAAACTCCCGCTCCCATCAGATTAGGGAAGCCGAAATAGCCAAATTGGCCCAGAGCGGGAGCAGGACTGGCACGTGCGGGCTTTGATCCACCCCCGCGCCCGGGAAGGTGCCTGGGACGGGGATCAGACACCCCAGGGAGGAGGAATTTGCAGGGGAGGATTTTTGCGGTGTGCAAGAGCACCCCCGGACCCCCAGCAGCCCCCCCAAGCCGGCTGTGGGTTGGGGTTTGGTGTCCAGGTGGGGTCTGGAGGAAGGATGGGCTCAGCGTCCCACCCCAAATCCCACCGGGATCTGTTGGTGGTCATGGCTGGGTGCAACCCCCAAAATCACCCCAGAAAGTGCAGGGAGGGGATTCTTCCCCCTCTGCCCCACTCTGGGGACACCCCACCTGCAGCTCGGGGTCCCCAGCACCACCAGGACATGGAGCTGCTGGAATGAGCCCAGAGGGGAGCACAGAGCTGCTCCACGGGTTGGAGCCCCTCTGGATTCTGAGAGAGCTGGGAATGTTCACCTGGAGAAGGGAAAGGCTCCAGGGAGAGCTCAGAGCTCCTTCCAGGGCCTGAAGGGGCCTCAGGAGAGCTGCAGAGGGACTGGGGACAAGGGATGGAGGAACAGGACACAGGGAATGGCTTCCCACTGGGAAAGTGGAGATTTAGATGGGATTTTGGGGAGGAATTCCTGGCTTTGAGGGTGGCGAGGTGCTGGGATGGAATTCCCAGAGGAGCTGTGGCTGCCCCTGGATCCCTGGAAGTGTCCAAGGCCAGGTTGGAGCAGCCTGGGACAGTGGAAGGTGTCCCTCCCCATGGCAGGGGTGGCACTGGGTGGGTTTCAATCCCTTCCCACCCAAACCATTCCATGATTCCAGCCTGGCTGTGCCTCACAGAGGGTTGGATGGGTGGTTCAGATGTGAGGGCTCGAGACCCACGTGCCCCAGGGCTGTGCTGGTTATGGCTGGTGACCACAGCCTGGATGGTGGCAGCACTGGGAATGTCCCAACCCACCAAAGGGAGTTGTCCCGGTCCCCAAAAGTGGCACAGCAGTGGATCCTCCCCAGGGATGCATCCCAAGGGAAGGTTCCAGTGCAGGCTCCTCTCTCATCCACACAGAATTCAGGCTACGGGCCTTTAAATGACTGAATTAGGCAAAATTTGGTGTTTCTCCAAGAATTCTCCGGAAATCTGCTGCTGGAAAAGCAAACTCATCTTAAAGCTACACGCACACACAGGGCGAGCGAGTTTTCCAGTCTCAAGGATCGGGATGGAAAAGACTTTTCCAGCTCTACCCAACCCTTTTTTCAAGCTTGTTCCTCCTGCTGGAATCTCAGGGGCTTTGTGGGAACCTTTTGCAGTTCACCTTTCTTGGGAGCTCTTGGGGAATTTTGGGAATGTCCCATCAGAACTGGGGGACCCCAGGTCCATGGAGGGGATGAAGAGAGACCCAGGTGGAGCTCCTGGGAAGGTCTGGGCTGGTGACAAAGCCCAGGGCACCAAACACAGGCGTGGTCTGGGAAAAAATGGGTGTTGCAAGTGTCATTTGAGCCTTGCCACCATCACGAGGGGCACAAAGTGCCCTGAGCCATCCTCATCCTCCTGCTCCTCCACATCCAGCACCACTCCCCACCCCAGCAGAGCAGCATCCCACCGAGGAGGCTGAGGATGCTGCAGGGGGGATCCTGGCCAGATCCTGAGCTGGACAAATCCCAGCCCAGCCCTCCCCTGGCTGGGCCAGCCCCGGGCCAGTGGGTCAGGGTGATTCATCCAGCAGCCAGCTCCGCCGGGAGCTGGCCCAGAATTGCGACACCGTGGGGCTGTTAAAGGCAGCCAGAGCCGAGCCCGGCATCCAGGCAGCTTCCTAACACACCCCTGGGGTTGCTATCAACATCCCTGTTGTTCTTAGCGATCACATCCATCATTTATCAGCCCGGTTTTACAGCAGAGGCCCAGGGGCCGGGAGTTGGGGTGTGACAGAGCAGGACGGGATTGTGACACTCCCCAAAAGGGGCTTTGGGGTGCAGCCAACCCCAAAATTAACCAGGGTCCAGAGTATGGTAGGCAGGGAGTGCACAGCCCTCTCCACAAGCTGGTGCGACCATCATTTTATCCAACTTTCATTTTATTCAACCATCATTTGTTCAACCATCATTTTATCCAACTTTAATTTTATTCCACCGTCGTTTCATTCAGCCGTCGTTTGTTCAACCTTCATTTTATCCAACTTGTGTTTTATTCCACCATCATTTGTTCAACCTTCGTTTTATCCAACTTGTGTTTTATTCCACCATCATTTGTTCAACCTTCGTTTTATCCAACTTGTGTTTTATTCCACCATCATTTGTTCAACCTGCATTTTATCCAACTTGTGTTTTATTCCACCATCGTTTTATTCAGCCGCCGTTTGTTCAACTTTCATTTTGCTCGACTTTGATTTTATTCAACTGTGATTTTATTCAACTTTGATTTTATTCAACCTCCACCTTTACTCAACTTTCTCACCTCAACAAACCCCCGGTGCTTCCCCACCAGGGCTGCAGAGGGAAGGGGTAGCAGGGAAACTTCCTCCACGGAGTTTCTTGGCAAAGCCACTGGCCTCGACTCCCAAATCCAGCGCTCCAACCCACGCCAGGAGTGTCCTGGCAAAGCCACATCTCCACTTTTAGGAAGGCAGCCCAGCATCCTGCATCCCATTCCCCCACAACTGCAGCTCCCTCCACAATCCCACAGGTGTTTTATAAAAAAAAAAAAAACCTAACAAAATCCCTCTCCTTTTTCAACACGAATGTTTTTGTCTGAGGTTTCAAAACCCTCCCAAAGTGTCATCACAGCCTCCACCCCTCTGGCTCGGACCCCTCACCTACATCCTGCAGGAAAGGTGCAGATGGGCACAGCAGCAACGCCTAAGCCGGGCTGGGATCTGTCTCTCACTGGAAATCCACCCAGCAGAGCCTCCCTCTTTGCAAAATCTCTCTTTTTTTTGGGAGATTCTGGCACTGGGAAATGCCATCCTCGGGCTGCCAGGAGCAGGTTCGGGTTATGGAGTGCAGGGTTTTATTTCTAGATTAAAAAAAAAAAAAAAAACCTTGCGAAGAGCCAGGCACGGAGGTGATTTATGTTTATTTTGCTCAGTTAATAACCCGTGGCACGTCCTCCCCTGCAGCGTTAGGGTGGATCAGACAAAGCTGCATTTAAATTACGACCGTGCCCCGATATTTATTTTTTAATATATTTTTATGGTCGCCTTCCCCATGTAACGTGAGCTAGAAAAATGTCCCGGCCGTGCCAAGAGCTGCCTAAGGATCCTAAAGGCTGGAGGGGTAAATCCTTGGAGTTCAGACCCTGGAAAAGTGGGAGAGGTTCTTCAGATCTGTGTTGGAGTGGTGACATCCCTGGGCCTGTTCCAACTCCTGCTCGTGGGGGACCCTCAGCAATATTTCCGAGGAGTTCTGATGAGCCTTGGAGAATTTTTTGGGATGAGGGTGTGCAGTCAGTGCCTGCTGGGATGAGGTGTCCTGGCATGATTTTGGGGTTAAAATCACCCAGTTTTGGTGCTTGTGGCTGTGTCAGTCCCCAAACAGACAAATCCATCAGCTGTGAGATCCCAACCCACCCAGGTTTACCTTTCCTGAGGTTCTGGATCTGCCCTGAAAATAAGTTCTCTGTGGAAGGAAAAGTATCTTTTCCACTCTTTTTCTGCCTGGGTGTGGCTCAGACCATGGTGGTTTCATCAATTTTTCAGGTGCAGACTGACAGGGAACAAGTCAAATATAAATTGGAATGGTGAAATTCCATGAATATAATATTTAACAAATTAAAATAACAAGCTCTGGGTAAGGGGGTCAGCAGCTGGAGATCCCATGGATCCCACCCTCCTTGGGGACCACAGGGCTGGACATTCCTGGAGCCTGTGAGAGGAGCAGGAAGCTCTGGAGAGAGGATTAACTCCTGCTCTTTACACTCATGGGAGGCAAAGTGGGCAGTGAGGAGCCGGGTGGGAAGCTCGGAGCAGGGAAATTCTGGGAATCATTCCTGCCTCAGGCCCGGGATGGCCCAGCCACATCTCCAGCCCTGAGCACAGAGCGAGGGCCCTGAGTCATCCCAGGATCCAGGAACTGGGGCTGTGGGGAAGCACCAGAGCAGGAGGCTGAGGAGAAGGTCTGGGCTTGGGAAAGCTGGGCTGCTTCCAGCAGGAAGAGGAGGTTTCTCTGGATTTGGGGTGTGATGGGATCCAACCTCTGCGGGGTCTTGTCCCTGCGTTAAGTCATTCCCTGCCCTGGGAATGCTGTCAGAACACTTTGGAGCTATAGAGCAGCCAGGAGAGGCCATTCCCAAGGAAACCTTTCCCATCCTGGCTGGAGGTGACTCTCCCACCCTGCTCCTTCCATGAAAACTATTTCTGTGTTTCTTCTTATTTTTTCCTCTTTCTCCCGATCTCTTCCCCGACGGAGAGCCCACGACAATCCAGCAGCACAGCAGGGCTGGCATAATGGGATGTGACATTTCTCATCACCAAAGGACTGGCAGGGTCAGGGCTGACAGGCTCCTTGGGGCACCAAACCCCAGCTTGATGGTGACAGGAGAAGCCAGGGTGGGCTGGAGCAGCACCAGCAGCGAGAGGGTCGGGGTGGCGTGGGCGAGCTGGAGCTGTTCAGGAGCATCCTGTCCCCCAAATCCAGCTCCAGGATCCCTCTGGAAAGGAGCTGCTGCACAAACTGGAGGCTGAGCTGGGAAATGCCAGAGTTTGGGAGGGCTGGGAGCTGACGAGGCCCTGCCCTGCTCTCTCCTGGCCTCCCTGTGCTCGGGGATAATTGGAGGGAGAGTTTCTCTTGGATCGGCTCTTTGCTCACATGGTTTTTTTTGTTGGAAAGCAGGATGAGCCTGGGTGATTTGGGGAGCTGGGGGAAGAGCGGTCCTCCTCCCCACTGCTGCTGGCTTTGGTGGGGAGGAGGAAACCCCAAAAACCTTCACCTTCCTTCACAAGGACACGGCGGAACAGCTCCAGATCCACCTGCAATTAGCGTCTCATCCTTTTCCCCCCCGTTCCAGCCTCGCAGGGGGAAGCTGGGTTGCCATCCCAGCGGCTCTGCCCTTCCCAGGGATTCTCCCCTGCGCTCTCTGAGCCAATTCTTCCATCCTGACCTCATTCCAAAGATCACAGGGATTGAGGAGAACAAATCTGGGCTCCCGCTGGGCTGGCTTTGAAGCCTCTCGGCCCCCGTCAAACTCGTGAGGAGCAGTGCAGAAGCAGCCCCGGCTGTTTGGGATCAGCTTTATCCCCTCGGATAATTGCTGGTTAATGCCGGGCCGGCCCCTCGGCTGCTTCCCATGGGATGCAGCCCCCGCACGTGGCTGAGCCCCCCACCCCCGGTGTCCCGCGGTCCTCGGGGCCGGGCTGGGACGCGCTCCCGGCGAGGCAGGAGCAGCCCAGCCCTGCTCGGCTGCACTTCCCTGGGTCCCATCCGTCATCTGTTTGTCCTGGTGCCCTGCCAGAGATTGTGCCGATTCCCACACCCACTTTCCATAAACCCTCCGTCCTCGCCCGGGCGAATCGCTGGTGAGAGCTCGCCACCCATCCCTTTCCCCTCCTCCCCGATGGGATCAGACACGTTCCGGAGAGGGGGGAAGAAAGGGAAGGGGGTGAAAAGAAAACAAAACAAAAAAAAAAGATCAAGAGGAAAACACAAGGTGACTCACTGCCTTTAATTTATTTGTGTTTGTTTATTTATTTCCCCACCCACCCACCCACCCTCGGCTGCGACGTGCAGGCAGTGAGATTCCAGGGTGTCCAGAGAACCAGGAATGAGAGGGATAAAATCCCCCCACTCCTTTGGCCAAGGAAAAGATCTAGTAGAGGAGCTCCTGGTGCTCAAAATGCGTGGCACAGATTTTTTTTTTCAGGCTGCCCAGATCTCTCTGCACGAGCATCCCGTGCCCAGCCAGCTTCTCGACACCACCCGGCACAGACCGGAGGGTGGGAATATCTAATTCCACCTCCTACACCCGTGTCCTCGGCAGGGGAAAGAGAGAAAGGAGATAAAAGGCTGGGAAGCTCAAATGGTGTCATTAGGAACTATTAATGCTCTCATGAAAGGGCATTAATAAACGCGGCAGCTCATCAGTGTCCATTAGCTCGGCTCGTGGCAGGGATCTTTGGGAGCTGCCGGAGTGTGATGCTCCCCTCGCCCTCACCGGCGTGTCAGCAAAGGGGAAAGGGGCTGCAGGGGGAGTTGTTCCTCCTACAAACCACGGCCTGAGCGAAAAAAAAACAAGGAGAAAATGTCACAGGGCGTCACACCCCACCTCTCCAATCCCTCCCGTATCCCGGCAGCCGTGCCCAGAGCTTGCTCCTTGCTCCCAGGATCGCTGTTTACTATTAAAGAAAAAAAAAAAAAAACAACAACAAAAAAAAAACCCACCAAAACCAGGCAGGGTTTAGAGTGCTCATCCCGACTTTCTCCCTCCCGCCCTCTTCCTGTTCTCGCCTCTTAAAAAGGAGCTTTATCCTTTGACTCTCCCATGCCCGGGGCTAGCAAGGAGAACCCGCAGCATCTCGGGGCAAGCAAGGCAGCCCACATCAGCAGCGGGCAGGGAAGCAGGGAGGAGGCCCGGCCTGTCCCGATAAGCCCCTGGCAAAGCCAGGAATAGCAGCGCGGTCCCCGCACGGGAGCGTTCCTGCCAGGAGCACAGAGAAACCCGCAGTTCCCTGCCTTTGAAGAGCTGGGGCTGGCAGCGGTCCCGGCCGCACGGCGAGCTCGGGATGAGCTCGGGATGAGCTCGGGATGTGCCAGCAGCTTCTCCCCCGCCTCCTCAGCCGGGCAGCGGCACATTTGGGGGAGCAGGCACAGCTGGAGGGCTCGGGCACTGTGTGCACATCTGGGCGGAGGCGGCGCCAGCCCGGTGCGGGTGGGCTGGAGGTGCACATCTGGGGCGGGTGTGCACATCTGGATGGCGCGGGTGTGCACATCTGGGCAGGTGTGTCCCCTCCAGCACCCGCCCCCCCCCCGAGCCCTTCTCCCTTCACATCCTGCTCTGCTCCTTCCCTTCCCGCCGTGATCGAGGGCACCCAAACCTGCCCAAATCCTCACTCATCACCTCCCCGTCACCGGGATATCGGCGGCTCCGGCTGCCAAGGTGGCACACCAGCCGATATCCGAGGATCTGAGCGGGCTCTTGGCTCCCTGGTGACCTTTGGTGTGCCAGGGGCAGCTGGCAGGAGGCTGTCCCCAGCCATGACTCAGGTTTCCTTGGAGGGAAAGGGAAGCTTTGATCGCGGGGAGCCAAGGCACCGAGCCCCGTTCCCCACGTGCGCTTTTGCTGGGAGTTATCTGAGGCATCTTTTTTTTTTTTTTTTTTCGGGATAATAACTCCCAGGGCAGGTTAGGACGGAGGAGAGCCCTGGCAGCAGAGCGTGTGTGGGCAGGACTGGAATAACGGGTGCCGTAGGAAAGGATTTACGAGAGCGCCGGGAGGTTGGGAATGGCCGGGAATAGCACAGCAGGTCAAGGGTGAGGTGGGATGTGCGGGGCCAGGTTGTGGATGAGGCTCCTGTTATTGTCCCTTTGTCATGCACACAGTCCCCACAGGGTGCTCTGTGTCCCAGGAAAGGTTCCTTGCCCCCGGGAAGAATCCCAGGATGGGGATGGGGAGCCAAGCAGGACTCGCTCTGCAAGCAGGAGTTTCTGTTGAGAGCAAAGCCAAAATCACCACAATCCCACCTGGAATGGGCCAGCTCTCCCAAATCCCTGTGTGCCGAGCAGCACTGAGGCTTTTAATGGAATTATGTGTGGAATTTTAATGGAATTGTGGCTTTCCTGGTGTGCCACAGCCTGGATGCCTGGCCTGGATCTCCAGATCGTTCACAGTCTCTGTGTGCAGGTGACAGCAGTGTCACCTGTGTGCCAGGGCATTGTGGATTGAGCCCCTAAATCCCAAACAGCCAAAGAAAAGCCCCATCATGCTCCTTCCCACCCACCCTGGAGAAAATGATCTTCACAAGGAAATGGTGAGAGAATGATCTTTACAAGGAAAACACACAAAATGTTGGGAAATGAATCCCTGGGGACAAGTGGGCACAGCTGGGGGGTCAGGAGGGGTCCATCGCCCTGAGTGTTTCTCCTGAGGATCCCAGTTTCACCAAACCTCTCTCCTTTTATCCTTTCAGGGTTCAGATCTGAGGGTTGGGAAGATCAAAGGGAAGGTCCTGACAGGTGAGTGCAGACCCTGAATGAGGGGACAGGGTCTCAGCCAGCTGGGACAAGGGGGTGGCAGTGCTGGCTGGGGTGGGCACACCAGGACACGAGGGAGGGACACAAGGAGAGGACACAAGGAGCTCCCCAGGGCACAGCTGGGCGCTGTCTGAAATAGGACCCACTTTTTCTCTTATTTTTTCTGAAGGCAAAAGTGGTTTAAAAACTCCCCAGCCATTGGAGAGGCTCCAAACCAGTGCAAAAAAGAGGGGAGATGGATAAAACCCAAAAGGAAAACACAAGATAAAAGTGGGTGAATCCCAACAGCTCCTGTGATGTTGCAGGAACAAAGACTTTCAGTTCAAAATGGGCTGAGAGGAGGTGACACCCCAGGGGAGAGGGGCTGGGGGCTCACCTGGCTGCAGGTGACTCTTGTCCCTTGATGCCACATCCTCCTGTCCCTGCTGGGGTGGCTGTGCTGTGCCTCCCATGGATGTCCCTTTCCCTCTCTGTCCTCAGCAGCTGGACATGCCCTGAGCCAGCTGCAGGCCCCACATCTGGGCAGCTGTGCACTGCTCCCTGGAGCACAGTGTGGACCCCAAAACCCCCCCTGGGGGAGCCCAAGGGGTGCTGGCCGTGCCCTGGTGGGGGGCTGGGGGTCTCAGGGGCACATCCCCTGCCCCGGGGAGGCTGCACCCATTAGGGAGGGTGCAGACATGAGAAAGGGGACGGAGGGGAGGTCAGGGTGCTGCAGGGTGTGATTCACCCATCAGGGAAGGTGCAGACGTGGGGAGGGGGATGGAGGAGAGGTCAGGGTGCTCCAGGGTGTGATTCACCCATCAGGGAGGGTGCAGACATGGGGAGGGGATGGAGGAGAGGTCAGGGTGCTGCAGGGTGTGATTTACCCATCAGGGAGGGTGCAGACATCGGGAGGGGATGGAGGAGAGGTCAGGGTGCTCCAGGGTGTGGTGAGGGGCTGTTTTGGTGGCTGCTCTGCCCATGGAACACCTGAGCTGAGGGATCACAGCACAGGGAGCTGGGTGGGAGAGCTGATCCCAGCCTGGAGGAGAGTGATGGATAACTGGTTCTGGTGGGAATTTTGGCTCAGGGGGATGCTCAGCCCTTCTCTTCTACATCTCAGATTACAGCCAGCCCAAGCCCCCGCGTTACAGCGGCTACCACCGCTACCAGTTCCGCCTGTACCGGCAGCCAGCTCACAAAACCATCGCCCTGAGCCCCGAGGACAAGAAATCGCTGGGTAAGGCCCCCGCTGTGCCCTCGATCCCGGCCCCGAGGGGCTTTCCCGGGGCTATGGATAACGCCGAGTGCTCCGGCAGGCTGGGGACGCTGGCTGGGTGCAAAGGGATCCTTACAGGGGACGTGGGTGAGGTGTTAAATCCTCGCCAGGCAGCCAGAAACCCTTGGGGAAAGTCTGGTAACGGCCTGGCTAGCGGGATCGGAAGCAGGGAGAGATGTGGGCTGTGAAATGCAGCCCTTTGCTGGCACATCCCCCCCTCCAGCCCCAGCCCGAGCCGCGGGAGTTGTTGCATCACCGGCACCTCGGAGCGGGCGGATAAGGATCAGCCGTGCAGGAGAAGGTTTAAGCAAGGGATTGCTCAAACCGGGCTGACACAACGCCCCGCCAACTCCCAGCTCCACAACTCCTCCCAAAATCTTTCACGGAAGGGATGGAGCAGCCAAGACCCCTGAGATGCCCAGGGCAGCGTTCCTGCTGTTCCGTCCTGCAGGACCCCAGGACGGGCAGGGATCCATCCTGGTGGTGCCAAGTGTGGGTTCCTCCCTGCCCTGCCTGGAACTCGGGGCTCTGTGGCTCACGTGGCCTCCACAAGGGAAATTTCAAAACTTTCCCAGCTGGGACCACGAGCAGGGCTCGACGGGCAGGTCAGGTCGGTGCGTCTGGGCTGCTCTGCCTGACTCACCCCGCTCCTGGCAACCCACAGAGCACGGCCCGGAGTGAGGGGCTGGCTCCGGGGGGCTCTGGGACAGCTCCTGAACCACCCCCCCTCCGTGGTGCTCATCCCACGGCCAGAGCGGGATGAGGCTGCCACGAGTCCCCCTGCAGGTTCTCCCTGCCCTTGGCTTTGTTTTCTGGCTCATTAGCTCCGCTTCTTAATGACACCGCTGATGTCACCCCGCTGCCAGCGGAGCCGGCTCCTCATTCCTGCTCAGAGGAGAGAGGACTCCGTGTTGTCCCCACATTCCCACCGCAGCATCCCAGAGCTGGGAAACGACTCAGAGACACCCACCAAGGAGATTTTTCCAGGGAAATCCTCTTATTAGCAGGATATGAGGCTCCAGCCCCCCAAATTTCACCCCCTGGGGAAGGTCCCCAAGGCGTGGGGTGGCCGGGCATTCCCCAGCTGGCGCCGTCCCTGTCCCATCTGTGTTTCCCAGCCCTTCCTGGGAAAGACCCAGCGGATATTTCGGATATTTTTCCGCAACATCCAAAGCCTGAGCGTGGTTTGTCAGGCAGCTGCAGGGCTCGTGTTTAAGGAATTGGTAGAAGGTTGTTTTTAACCATTTCACTGCTGCATCAAGTCCTTGGCCTGGCCAGGGGATGTTGCTGGATTGAGACACCGACAGCCCATCATCTTTATTCCCAGGGAATGAGCCCAAAAAGCAGCCAAAGGATGAGATTTTGGTGTCTCAAGGGTTTTAAATAAATCCATCCCCAAGGCAGTGGGATGAATGCTGATGGATCTGCTGGTGCATCCAACAAAGGCAGCACACGGGGGAGAGGAGCAGACACCTTTGGCAGAAGGTGGGAACAAGGAGGGGGTGACCCCAATCCCAAAGGATGAGGGATGAGAACCCAGCCCGGGCTCTGCCTCGCTCCTCTCCTGCAGCAGAAGCATTGCAAGTTCTCCCAGCTATGCCAGAGGCACAGTTCACATCCTTGCTCAGAATTTCCCATCTCACTTGGCCTGAAATGAACCCCTTCTCTCTGTTTTCACTCTGTCCTACATCTGGTGACAGCGACATCTCTGTCTCACCAAGGATGGGGACACCCATCGTCACCAGCCCTGGACAGGGACGTGTCCTGGCCAGGCACAGGGAGTGGTACAGGCCCATCCCAGCCTTGGGATGTGTCCAGCCTCCAGTGCTGCATCCCTGTGCCTGCATCCCTCCCTCTGGCAGCTCATCCCTTGGCAGAGCTGAGCCCCAGCAGAGCTCCCAGAAAAATCCCCTCCTGGCACGGGATTGTTTTGGAGGTCACACCGAGCAAGGTCCAGGACCGAGCATGGCCGAGCCGGGGCAGGTGACAGTGACAATGCCAGGCGGGATGGCAGGAGCTCGGCCGGAGCCTCCAGAAGAGGGCACTAAACCAGGACCTGCCCGCGTCGCCTGTCCCTGCTCCTGGAAAAGAGCCCTGGGAATTCAAAAACGCGAGGAGCAACGGCGAGCGTGGAGAACAAATCCCTGTTTCTTCTCCCTCCTCGCCTGGCTGTGCAACGCCAGCAGCTCAAAGGGGAGCGGGGACATTTCCAGGGTGGCCGCAGTGCCCACCCTGCCATGGGGATGTCCCTGTTGGGATGGCACTGATGGGCACAGGTCGGGTGCAGGACCTGGGCACGTCCCCCTGTCACTCGTGGCAATGTGGAAATCAGTTGTTTACGACAGAGGTGTTTCTCCAGGGCGGCTCTTGAGCAAAAATCTTATTTCATCAGGAAAAAAAAACACCCCTGATCCTTCCCCTTGAGTGTTTCTGATCAATCCTGGCACCAGCCTGCTCCGTGTGACCTCGGGCAAATAACTCAGAACCTCAGCTTCTCCTCTGGAGTCTGATTCACTTCACTTTTTGGCAGTGCCACTAAATTGTCACCGAGTGCCAGCTCTGTCCCCGCTCAGGACCGAAGGTGGGGACATTTGGGGTGTCCCCACGGCTCTTCCTGCCGCTCGCCCCACTTCCCTCGCAGCCAGGAGTGTCAGAAGCCGTGGTTGTGATTTGGGGAGATGCAAGATAATGATTTGTGGTCTGTGAAATGTCACAGGCTCCGTGGCATCCCGAGGCGGCAGGGCCCACCGCAGCCTCTCCATCCACGGGAAATCCCTCAGCCGGGGAAATTCAGGCACGCACCAGACCCCGCCTGTGCTGCTGGGGAATTAAAGCTCCCCCCACAGCTTTCTTCGAGGGGGATCTTTAATTAACACAAAATCTTGAGGTTTAATCGCGCCTGGGTTCATCCCTCTGTTTTCTCCACCTTTTCCCATCAGCTCCGGCATTCCCAAAGCCCCTCCTGCCCTGGGAAGGTGTTTTACAAGCAGGAATGGATATTTTCTTTTTCCCTCCCCGAAATTTTGCCTCCATGAAGCAACAAATCCTTTGGGGAGCAGGGACAGGGATGAGCCCGTGGCTCCCATCCCTCTCCAGCTCCAGCTCGGCATCGGGGCCGCGGCTTTGACTCATGAGCCGACCTTGTGCGCCTCCAGTCCGATCCACCCAGCTGGAAAATCGGGTTGGACTGGGCCCCGGCGGGGAGGGAAAGGCTGTGGCTGGGACGGGAGGCGGCCAAGGGCTGCGGGGAGAACCACGGTTGCCGGCCCCAAGTCCCCGGGTGTCACTTAATGGTGGCCAAAGCAGCTGCCGGCCTCCCGCCCACCTCCGCTGGGACATCATTAATCTTGGCAGAGAAACATCAGGGCTCCCATCAGGAGAACGTTCCCGCTGATGAGGCTGATAAATTACAGCCGGGGGGCCGGGGGAGGAGGGGACCGGCGTTTGGGGGGTGGGCAGGAGACAACGGCAGCGCTGGGAAACCTGTGGGATTAGAGGGATGCTGAGCTCCCCGAGCCCGGCGCTCGCCTCGTGCCTCAGTTTCCCCATCGGGCGCTCCGGGCTCAGGCGGCCGCGCACGTGTGGGTGTCAGCGGGCACTCCTCTTCCTCCGGCGGGTGCGCTGATAAGAGCCGAGTGGGATGATTTAATCCTTTGGGAAATGAGCTTGAAAACGGACCAAGCCACGGATGAAACGCTGTATTGTTGTGGCGAGGGAGAAGGGACAGTGGCACGGCGACCTCGGCTCCCTGGCTGGCCCCTTGCTCCTTTCCCTGCTCCCAGTGACTCACAGTCCCCAGCCCCGGGAGCCAGCTGGGGCGATTTGGGAATGGTTGGCACAGGGATGTCACCCTGTGCCGGGAGTTGGTCACGCCGGGATGGGGCACCCGCTTTGAGGATGCTCCCAAGGGGTTGGATTTGGTGTCAGGGGACCCAAATCTGGCACTCCCCGGGTGAATCCCCCCTCCTTTGCCACACCCGCGGCTGTCCCGGGGCTTTCCTTACCCCGACGAGCAGGGCACAAGTGATGCCAGGGCAGGTAGGAAAGTAGGTCAGGAAAAACCCCGGCCCCACAGTCGGGGCGAGGGCCGGGGCCGGCTCCTGCAGCCCCGCAGAGGCTCTGCCTCCCCCAGCTCCTTTCATCCGCGCCTCTCCGGAGGCTCCGCCAACATCAGTGACAGCTCCGGCACCCCTGGGAGTCGGAGGGTGCCGCGTCTCACTCTCACCCCGCTCCCGAATGGCACCGGCTGCTCTCCCGCGGGGTTTTCCCAGCTCTTTGAAACCCTCCGGATGAAAGGCACCCGGAGAAGGCTGCAGGCGCAGCGGGAGCCGCCCCCCCCGAGGCTCCTTCCCCCGGCGCCACCTTCAGCGGGACCCCCAGCGCTTGAGGGGGCTGGGCTGAGACCCCGGAGTGAGGAGCTGCCCTTGCTGCCAAGCCAAGGTGGAATTTGGGGATGGAGGGAGGCGCTTGTGGCTCTGTGTCCCGGCTGGAGGTGACCCCAGTGCAGGACATCGGGGCTGCCCTCGCTCTCAGCTTGGTTTGGGTCCTCGGAGGGTGGGCAGGGGACACCTGGGACCCTCCAGCTGCAGCCTGGTGCATTCCAACATCTCATCCCAGCTGGAATGTGGGATGCAGGGTCCCTCCTGAGCATCCTGTGAGCTCTTTCCCGGGCCTTGGAGTATCCCGGCCGCGGCCTCTCGCAGCTCCGGGAGGTCACAGGGTGGTGGTGCCATCACCATGAGAATCTCCAGAGCTTTTTTTCGGAGCTCAGAGCCCGAGGTGGGGAGCAGGTGGGAGCTCCAGCAGCTCCCCGAGCCATCACCACCCCACGCAGGTGATGCAGCAGCTCAGCTTTTTGCTCAGCACTTTTTTTGCAAGAGCAAAGGGGACGCTGCGCTCTGGTCGGGGCTGAGATTGTGACAGCAGATAAAGGCTGCCAGGCTGCCGCGTGACATTAAAGAGCAGCCAGGAAGAGGAGAGGACAGGTTTCAGATAAACAACGGGCCCCTTTCCCCGGTGGCCCACAAGGAGGGGCAGAGTGAGCTGTGGGTGTCAGGGAAAGCCCCTCTGCTCAGAGCAAAAGGCTCAGGCAGCCACCAGCCAGACCCGGGCTTGGTGCCCAACCCTGACAGGGCACAGGGGGATTTCTGCCCCCACAAAGGCCAGGTACGAGGGAATCCCTCATACCCTTCACCCTGGAGAGGGTTTCCCTGCTGCCCACGTGGGGAAAACCGCAGCTGGATCCAGCACAAGCTGCCCCCAGACCTGTGGGATCCTGGGGTCAGGGCAGGCAGCAGGGGAGGAGGGTCAGGAATGAGGAACCTCCTCGGTTCCATCAGTCTGTGGAGCAGCAGCTCAGTGAATGCCAGTGAGGGGGACGGGGAATCTCCTGTGACATCCCCGGGGGGATTTCCACCCCCGGGGTGGGCTCGTAGGAAGGTTTGTTTGAAAGGTCGGGGGCAGGAGAGGAGCCAACCCCGGGACAATCAGAGATGGGGTCCCCGTGACTCCTCGCTGTCCCTGGGGCCTCCTGGGGTGTGCAGGATGTGGTTTGGGGCAGAGCAGCAGTTGCACAGGGCTGCTCCCCTCTCCAGCCCTCCTGCAGCCCTGCTCACCCCCTTTTCCTCTCTCTCTCCAGGCACCTGGGACTTGAAGGACTTCGTGGACGATTTTGATCTGGGCCAACCTGTGGCCTCAACCCAGTTCCTCACCAAAAACTACAAGGATTAACTCCAGCCATCCCTTCCTTGCCCTGCACATGCCCAGCATCACAGACCTGCCTCTGCCTGGAGCAGAGGGGACCCCAGGACCCAGCGACCCACCCTACTCCCATCCCAGAACCACAGCACCAGCCCCAACCTCTCCCTTCCCTAAGCCAAGTTGTCTTTCCCCCTGGAGAACATGCCAAGGGCTGTCCCAGCCCACCTGGCTATCCCAGGAATTCTGGCATCACCCCTTCTCCTCCCTTCACCCCATTTCTGACTCGACCCCCTGCATGTCCCCCTGGCACTTTGGGGACTTTGATGCCTGCAGCTTCCCAAATAAAGTTTGGATGGAGCACACGGGGCTCTGTGGTGGCAGTGAGCGTGGGGGAGTGACAGTGCCACATGAATCCAGAATTTTGGGGTCTGCACAGGATGAGCAGACCCCTGGTGGGTGATGGGGGTGGCCAGCCAGATCCTCATTTAGGTGACCTCAGTGTCACCCAGGAGGTGACAAGGCCTGTCCAGAGGTCCCTTGGTGGCACCACATGGAAACTGGACACTGCCCCAGCCCTGACTTTGCCCTCGGCCCGTTCCTCTTGGAAAGCAAAACCAAAATTAAAGGCATAAATCAGCAGAGCTCTGCCTGCTGGCCACTTAGGCAGACCTCCCCTTTAATTAGCTCCTTAATTAGGCTTTCATCTAAGACTCAGTTTTCTCCAAGGCTCAGATTCACTCACCTCAGGCCCTCCTCGAAGCACATCCTGGTGTCTGTGCTGTGACAAAGCCACCTCTGTCCTGCCCATGGCCAGGAATAATGTTCCCCTCAGAACCAACCACGGGGAGCAGGAGCCCAGGACATTTTACAGGCAGGGGAAACTGAGGCACAAGGGAATGACTCGCTCAGGGCTGTGCAGGGAGGCCTGGGATCCTTCAGAGGGGTGGGGATGTTCTGGTTGCTGCATCTCAGCTCTGCATCATCAGTGCCTGGGTCTGGAACAGAGCAGCCTGATCCAGAAAAAACATCTCTGTGACACCCTGCTGGTCACCTCCCCTGGGTCCCCGGCAGTGAGAGCAGATTTCTGTCCTGCATTGGGGTATTAAATGTGGATTTCAGTTCCTGGGGTGTTAAATGTGGATTTCAGTCCTGCATTGGGGTGTTACATTTGTGTTTCTGTCCTGCATTGGTGTGTTAAACGTGGATTTCAGTCCTTGGGTGTTAAATGTGGGTTTCAGTCCTGCCTGGGGGGGTTTAACATGGATTTCAGTCCTGTACTGGGGGTAAATGTGGGTTTCAGTCCTGCCTGGGGGGTTAAATTTGGCTGGGACTTTCCCTTCAGGAAGTGGCTTTTTGCCTTGGAGGGGCTGAATCACAGCAGGGTCCTGCAGAGCTCGTGTCCCCTCCAGGAAGAATTGGGGTATCCAAGGGGGGATGCAGGAGCAGGATCCAGGCTTGCCCTGGGCACACAGCTCTGGGTGAAGCTGCAGGAGCTGGCGGAAAGGAAAGCAACAAAAAAAGGAAGCTGGGTAACACCACAACCCAGGGAAAAAAACACGAACCCCGCTGCCACTGGGGCTAAGATTAGCAGCAGAGGAAATGACACTGTGAGATGTCATGGAAGTCTGCTAAAGTTGGATTTCTCCTTCTCTTTTTCTATCCCTGCCCTCGGAGCAGGGTGTAATTGGCCCGGCAGGTCGGAGAGAGGCTCTGGTGTAAATGAGAGGTCACGGCTCTGCTGACATCCTGCAGCCAAACTCCATCATCCTTCCCTCCCTGCCCTCAGCTCCTTGTGGCTGGGGTGGTTATTTTTGGTGGAGAAAAGGCAATCAGGATGTTTATCCTTCTAGGAAATTATCACTGTCGTTCCTGGGTTTAACTGGGGATGAGAGGAGTCAAGATTGAGCTGGGATCTCTGGGAGCCAGAGCCTGGAGTGATCCACTGCCCTGTGTGACACTGATGGGATGGAAATGGAATGGGATTGGATGGAGAATGGGAATGGGAATGGGAATGGGAA
>JANPWX010024440.1:0-12357 GCA_024734555.1 Trochalopteron elliotii
CCAGCACTGTTTTCCCAGTCCCAGCACTGCTCTTTCCCAGTCCAGCACTGTTTTCCCAGTCCAGCACTGTTTTCCCAGTCCCAGCACTGCTCCCAGTCCCAGGCAGGGCAGGCAGGAATTCTGCAGCTCGGCAGGATCCATGTGGGGCTGCTGGGAAAGGGCTGCGGAGGTGCCGTGATTTATTATTTCTCGGTTTAAGGTTTGTTGTTTTCCTTTATAAAACAAGCCCCCGGGAAGGGGTTTGAAATATCAGGACATTTGATCCTGAGTGCATTATAAACCTTAAATGCTGGCAATCTGGCCACCATTAAAATACCTTCCTGGGCAGCATCAATCCCAACCCGCCCGGCTCGGAGGGTGTTTTCATTGACTCCATTTCAGCCCTGTCACTGGGAATGGCCTGTCCCAGTGCCAGAGGAGCTGTGGGCGCTGGGACAGATTGATTTCAGGGTGATGTTGCTCTGCAGAGGAATCCAAGTACATTTCTTCCCCCACTTTGCATGGAAAGCTATTTTTCTTTCTTGCTGCCTCATCCTGGCCAAGAAAGAGGCTCCGATGTGAACTCACTTGGCAGGAGAGCGGGATGATTGGTAACTTCATCTCGTGGTTCCTTTCTGTTGGGTTTTTTGTTTTTTTTTTTGTTTTTTTTTTTTTTTTTAACTGTTTATGGCTGTTCTTGTTGCAGTGACAAAGGAAATTGGGAGCTGGGGGAGAGCAAGGGATAAATGGGAGCAGGACGTGGAGGGGAGCAGGGGATAGGGGAGAGCAGTGATGGGAGCAGGGGTTGGATGGAGCAGGGAATGGGGAGAGCAGGGGATGGGGGGAGCAGGGACTGGAGGGGAGCAAGGGTTGGACAAAGCAGAGAATGGGGAAAGCAGGGAGTGGAAGGGAGCAAGGGCTGGACAGAGCAGGGAATGGGGAGAGCAGGGACTGGAGGGGAGCAGGCAATGGAGGGAGCAGGGAATGGGGGAAGGAAAGGGATGGGTAGAGCAGGGAATGGGGAGAGCAGGGAATGGGGAGAGCAGTAAATGGGAGAAGGGGATAGAGGAGAGCAGGGACCAAATGGGAAAGCAGGGATTGGGTGGGAGCAGGGGATGAAGGAGAGCAAGAGCTGGAGCGAGCAGGGGATGGGGGCAACAGCAGATGGAGGGAACAGGAACTGGGGGCCATGTCTGGAACCGTGCACACACACCAGCTCATTGTGTGGCATGGGGCAACATCATGATGGTGATTTTAATCAGTCTGTTATCGAAGATCTGACACACAAGACCCTGCTGTGGCTCTGCCCAGCACTTCTGACTTCCCTTACCTGGTGTTTCCCCTCATAGGGAACAAAAATAAATCCCCAGGCTGTGGTGGCAGGGGTGAGCTGCATCCTCACTGTTGCTGGAGACAAAAGAGTGACATGAATGTCCTGAGTCATCAGGATGCTCGTGCCCAGGGATGGGTTTGATTTCACATGGACTGGAGCGTGTCTGTCCCAGCACACATCTGTCTGTCCCTCTCACACTGCCTCGTGCCAGGGTGACTGTGGGAGCCCCTCAGGACCCTTCCTGCCCATGCTGCCCCATTTCTGCTTTCTCATCCCCCCTCCCCCCAGATCACCCCAGTGACATTTCCCGGGTTCCCGTCGAGCCTGTGTCTCGCTCCTCTCACCCAGAAGGAAGCCAAGTGCCCCTGTCCCTCCCTCGGCCTCTGTGGAATATTTGTGCCCATGGAATGGTCTCATTAAGGCAGAGTAATTAGCGGTCCCTTGGCTGCCCTCCACGCAGCCTGGAGCTCATTCCATCCCTGTTCCTGCTCTTCCCACCTCCGGTGCCTCAGCCAGGCTCCGCAGGGATGCTGCGGGGTTGAGCCAGGACATGGGGAGGAGTGAAAGTTTGGGGTGTCCCCACCCTGGGGAGCTGGAGATGGTGTCAGTGAGGGGTGGGAGAGGTGCCAGTGACTGCTTGGACACGGTTCTCCTTCAGATGCAGCCGTGGTGCTGCACTGGGGCAGAACATGGCCTGAAGAGGAGGCAAGTTTAGGGTGTGCCCACCCTGAGGAGCTGGTGTCAGTGAGGGGCTGGAGAGGTGCTGGTGATCCCTTGGACTTGGTTCCCCTTCAGATGCAGCTCTGGTGCTGCGCTGGAGGTCCAAAGCACAGAGAGGACATGGACTGGGTCATTCCCCCAAGGCTCCCTGGAGAAGGGCAGTGCTCCAGCATCTGCCATTCACCAGCCTGTCCTCAGGCTGGGATGTCCCTCTGTGAGGGCTGCACAGCCCGGGGGTGCCGTGTCACCCCCGAGGAACGTTTGGCTTGTGCAGGGCAGGCGTGAGTGTGCGCAGAGCCCCAGGGATCCACCCCAGTGCCGAGTCAGACATCCTGGCCGCGGGCCACCGACTTCCACCCAGCGGTTCCTCCTCGCAGCGAAACATCCTAGCAGAGAGGGGGGTGAATTTATTTATTTTTGAGCCTGGTTTGCTGAGGAAACGAGGCTGACGTGACGGCTGTGGCCGTGTGTGGTGGTGGCCATCCCCTCCTGCCCTGCTCGGACACAAGGAGTTGGCTGTTCCTGGGAGCAGGGGGGTTGTGCTGGACCCTCGGGGGCACGGGGTGTCTGTCCGGCCGTCCGGCGCCCTTCGGGGCGGGAGTTTGTCTTTGTGCTTGTCCTGTTAACATACTTCTAATTAAGGAAAATTGTCCCCAGGAGCAGTGTTTATCCACGGAGTGTGGTGCCGTCACAGAGACGGTCTTGTTCTCCCGGGGAGAGGATGTCTGTGGGGGAAAAGAGACAGAAATTCCTCCAGATTATGGTATTATGTAAATGTATCAAACGGATCATTCCCTATAAAAAGGAACGTAGGAAACCGATGTATTTGAGCAGCCCTGGGGACCGCATTCCTGACGAGCCTCTGTCCCTGAGCCGAAACATTCGGCAACTTTTCCAAGCTGTTTTTCTGCCGAGGCCGCGTGCCGGCGGCTCCGGGCGCCCGGGGGGCTTGTGGGGCCGCCCGCCCGCCTGGGTGGCTCGCTGGGTGGCAAGTTGGACACGGCCCCTTGCTTGCCCCGTGGGGTGGGTTGTGTCTGGAGCAGTGTCCGCTGCTCTCTGGGCGGGATCTCCATGAGATGTGGTGTGGATGGGCAGCTCTGATGTGAACCACAGACTCCACGGTTCTCCCGGTGACTCCTGAGGCATTTGGGGTTTGTGTCAGGGTTGGTTCACCCTGGGGAAGCAGGAGCTGGCTGTTGCTGTAGATGCGTGTTTGTCGGACATCAATATTCTTTATTTATTCTTTATTTCTTTGTTATTCTTTATTTAAAGCCAGATGTTGGCAGTGAGGTCGGTCCATCTCTGTTCTCTGTCCCATGTGCTGGGGCAAGGGGGAAAATGCTTCTCAGCAGAATGGGAACAGAGATTTGGTGTTGGAGCTCCATGCCCAGCTGCTTCAAGCAGAGTTGGGACCCCTCCTGCCCACCATCCCTGTCCTGCTCTCCTGGGAGTGTTCCCTTGAGGGGTAGCTGGGAAGTGGAGTTTCTCCCGGACTTAGAATCATGGAATTATTAAGGTTGGAAAAGCCCTCTAAGACCCTGGAGTCCAAATGTTAACCCAGCGCTGCCAGGTCATCGCTGAAACGTGCCCAAGTGCCACATCCACACGTTTCAGGAGGCATTTCTTCATGGAAGGGGTTGCCAGGCTTTGGAAAGGGCTGCTTAGGGAAGTGGTGAAGTGTCCATCCCTGGAGGTGTCTGAGGAACAACTGGACATGGCACTCAGGGCTCTGGCAGGGATCAGTCACAGGTTGGACTCAATGGTCCTGGAGGGTTTTTCCGACCTCAGGGATTCTGGAATTCAGAGATTTTTTGCTGTGTTGGTTCCTGAGCTTGTTGAACCTCTGTGGATATAGGGGTTTCTCCTTTTCCTTGCTCAACTGTGCAGGAGTCTGGATGAGCTGCCGAGTGGCTGCGTCCCCTTTGCAGCTGTTTGGGGACTGTCGAAATCCTTGGTTCAATCCGAGGGAAGATTGTGTGTTTCCTTCCTCCTCCTGTCAGGCCACAATTGATGTGTCTGCAGACTGCACAGCAACTGATTCATGCAGAGCAAAGTTATGTGCTGGGTCAGCAAAGCTCCTTCCCCAAAAAACCCACAGCCCTGCAGTGCCTCACTGGGAGTGGGGTAAATCGGGTGGCCCTGGTTAAGGGAGGGAGAACCTTGGGCTGCAGCTCCAGTGGGAAATGTGGGATCCATGACCCACTTGTGTTGAGGAGTTCTTTGAGTGGGACTGTCCCACCTGGAGCTCTGGGATCCTGGCAGAAGAAGGATGTGGCCAGAGGAGGCCACGGAGATGGTCTGAGGGCTGCAGCAGCTCTGCCATGGAGCCAGGCTGGGAGAGCTTGGGGGTGTTCACCTGGAGCTGAGAAGGGGAGAGCTGGAGAGCCTCTTCCAGTGCCTGATGAGGCTCCAGGAGAGCTGGAGAGGGACTTGGGACAGGGGCCTGGAGTGACAGGACACAGGGAATGGCTTCCCACTGACACAGAGCAGGGTTAGCTGGGATTTGGGGAAAAAATTCCTGCCTGTGAGGGTGGGAAGGCCCTGGCACGGGATTCCCAGAGCAGCTGTGGCTGCCCGTGGATCCCTGGAAGTATCCAATGCCAGGTTGGATGGGGCTTGGAGCAACCCGGGACAGTGGAAGGTGTCCCTGCCCATGGCAGGGGGTGGGACTGAGATGATGCTTAAGATCCCTTCTGACCCAAACCATTCCGGGATTCTACGAAAAGGGAAAATCCGAGCACAGTGTGACACACAGGATTTTGTGGTAGGGACCTCAGGAACAGCTCGGTCGGGATCACTGGGGCCGTGGCGGGTGTGAAACCAGGAAACATCTGTGCTGGGTGGGTTTTGGGGTTTGCTGAAGTTGCCAACCCGCCCGTGTTGAGCAACTTTGATGAAGTTTTTGGTGCTCCCTCGTCCTCCATCCTCCCTCCATCTGCCCTCCCTGCTGGCAAGGCCACCTCCCCCTGGAGCGGGGCTGCCGGCCTGGACCCCGTCCCCGTGAGGTTTTTTTGGCTGCCTCTCCCAGGAAGAGCCTTGGAAAGCTGACATTCCCCGTTCTCTGCCCCCACCAGCTCCCTTCCAAACGCTCTCAAATAAATAAATCTTGGGAAATGAGCTCGGCGTGTCGCAATCGCCCGCAACGCCCCGCCGAGGTTGAGCAAGGAGGAGGATTGATTCCAGGATGGGAATTGGTGGGGAGAGGCACCCGCGGGGGGCTGCAGGAGGGAGGGGGGTGGTCTCTGCCCCCTGAATATTCCATGGAAATCATGTACGACACCTCCAGGGGACAGGTTCATCCCTGCTGGTCGCCTCAGATGGGTCCAAGGTGTGTTTTCATGGCCACGGGTGGCTGTGGGACTGTTCCTAGGCATCCATTGCTGGGGAGACACGGGGGAGACTCTGTGCCCCCCATCCCTCCCCTCTCCAAAGATTGAGAAGGAAGGGGGATAAAGTTTCTGCAGGCCAACGCCAGGGGTTAAAAATAGATGTTTTCTAAATAAGCCTCCACCAAAAGTTCAAGAGGAAATCCAGGTTTAGCTGAGGCTACAAGAAAGAGCTGAAAATAATAATAACAATAATAATGATGATGATGAAAATAACAATAAGCATAATAATAAAAAAATTAAAAAGTGATTCCTGCGAAGGAGAGGCGAGGATGGTGAGCAGGGAGAGAAGGAGCAAAGCTGGAAAACAAAAGCCTGTGAGGAGGGTAATGCTTTCCAGCTGCAAAAATACAGCCTGGGAGAGGAGCAAGTGCTTGCGTCACCCCCAGCCCCCCAGCCCTGTGCTGCCCTGCTCGGAGCTGGGGCCCGTCCGGAGACCCCTGGGTGGACCAGGACCCTCTGCCCCCCTGGGACGAGGAGGCTGTGGCAGGATGGGTGTGAGGGGAGTGTGGGGCTGAAAGCCTGTGGCTTGTTTTGGCCGTTCTCCCTTTGGATTCCTCTTGGAGTATTGGGCTGGACTCCGCTCCTGCTCAGAGGGATGCGGCGGGAGAGCGACAGGAAAGGGGAGCCGGTGATGGGACAGAGATGCTTAGACCCCCTCCAGGATGAGAATCTGGGGGTCTGCAGCTGTGGGTGGGGGGCGAGGGCCCCTGAGCCGTTCTGCCAACGCTCCCCATCCGCCCCTGCTTGGATCGCTCCCCCGGTCCTGTGACTCTGACTCAGCCACGCAGGCGCCAGCCAAGACCTGCTTTTTTTGGGGAATTCTTGCACATCCCTTTGCTGAAGTGTTTCTCGCCCCGGCAGGGCCCTGCCGCCCCCTCCCCACGTCACAGGGGGGTTTGGGGATGCTGGGTGGGGAGCAAGGGAGGGGCGGTGGGTGCTGGTTGTGACAGCAGGACTCCGTCTCGGGGGCAGAACGTGGCCCTTGGCACCCCAGCGTACATTTTTAGGTGATTTTTGCTCATCACAAAACCCCTCTTGCCCCAGGAGCTGGGGTGGTGGGGGGTCCTGGCTGGAGCAGGAGCCCTGTGCCAGCCCTGGCACGTTGGGCAGCTCATTGGGAGCCTTGCGCCGGCCTCGTTTTTGGGGTTGATGCTCATTCCTTGGCTCGGGCTGTTTCCACTTGTTTTTACGAGCTGCCTCACGCCGGGTGGTGGCAGCGGGCGCCGCGGCCTCACCCTTCCGGAGGGGGGGTCACTGTCGGCATCACTGCTGGCTGCACGTCCCCATCCCTGTCCCCAGGGCCACAGCTGGGACACGAAGGGATGAGTGAGCTGGTCTGGATAACTCAGGGATGGATAGGGGTTGGGATTTGTGGACCCCGAACTCTGTGTGCTCATCCCGTGGCCTCATCCCAGCCCAGTATTGTGGATGGACTCGGTATTGCTGAGAGCAGGGAGGTGGGAGCATTGCAAAACCTCCTGGCTTGATTCATGTTTTCCCTCCCGAGCTCCTGCGTTGGTTAATAATTCAGTAGTGTCTGGCCTTGCTCCACTGGGGCTGTCTGGGTCTCACTGACCTTTGGGTCCTGGGGCTGGGGGCTGCTGTGCACCATCCCTGCTCCTCCAGAGCCGTCCATATCCTGCTGGCCTTGGAGTGCTGGGGCTGGGTGGTTGCTCTGCTCTATCTCTCTTCCTCCAAGACTTGTCCAGGTCCTTCTGAACTCATGGTGTTAGGGCTGTGGGGCTGCTGTGTCCTATCCCTGCTCCTCCAGGGCTCTCTGGATCCTGCTGGCCTCAAGATGCTGGGACTGGGGGGTTGCTGTGCTCCATCCCTGCTCCTCCAGAGCTGTTCAGGTCCTGCTGGCCTTGGAGTGCTGGGGCTGGGAGGCTGCTGTTCCCCATCCCTGCTCCTTCTTCCAGGGCTCTCTGGGTCCCTCTGACCTCTGGGTCCTTCTGCCCAGGGCTGGTGTGCCCCTGTCCTGCTCTGCCCTGTCCGTGCTGGCTGTGGTGCTGCAGTGTTGGGGATGTGGGGTCTCGGGGGGCACTAATCCAAAGGACAGCCCTCCAAAGCAGTTGGGATCTCCAGGAGCTGCAGCCCCTCAGCCCAGCCTCTGGGCTGGTGGGCACAGGAGGAGCTGAGCAGTGCTGAGCACTGACCTGGTGGTGAGGCAGGAATTCAGGCACATTGGGTTTATCCGATTTAACAGGCTTTCACTGGTTTAATTAAATACTCACACGCTGCGTGCCAGGTGCTGTCTCTCACCTGCTCTGGGCCCCAGAGTGTCCCTGCAGCTCCGGATTAGCTCTGCTCCCACCTTGCCCAGCGGGATCTGCCCTCAGCCCCACCCTGCTGCCATGTGTCCCGTCTGGGTGCTGCTGTTCTAGCCCCTTCCCCTTCCCCTTCCCCTTCCCTGCTGCCCTCTCCCTTCTCCAGAATCCACCTTGCAGAGCTTCCCCCTGCTTTGCTGGTATTCCTGTGGGATGAATTCCCAGTGTTTCTGCGGGATGGATTCCCAGGGTTGCTGTGGGATGGATTCCCAGGGTTGCTGTGGGATGGATTCCCAGGGTTTCTGCAGGGTGAATTCCCAGGGTTTCTGCAGGATGCTCTCCCAGTGTTCACACCAGATGCTCTCTGGTTGCATGTGATGTCTCTGGCTTGTCTGGGGGCAGCAGGTCCCATCTCCCTGGGGTGCAGAGGATGGGTTCCCATGGGTGCTGTGGGTGCTGTGGGTGCCCTGTGGCTCCACACAGGGTGACCACGGCAGATCCTCAATACAGGTGCAGATCCCACTGTGTTCATGGCTCCCATGGTCTCATTCCTCGACTGTGTTGGTTCTTGTGACCCTGGGGGGCTCCTGGCTCTGTCCTTCCCTGCCTCACCCCCCTCCCTCCCTCTCCCTGCCCAGATGTGGAGCAGATGGCCATCGACTGGCTCACGGGCAACTTTTACTTCGTGGATGACATTGATGACAGGATCTTTGTCTGCAACAAAAACGGGGATACCTGTGTCACGCTGCTGGACCTGGAGCTGTACAATCCCAAGGGAATTGCACTGGACCCAGCCATGGGGTGAGTCCTGGGAATTCTCTGCCCTTGAGGGCAGTTGCCAAGGGTGGCCTGTCCTTCTAGGGTGGAGGGTTTCCTGTACCTCTATGAGCTCTCTCTACAGGGACACTTCCCACCCAGCCTGCTCTGGCAGCAGGGCTCAGTCCTGCAGGACACACTTGGCCCAGGTCAGGATAAGCTGCTGCTTCCAGCTCGTGCCACACAGTGTGGTCACAGCTTTGCTCCAGTTTTTGGGAGCTGAAGTGGCTCCTGCACGACTGGAGCAGCTCCCTTGTGCCCATCCAGCCACCGGATGCCAGGATGCTGAATCATGGGAGCAGCTCAGGGCACACACGGCAGCTGCCAGCCCCCAGGAGCTGAGAGCTGGTGTGGCCAAGGCCACAGTGAGCAGAGCAGAGTAACTAGTAAAGAGGAAAATTCCCCCCTCACCAGCTGCTTTCCTGATGGGCACTTTCCTCCTGGCTTGGATGGAAAAAGCTGGTGTTATTGAGCAGAAAATCGGGAGTATTTCATATAAACAAATATCACAAGGATCTTGGAGAGAGACTCCAGGCTTGAGCAGGGCTGGTTGCAGACAAGCCTCACAGGTGACTGAGTTAAGTCCCTTAGGCTCTGTGGTGACAGTGCTGATCCCTGGCTCTGCTGTGCTGTGTTGGGAAGTGCCATGCCACCGTGGGCAGGATGGCTCTGGGATGCATAGGCAGCTGCCTCAGGTCATGTTTTAACATGTACAACCCCATGTGTGCTTGTGGGCCTCTTCCAGTGACACCAACACATCTGAAGCTCCCAGGAGCTCTGTGCTGGACCCCAGCCATCCCCATGGGAATCCACACATCCATCTCCTCCCTCTCCTAGAGCTCATCCTGGCTCTGAGCTCCCTCCTCTGCTCTTCTCTCACAGCAAGGTGTTCTTCACCGACTATGGGCAGATCCCCAAGGTGGAGCGCTGTGACATGGACGGGCAGAACCGCACCAAGCTGGTGGACAGCAAGATTGTCTTCCCTCATGGCATCACCTTGGACCTGGTGAACCGCCTGGTGTACTGGGCTGATGCCTACCTGGACTACATCGAGGTGGTGGACTACGAGGGCAAGAACAGGCACACCATCATCCAGGGCATCCTGGTGAGTGGGTTTGAGGGTGAGGGTTGGTATTGGGGCTTAGTCTCCTGGGTGCCACTGGTCTGCAGTTGTGACTTTAGCAGTGCAGCAAAGAATGTGCTGAGCACTGAGCATGGTCCTGCTGAAGGTGATTTTGTGCCATTGACGGACAAGATCACACTGATGGCCAGTGGTGCACAAGAACCATCGGGTGGGATCAGGGGTTTTGCACATCTCGGAGCCCGGCTCTCACAACTCCTAAATCCCTTGTGGACACCCACCTGGTGCCTTCCAGATTGAACACCTGTACGGGCTGACAGTCTTCGAGAACTACCTGTACGCCACCAACTCGGACAACGCCAACGCCCAACAGAAAACCAGCGTCATCCGTGTCAACCGCTTCAACAGCACCGAGTACCAGGTGGTGACACGGGTGGACAAGGGTGGAGCGCTGCACATCTACCACCAGCGGCGCCAGCCCACAGGTGGGACCCTAAATGGGGAGTAACAGCTCCCTGGTTCCTCAGCCAGGGGCTTGGGTGGGATTTCAGGAGGAATTTTTCCATGGAAAGGGTGGTCAGGCGTTGGAAGGGACTGCTCAGGGAGGTGGTGGAGTCCCCATCCCTGGGGGTGCCCAAGGAATGATTGGATGTGGAACTCAGGTCTCTGGTCGGGTTGACAAGGTGGGGATTGGTCACAGGTTGGACTCAGTGATCTTGGAGGTCTTTTTCAACCTCAGGGATTCTGGGATTCCTGCTCCCCAGGCCCCTGGGGGCTGCTGAACATCCTGGGGTGTCCTCTTTTTCTGCTAGCACTGTGTCTCTTCCTGTGAGAGCTGCACCACGTGGTTGATGGATCATGGAGAGTACAGAGATGTGGGAGCAGATGTGACATCTTAAAATATTGATGGTCCCTCTTACTCTCTGTCCCCACTGCCAGCGTGTTCATCCCAGTGCTCCCAAGCTCTGAGGGATTTCCAGGGAGTTGAAAGGCTCTGGTGCTGTGCCCGCCCCTCCCTGCATCCATCCCTGCCTGCCCACTCCACCCCCAGCACCTTCCTGCAGTTAATCAATTTACTCCTTTAAAATCCTCTTAGTGTCGGCAGCCTGCTCGGCATTTTCCAGAATATAAAATTAATCAGGAGATTTCAGAGCGGGGAAGGAATGTGATTAAGGGGCTCTCTGGGTGGTGCTGGCTGTCCCCACTCCCGAGGCTTGTGCTGCTGGTGCAGCAAGATGGGGCAGTGTGGCCGTGTGGCTGTGGTGGAGTGCTGGGACATGCTGGCTTCTCCCCAAAGATCCTTCCCTTGGGAAAAGTCCTTTCCCATCTCTGTGCTGTTCTGTGCTGTGCTCAGCCCTTCCCTGACTGGCTGGGAGCTCCCAGGAAGAATAAGCCCCACTAAAGCCCAGGGAGGACCCATGAGAGTATCCCCATGTCCCTGCAGTTGCAGCCCCCTGTCCCCCCTGTACTCACTGTCCCCCCCGTGCCCCCAGCTGCTGCAGCCCCTCTTTGTGTTGCAGTGCGGAGCCACGCCTGTGAGCCAGATCAGTTTGGGAAGCCAGGAGGCTGCTCAGACATCTGCCTGCTGGGGAACAGCCACAAGAGCCGGACCTGCCGCTGCCGCTCCGGGTTCAGCCTGGGCAGCGATGGGAAATCCTGCAAAAGTGAGTGCTGGCCTGATTCCTGGGGGAATCTGGGGGGGCAAGGGGCTGGAGCCATGGGCTCTGTGTTCTCTGCAGGGGCTGCTCACTGCTGTGACCCCACAACAGCCCCAGTGCCACATGCAACCCTCATGGCACTGCCCCGGTGCTGCTGGTGGCCACGACTGTCCCTGTCTCTCCACAGAGCCTGAGCATGAGCTGTTCCTGGTGTATGGGAAGGGGCGTCCTGGCATCATCCGTGGGATGGACATGGGCGCCAAGGTGCCAGATGAGCACATGATCCCCATTGAGAACCTCATGAACCCCCGGGCCCTGGACTTCCATGCTGAGACTGGCTTCATCTACTTTGCTGACACCACCAGCTACCTCATCGGGCGCCAGAAGATCGATGGCACGGAGAGGGAGACCATCCTGAAGGATGGTGCGTGGCCATGGGGCCTGGACTGTGCCTGTGGGGCTGGGCTTCCATCGGTTTGGGTCGCAGTCGGGTACAGTTTGGGGCTGTTGCTTCCACTTTTCATTTCCTGGCTGGTGATGAACCCACTCCACTTTTCTCCCAAAGGCATCCACAATGTGGAGGGGATTGCTGTGGACTGGATGGGGAACAACCTGTACTGGACGGATGATGGCCCTAAGAAGACCATCAGTGTGGCACGGCTGGAAAAGGCTGCCCAGACACGGAAGACGCTGATCGAGGGGAAGATGACTCACCCCCGTGCCATCGTGGTGGACCCCCTGAATGGGTGCGGGTGCCTGGGTGGGCAGGGCTGGCTGCTGGGGCCGTGGGGACGTGGTTGGGTCTTGTCACAAGCTGTGGTGGCCAGGCCAGGGCTCAGCTTAGTGTCCATGACAGGTGGATGTACTGGACAGACTGGGAAGAGGATCCCAAGGACAGCAAGAGGGGCAAGATTGAGAGAGCCTGGATGGATGGTTCCAATCGCAACATCTTCATCACCTCCAAGACTGTCCTGTGGCCCAACGGGCTGAGCCTGGACATCCCAGCCAAGATCCTATACTGGGTGGATGCTTTCTACGACCGCATTGAGATGGTTTATCTCAATGGCACTGAGCGGAAGGCGAGTGGGAGTTCCGTAGCCCTGGGATCACCCAC
>JANPWX010024441.1:0-26466 GCA_024734555.1 Trochalopteron elliotii
TACAGGAAAGGGAAAACTAGGATCTCATCTGATCCATACCTGAACATTCCTTGGAGCAAATAGGAAATATGGGAGAGGGGGAAATAGGGATGGAGACATCATTCCTGATCCATGCCTGAACATCCCTGGAGCAAACATGGATACAGGAGAAGGGAAAGAGGGATGGAAGGATCACATCTGATCCCTACTTGGGCATCCCTGGACCAAACAGGGAATACAGGAGAAGGGAAATCGGGATGGAGGGATCAGATCTGAACATCCCTGTACAGAATGAGGGACACAAGAGGGAAAATTGTCGTGGAATGATCATTTCTGATCCACACCTGAGAACTCCCAAAACAAACACCTCCTGCTTGGCCTGGGGAACGATGAAACCCCATCCAATATCCACCGTGGGTGGCTTGGAGAGGGGATATTTGCCAGCAGCAGAGAATTGCATTTCCAAGGCAAGGAGCAGCATCCCATGGGCTGCTTCCCTGATTGAATTCCCCCCTTGGTGACCCGGGAAGGTAATTGAGGCTCAGGGGAGCCGGGGCAGATCTCACCCCCTGGAAATCAGCACCTCCAGCCACCCTCCCCTGAGCCGGGCAGCAATTGAGACGAGCTGACTTTGAAGGTGCCTAAAAGTAACCAACTTATTGCCTAATAGATTTCTCAGTCATGAATTCCCCGTGCTCCGTATGCCCCCCAATCAGAGCAATTATGGATTTAAATGGAGCTGGAATCCGTGGCGCAGAAAATGCCCGTTTTTAGCGGGAGATTGGCCAGAGGTGAGGGACCTGTAACACCCCTGGTAATGAAAGCTCTTCACAGCTTGCCGTGTTCCACCCGGGAATAATTGCTGCAGCCTGTGATACGGATCCGGCTGCGTTAATGATGCCCTGTTCCTTTTCACAGGACTCATTTCAGCTTTTTCCCCTCTTTTTTTTTTTTTTTTTTTTCTTTTTTTTTTTTTCCCGGGGATTTCAAAGCGCCGAGGCATGGTGGGAATTAACGCGTTAACGCGGCTGTTGTGGTGCTGGGGGGATTTCCAAATGTCATCCCCGGGATCGATTAACAAAGTGCCGGGGATCGGGAGCCTCGGGAAAAGGGTGGCTGGAGGGGACTGGAGTGTGACACGGGTGTCATCCCTCTGTCCGTCCCATTTGGGATTAATTCGCCGTGACAGGATGGGTTTATCAGGACAAAACATACATCAGGAATTTAAAAACAACAACAACAACAACAACAAAAAAAAAATTAAAAAAGATATTTTGGATTGGAAATAAAACTCCCATTAACTTCCGAATGAAAACCACATCCAAGGGAGACAGTTGGCTTCTCCTCTGAGTTTATTATTAAATATTTTACCAGGGAGGGAAGTTCTGAGCTGAGCATCTTTTCCCTCCTGTTCCTGGCAAGAGCAGTTTGTGTGGAGGGAGGGTGAGCTCTTGGTTGTTTTCCCGAAGCTCTTTCTGGGGGTAGATGGGTGTAGATTTCTCCCATTATTCCTAGTTTGAAGCAGCTTTTTAATGAGATCCCAAGGCAGGGTCCTATTCCTAAGGAATATTGGGAATATATCTGTACTTCCAATATATCTCTATCTATCCGGAATATAGTCTGTATTTCCATATAGTGCATATATAGAATATGTAAAGAATTACATAGATAATATATAGAGAATATAGTCTATATTTCCATATAGTGCATACATAAAATATGTAAAGTATATATAGGTAATATATAGAGAATATATAGATAATATATTGAGAATATAGTCTATATTTTTATATAGTGCATATATAGAATATGTAAAGAATATATGGATAATGTATAGAGAATATATAGGAAATACATAGGGAATATATAGATAATATATAGAGAATATAGTCTATATTTCCAAGTAGAATACATTAAAATAGATCTAGAAATACATATTAAAATATACAAATGTATCGATTCTAGATGGAAATATAGAATATATATAATATTTATTCCTGATATATGATATAGATAGTATATGATAGTGTATATATATATATATATATATATATATATATATATAAAATGTGATATGTTATATATATTATATATTTTATAAGTGATTGTATTGGGTGCATAGGGGTGGGAGAAAGGCCCTGTCCATTCTTTTGGATCCTCACAACTCAGCAGCAGCAAATTCCGAGCGCTGGGAGGGGGATCCAGCAGGTAAATGATGCCGTGGGTGGGTCGGTGCTGCATCCCCGGGGATGGAGCCAGTCCCGAAACGCTTTAATTTCCCCCCAAATTGAACCGAGATGTATTTTTCCCCTCCTTGCCTTTGCCATAGTTCCACAGGAGGGTCCCAAGGGGCTCAGGGATTAATTTCCTGGGGTGACCCGGGGAGCCGCAGCCGCCTGACCCCGGCGCCGGAGGGGCCGCGGGGTCGCGGCGGGGGAGCAGAGGGGACCCGCGGCCGCTGATAAGGAGCTCGGGGCTCTCGGCGGTTTTGGACAGGGCGGAAATGGCATTTCCAGTTAACTCAATCCCCCGGCGAAATCGCAGCGCCGAGATTCAATTACCGGCCCCGCCAGCGCCGTCCCTGGGGACAGGAGTGTCACCGTCACCCCCCCCGCCAGCGCTGCCACCTCCCCGGGACCCCTCGGTGGCCTCGGGGGCGGCTGAGGGTCCCTGCAGAGGGGTCGGGGCCGAGGAGGGGTCGGGGTGTGTTCAGGAATGGTCAATGAGCAGGGGGAGCAGGAGTTGTAGGAATGGGAATTCATCCTGCTCTCCTGTCCATGAGGAAGCAGGTGGATTTTCTCTTGGAGCAGAGCTGGGATTTGGTGGCTGTAGGGGGGGGGGGGTGAGGATTGTCCCGTGTCCCCCTCTCCACACAGGGCAGAGCCAGACAGTTCCCATAGGGCCCTATCCAGGTCTGGATGGTTTTAGGGCTGATCCCAGTGGAGGAGGGGATGGGGGAGAGGCTGGGGAGGCTCCTCTGAGCCCCATGTGCTGCTGTGAGACTCCTCACAAAGACCACGGGGACATCTGCTGGGACAGAGGCCACATTCCTGTCGTGGCGCATGCTCAGGTCACCTGGATCTCCCACAGCCAGGGTCTGTCCTTGTCCCCAAATCCTCCTCCCTCAGAATCACAGGATGGTTGAGGCTGGAAAAGGCCTTTGGGATCACTGAGCCCAACCCATGCCCAATCCCCACCTTGTCACTGAGTGTCACCTCCAGGAATTCCTTGGACACCTCCAGGGATGGGGATCCAAACCTCCTTGGGCACTTCCAAGGCCTGAGCACCCTTTCCATGGGGAAATTCCTGCTGCTGTCCACCCTGAGCTTCCCCTGGCCCAGCCTGAGGCCATTCCCTCTCCTCCTGTCCCTGTTCCCTGGGAGCAGAGCCCGACCCCTCCGGCTGTCCCCTCCTGTCAGGGACTTGTGCAGAGCCACAAAATCCCCCCTGAGCCTCCTTTTCTCCAGGCTGAGCCCCTTCCCCAGCTCCCTCAGCCTCTCCTGGGGCTCCAGCCCCTTCCCCAGCTCTGTTTCTCCATGTCCAGTCTGGGACTCGTGTTCCAGGTGTTTGGCACCATCCACAGCCCCGATCCCAGCGGGAATCCAGGATTGTGACAGTGTGGGATAATTCCACTTGTGTCAGAGCCCGTGAAAAAATGCTCTTTCTTTTCACAGAGCAGAGTCTAATCCAGAAGAGAAGAAAACACTCATTATTTCATTTTCCCCAGTATTTTTGTGTGCTCATGGGATTTTAATGGTATTAATTATTATTTAATTTGCGCTTTGGCAATTTGTTTGTGCTGAGCTATTCTGGTGTTGGAGAGCCAGCAATGCTCAATCCTTTTTGCATCTCCATCCATGCTGCCACCCTCCAGCCCTTCTTCCCAGGCATCCCTGCATCCCCCCATCCCATCCACCTTTCTTCCAGGTACTCATCCTGTCCCATCCAAAGCATCTCCTCATTGTCCACCTCCTCCTTTATTTGATTTTCTTTGTAATCTCTGGCTGCCAGACCTCAGCTGGGAAAATCCGAGCAAGGATCATCAGCTTGGAGTCACAACGTGGAGGAGCTGGTGCCTCCTGGGGTTCCTGGTTCTGGGCCATCCCTGTGCCCCACCCCTGGGGCTGGCATCCCTCTGTCTCCATGGAAACATCCCTCTGTTCCCTCTCAAGCATCCCTAAATCTCCATCCCTCCATCTCCATGTGAGCATCCCTAATTCCCATCCCTCCACATCCGCAGGAGCATTCCTCCATCTGCATATGAGCATCCTTTTATCCAAACATCCATTCCCATCTCTCCATTCCATCCCATTCCAGCCTTCTTCCATCCCATTCCAGCCTTCTTCCATCCCGTTCCAGCCCCTCTCCATCCCGTTCCAGCCCCTCTCCATCCCATTCCACCCTTCTTCCATCCCATTCCAGCCTCCCCCATCCCATTCCAGCCTCCACCATCCCATTCCAGCCTCCACCATCCCATTCCAGCCCCTCTCCATCCCATTCCGGCCCCTCTCCATCCCATTCCAGCCTCCCCCATCCCATTCCAGCCTCCACCATCCCATTCCAGCCCCTCTCCATCCCCATCCTCCCCTTTCCAAGCCTCCATCCCCGGCGAGCCTCCCTCCATCCCCCTCCATCCCCGCCACTTCCCCAGATAATGAGAGCGAGTTTAAAAAACTTAAAGCCTCTTCGTGCCCGCGGTGAGTGACACAAATGGAGTTCATATTTAATCATCTGTTAACTCGTTGTCTATTATAGCTCTTTAATAGCACCAGAGATATTCTTAATGAAGCATGATTTAAGGTATTTACAGCTCTAGGACCGACAGACATCACTCACAGTGTGCAGGTAATGAGGCGTAAAACAGCTCTGGAAACCGTAAAAATGGGAGAGAGAGAGCGAAGAGGGAGAGAAAGCAGGCGAGGAGTTCGGAGCTGAATTGTTCCAGGGTTTGTTTTAAAATGTTTAGGCATTTAAAGTCATTTCAGCTTCGCCGAGGTGTCTGGTAGCACCGAGTTCAGCAATTCCCAGCGCTGAGAACCCCTGGCTTGCCAGGAGGGGTCTGGCCCCCCGGTGCTCCCGAGCTGAGACATCTCAGGGATCACGGGAGGGAGCAGGGAAAAAGCTTTTGAGGGTCCCCAAGGGCTTTGTGGGTGCACAGGAGCAAAGCCTGGGATTTCTGGGTGCATTTTCCCCTTTGTTTTCCCACTTGGTGGCACAGCCACCTTTGCTCACAGAGGGGACACCGTGACCCTTCCCTTGGCTGGCCTGCAAATGCCACCCCTATGCAACTCTTTTCCTTTTCTTATTTTTTTCCCTCAGAAAAAAAAAAAAAAGAAAGAAAAAAAATTTTAAAAAAGCCCACCAGAACCCAAGCCAAGTTTTGGAAAATAATTTGTGACGGAGGTGCCATTCTGCATCAAAATATTGTGTAGAAAATGTCAAATGTCACCAATCCATGTGTCCCCCCGCGTGATAGTAATTGGGCTGGACGGCTGCGCTCTGCCACCGCGGCCGCTCGCCGCCTCCTCCCCTCCTCCTCCTCACACTCGGCTCGGGAAATGTGTCGCTTCCCGAGTCCATCCCGGCTGCCCTGCCCGCGGAGCGGGGCCGGCCGCGGTGTCCCCAGCCCGGGGACGTGGCGCTCATTAGGCTGGAGTGGTGACAAACAGCTCCCGGGGAAAAGGGGGGGCGCGGGGCGGCGGCTCGGCAGCTGGAACGGGCAGTTCTCAGCGCCTCGATTCCCTCCTGGATTTGGGACACACAGCCCCGTTTCCTGGTGGTTTTCCCCTTGAGGATATAGGTGGAATCCTCTCGATTTGGGGAAGCCAAAGCAGAACTGCTGTGGGGTTTTCGATTGAGGAATCACAGCCTGTTGCTCCCCTCCCTTCCCCAAAGTCACCATCACCTGCATTTCCAGCCCTGTGGACCCTTTGGAATATTTATCCCATTTTGTGCCTGGTTGTGTTGGGTGTGTAATACCCTCATTGCTGCTGGAATTTGCTAGGAGGGAAAACAAACTCTTCTCCCAGAGCAAACAACCCATTCCTTAAAACATCCCAAGCCCTTAATCTGGGAACAGACCTTTCACACACACTCCTTAAACCCTCCTGGATGAATCAATCCTCATTAGGACATTAGGCTGCATAAATATTTTAAATAAATATTTGGCCGGTGAGGGGAGCCCCGAGGGAGAGCAGAGGGAAAAGGGGAAGAGCTGCAGTTGGAAATTCAATGAAGTTCCCTTCGGCAGCCAGGCCTGGGAGAGTCAGGTCAAGCCTTCAGCCAGTGCCACTTGTCCCCTTGGGCAAGTCCTGCGGAGCAGGGTTAATTTTGCTGAGCTATTTTATTTTTTTTTTTTTTTATTATTTTACCCGTGGAAGTGGCGAGGCGCAGGTGGAAAAGGAGGAGGTGAAAATCCTTCCTGAAGCCACAACACAAAACTCGGTCGCAAACAATTTCTTTGCCGCCGAGGAAGGAGCTGGAATTTCTTCCCTCTCTGGCGAGGCAGCAGCAGCAGAATTGCGAAGCCGGTGCCTGTTATAGAAACTTTTTAGTACTGGGGACAAGCCAAGAAAAAAGCCCAGATTGATCTCAAATCTCAGCTGGTGCTGGCGGCGCTTCCACCTCCGACTCCTTGCGCTGGTGGGACATGAGCTGGACCCTCCAAGCATCCCTGAGGAGAGCTGGGATGATGTTTCCCAGTGTTCTGGGGACTCCTCCCAGCTCCCTGCCCAGGCAGGAGCTCCTGCCCTGCTCTGGAAGGTGATTTTGGGGTAGATTGAGGTCTTCTGGTTTGCAATTGAATAAACCCAGCTTTTCCCTGGCTGCATTCCCCCATCCCATCTCCAGTGGGACCAGCCTGGATCATGTCATGCCATGAAAATCCTTCCCAGCAGGATAATCCAGGCTGTGGCAATGCCAAGCTGCAGCTCCCAGGGAGGTGAAAGGTTTTTTGGCTCAGATACCATCACAACCTGTCCATGCCATGATTTCCTTTGGCACTCAGGGAAATTCCTTAGGAGCTGTCGAGGACGTGGGTGGCAAATGGGGCAACTAGAAACTTCACCTCGTGCCTTGAGTGGTGAGGGACTGGTGGAACATCCCGTGCTCCAGGTGGGAATGGACAGGGAACAGCTCTGAGGGATAGGTGAGCTGGGAGGATCCAGGGTGGATCCATCCAAACCTGACCATTCCATGTTGGGAAGCAGGCACTGGGCTGGGCTTGGCCCATCACCATTCCTCACTTTTGGGATGGAATCCCTACAGCAAATCTGAGCACCATCCATCCCCCCCCCTTTCACAGATTAAAGCACATTTTAATCCGTTTTTCCCTCCATGCCCTGGATAAACAGATCCCAACGGGATGGGCACACCAGCACGGGACACCCCAGGGCTCCTCCAGCTCCATGCCCATCCCAAAGCGGGCACCCCTGGCAGGGCAGAGCTCCGAAAAGGCCGGAGCACTGCATGTGTGCCGCTTCCATGTGTGCTGGTTTCCAAGGAAACCGCTCGCTCTACATGTGTGTCGCTTAACACCCTGTTTTGCTTTCATTTGGATAAGTCTTTAATTCCTGTGCAGCCCCGTTGAGCTCCATGTGTGTGTATCCTCAGCGCACAAAATCCCTCTCCTCCTGCCTCTTGGAGAAAGTCTCCTGCCTGCTCGGAGCGAGTTTCCTCTAAACCTGTGGCCTAATTGGGGCAGCTAATGCTTTTCTGCAGGAATAAGTGGATATTTCGCTGCTGCTTCCCCCCTCTAGAAACAATTAGCAGGGAAAACACGGAATGCAGGGCTCTTGTCACCTGCCACCGGCTCTGCTGCTCCAGGTGGAGGAGCAGGGAAAGGACGGTGGTTCCCGGGGATGAGGGGCAAAGCTGGGAGGTGTAGGCGTGGATTTTGAGTCCTTGGGAATGCAGCAACTCCTGTCAATGGTTAAATGTTGATTTTAAAGCATCCTGGGGTGAGGAAGCAGGGAAAGGGTGGCCGTGAAAGGGTGACCCAGTTGGTGTCACACATCAGCCTGGAGAAGGGAAAGCTCCAGGGAGAGCTCAGAGCTCCTGGCAGGGCCTGAAGGGGCTCCAGGAGAGCTGGAGAGGGACTGGGGACAAAGGATGGAGGGACAGGATACAGGGAATGGCTTCCCACTGGGAAAGGGGAGATCTGGGTGGGATATTGGGAAGGAATTCCTGGCTGGGATGGAATTCCCAGAAGAGCTGTGGCTGCCCCTGGGATCTCTGGAAGTGCCCAAGGCCATGTTGGAGTAACCTGGGACAGTGGGAGCTGTCCCTGCCCAGGGGATGGAACTGGATGGGATTTAAGGTCTCCTCCCATTCAACCCATTCCATGACACCGATAGGACACGCTGGGTCCTGCCCTCCAGCAGCTCCTCCATGGTCTGGGCTGAACAGGAATGAGTGACAAAAGCTTTGGGGGTGTTTTTTTCCCCCCTAAATTTTCATCCTCAGCAACCCAATGCGGCTTTTTCTTCCCTCTCTCTCCCCCCTTCCTCCCTTCCCTTTGCACAGCAAGATGCCACCTGTTCTCGTGCACCAGAGGAATTTTCTGATCTAAAGCCACTTTCCTCCTCTCCCAAAATCCCTGGGGCTGGTTCATGCTTGTAAAGCTGAGCAGCTCCCGTGTCACTCGGGGCTGGCTGCCGTCTACAGCCCTGACAGCAGCTAATGCTGTTAGCCTGTGTCAAGGAGGGATTTCAGCATTAAAAACCCCCCAAATCACCACACCCGGGCCGCTCTGCTGCTTGCAAGCAGTTCAAAACCATCTCCCCCGTCTTTTGGGGCACCTGGCACAGCTCAGGGACATCACACAGGGGGTTTTGGGGTGGCTTTGGGGGGCTGCTGCAGCCTCGGGAGCAGCGCGGGATGAGCAGCCGGGATTAACTCGGCTCCGGGAGGGCTTTGCTATCTTTAGGTGGAAGGTGAGGGATTGTGGCTCTTAGGGTGGCCGGCAGGTGAGGAGAGAGAAAAATCCTCCAGGGCCAGGCAGGCTCAGGGCGCTGACCCCAGCTCCTGTCCTGTCCCCAGCGGGGTCCGGCCCCGCCGGCCCCCGGCCCCGTGTGCCATCACCTTTCTAGGCCACAATCTGTCCCCAATTCCGAGCCTGCTGTTAGCTTCACTTGCACTCTATTCTCGTGTTTGCTGTTATTTTTTAACACTTTTTTTTTTTTTCCCCTCCCCATTTTTTTTTCCTTTTTTTTTTTTTTTTTTTTTTTTTGCATAAAAGCACTATCCTCTCCCCAGAGCCTGCCTGGAGCGAAGGCATGGTCTGTACAACTGCAATTATTTCGAAGAACAGATGGAGTGAGGAGCAGAAAGTCTGTTAATAGTAATAGAAATGCTACATGTTAACCTGGACAGCACACGATGACAGTCCCATGACTACACGTTCTGTTCCCACCAGCTGGGCTCCGAGCGGAGCCGAGAGATTCAGAAACGCCGAGCTCGGCTCTGCACCCTCCCCAAAGTTAGAGCTCAAATTCCTTCACACTTCCAGCGTAGGGTTTTTTGGGTTGTCTTGGGCTTCTTCTCCCCCTCCCCTCCTCCTCCTCCTCCTCCTCCTCCTCCTCCTCCCTATTAAACACTGATTTCGGCGCTGTTAAGGAATTTTGCTGCTTGTTCTTCTCTCTCTTTTTTTTTTTTCTCTCAGCCGGCTGCAGCTGGGAGCACGGTGGGGAGGAGGGTGATGGAGGCTCAGCCTCGAGGTCCTGACCTTCAGCCTCACGTGGCGACGCCAGCACGGCCCCTTTCCCACGCTCACATCTGCAGGGGTTGATGTAATTTGATGTAATTCCCCCACCCTGGATGATGCCAGGATGGGATTTAGGGAACGGGGCCACGCTCCCGGGCAGGGCGGTTTGGGATTTTTTTCTCCTCAACTGTTGCAAGCTGTTGGCGGCTTAAATGGGTTGAAATCTGCATTTTCTGGTGAAAAATGGTGCTCCCTGTGGAGGTGGGGCCTTCAGGAGGTTTATGAGATGTGTGGAATACCCAGGGAAGGGGGTACAGGTGGGGTTTTGCTTATGGCAACACCTCAGGGGGATTTTCTTGCCTCTTTACCCCAACCAGAGGTTGGGAAAGGGAGCAAAAATATTGTGTCATCCTCAAGAAGATTTGCACCTCACTGTGCAAATCCTTGCCCGGTTTCACAAGCATCCAGGGGATGCAGCCACAGAGCTCCAGCTAATTCCAGTGGGAATTACAGGGCTAAATTCCAGCTGGGAATTGCAGGGCTAAATCCCAGGGCTGTTTGTGAAAGCCCAGCCCCCGGGGCAGCTGAAGTGTGGCACCGCTGGCGCCCTGACAGACGCACCTGGAGGTTTTATTCGGATATAGATCCCTTAATCCTGGTGCTTGCGGGATAATCTGGTGCCTGAGGTCCTGCCAAATCCCTGGAGATCAGCAGGTTTTCCTTCCACAGCCTCTTCCAGAGGTCACTCCCAACCCAGCTCCATCCTCAGAGGACCAAAATATCCACGTGGCCTCTGCGCTGGTGCCACCTTTGGGTGCTGGGTGCCCTCAGTGGGGACCTGGGGTGGGCTGTGAGGTTTCCCTGGAGCTAAACCAGTGTTATCTATAAATCCCAGCCTCTCTTTGCCCAATTCCATCACCCAGGAGTGATACCTGACCACCAGGTGCTGCTTGTGGCAGAATCCCTGGAGGACTTTTTGGTTATTTTGGGATGTTTGGGGCAGAATTTGGCTCCTCACAGCCACCCACTATGGAGAATGGGGTCCCCAGCTTGTCCCCAGCCACCCCTGGATCCCAAAAATACCAGAGTGGCTGCAATCCTGTGCCTTGGTGGGACGTGGTGAGAGGATGGCTGGAAGCAGAGGGAATTCTACCTGGTGCCTTTTCTTTGGAGGAGGCAGAACCCACATTTTTCCTCTGGAAAGGTTTGGGATTAAACCATCCCCAGCGGGTTTGGGGCCTCCCCTGGTGCCCTGGTATCATCCTCTGGGGTGCTATCACCAGAGTGCACCTGCTGGGAAAGAGTGGAAAAATATGGATGTGGGGGATCCTGCTGCCACCCCAAACCCACAACATCCCCCCTCTCCTCTCTTGCAGAACAAGAAATACGTCCTGGTGATGGTGGACCCCGACTCTCCCAACAGAACCAACCCCAAACACCGTTTCTGGAGGCACTGGCTGGTCACTGACATCCTGGTGAGTCCACGGGGGTCATTCCCAAGCATCAGGGGAGGGCTGGAATCCCATGGGATTCAAACTCCTCCCGGCGAAATCCCGGAGGGAGGACGGAGTGTTTGCCAGAGAAATGTAAATGGTGCTGGGCGTGTAGGTAGGGAAGTGCTTCCTCAGGCTATAAAGAGCCAGGCTGGTCCAAAAATAGTGCTGCTTGGGTTTTTTGGGTTGTGGGTTTTTTTTTCCCTTCTTCTCCTAAGGAAATGCTGGAAGGGAAAAAAAAAAAAAGCCAAAAAACACTTTGCCAACTCCCCACCACCGGTTTTCTCTGCGGAGACAACTCGTCCTTCCAAACAGCTCCTGCTGCCAGTTGGGTTTTGTGGTTAAAAAAAGTGGGTTTGGTGGAAATCTCAATTCCTTCTCTAGTTTTATAATTTTTTTGGATTAAAAATGTTTTGAATTCAGTGAGCAAAACAAGGGGAGAAAATGAGTTTGGGATGAATTTTGTGGCGCTCTGTGTCCATGGGATGAGTCCTTCCCCCCGTCCCGGTGTGTCGTGGCTTTGCTCCTAGAAATATTTGGGAAAAGCAGTTTGTTCCCCTCCTGCTTGTTTTTATGTCTTCAAAAAAACTGAGATGTTGCAGCCCTAAATCAATCTAACTGATAATCTGAGTACTAAAGCCTAATTAAGATATCAATTAATTTGCAGCGTGCATTTAACAAGAAATATCGCGTCGTTCTCCTCTATTATTCTCTGAAATTACTGCTGAGGGCTCTTTGTGCAGCTACCTTAATTAGACTTTTTATTGTTAATGGGCATATTAAGCAAATTAAAACGGGATATTAATACTTACCATGGATTCCATAATTGGCTGAAAAATAGGAAGCATCGGGAATAATTGCGGGAATTTGTGTACAGGACTTGGTTGGTTTTTTTTTTTTTTTTCCGTGTTGTTTTGTGTTTTTATCCTTCACAGAAACCCTTCTGCATTTCTAACAACAGGGTCCTGAAAGTCTCTCATTAATTTTAATATTTACCAAACGCCAAGGAGCCCAAGCTCCTGTGTTTCCTTCTGTACACAGATCCTTCGAGCCGTTCCCTCTTGCTAATTATTGTGGTTTTCCCTTTTTTTTTTTTTTTTTTTTTTTTTTTTGGGTGTATAAAATCCTTTAAGCAAAGAAGGGAAGTGTGGGATTCAAACCTCCAGCACGAATGGAAGGTGGTTTTTTTTTGTTTTCCCCCTGGCGTTTGGGTGATGCCATTTTTGCTTTCTCTAAGGTCAAAAATTCTGTGTCAGGCCATGAAAGAAGGCAGGAAAAAAAGGAGATTTTTGGGAAGGAAGGGAATGGTTTTTCCTATCTGCCAGGGATGGGGCTGATCCTAGCCCCAACAGCTCCTTAAGCTTTCTTATCATGAGATAAATACATTTATAAATATAAACACACATCTCTGAGCAGGGATTTGGCCTCGATGCTCCTGATGGTCCCTTCCAACGTGAGATATTCACTGATTCCATGCAATATTCTATATAAAACCTATATATTGATATGATCCCTATAATGATGGGATAAATATATCCCCTCTATCTCCCGTGGGTGTGTGTGTGTATATGTATCTCTCCTCTACATACACAGAAACGCACATAAATCCCCCAAATCCCCCAATAAACCACAAAAAAATCATCCCCATCCCGTGAGGACAGTGGGACAAAACCACCTCAATCCCTCGTGCCTGGGGGTGCAGTGGGGGGGTCCTGGCACATCCTGCTGGGGCTGCAGGAGTTTTCCCAATCCCCCAGCCCCAAATCTGGGTGTGGAGCCAGCAGGCTCAGCCACATGGTGTCTCGTTGAGATGCAGATCTTTTTGGGGGGGACAAAACCACCTCAGCTCCGTCCCCCGTGGCTGGGGGTGCAGTGGGGGGATCCTGGCACATCCTGCTGGGGCTGCAGGCAGAGTTTTCCTGATCCCCCAGCCCCAAATCTGGGTGTGGAGCCGGCGGGCTCAGCCACATGGTGTCTCGTTGAGATGCAGATCCTTTGGGGGGGATATGGAAGTCTTGGCTCCGAGGAGCTTCAGCTGACAGCCTTATTTGCACACTGGCTCTAAAATAACCGTGTAGGCTTTACATGACACCTTCTGTTGCTTTGGTGCAGAGAGGGGCTTGCAAGTGCCTCTCTCTGGGAGGGATGGGGCGGCCGGTGACGTGCCGGGGGGGCTGCCAGAGCCCCCGCGCCCACCGTGCCCTGGTGTCACCCCAGTGTCACCCAGTGTCACCCCAGCACCAAGCCAGTGTCACCCCAGTATTGCCCACTGTCACCCCAGTGTCACCCAGTGTCACCCCAGCACCAAGCCAGTGTCACCCCAGTATTGCCCAGCGTCACCCCAGTGTCGCCCAGTGTCACCCCAGTGTCGCCCAGTGTCACCCCAGTATTGCCCAGCGTCACCCCAGTGTCACCCCAATATTGCCCAGTGTCACCCCAGTGTCGCCCAGTGTCACCCCAGTATTGCCCAGCATCAGTCCAGTGTAACCCAGCAGTGTTTGGGTACCACTCCAGTGTCACCCAGTGTCACCCCAGCATCGCCCAGCACTGAGCTGGCATCACCCCAGTATTGCCCAGCATCACTTCAGTATTGCCCAGCAGTGCTTGGGTACCAGCCCAGCACCACTGGGGTACCATGCCATCATCACCCAGTATCACCCAGCATCATCCCGGTATCACCCAGCATCACCTGGGTATTGCCCTGCCTTCACCCCAGCATCTCCCAGGAATCACTTGGGTATCCCCCTGGCATCTCCTCATCATCATCACATGGGTGTAACTCTGGCATCCCCCCAATATCCCTTGGGTACCATCCCAACATCCCCCCAGCATCACTTGGATATTGCCCCAACATCACCCCGGCATCCTTTGGGTACCACCCCGGCATCCCTGGGGTGTCACTCCAGCATCCATGGGGTACCACCCCAACATCCCTGAGGTGTCACCCCAGCATCCATGGGGTACCACCCCAACATCCCTGAGGTGTCACTCCAGCATCCATGGGGTACCACCCCAACATCCCTGAGGTGTCACTCCAGCATCCCCTGGGTACCACCCCTTCATCCCTTGGGTATCACCCCAGCATCCCTGAGGTACCACCCCAGCCTCCCCCTGGCATCACTTGGGTATTTCCCCAGCATCATCCCAGCATCCCTGGGGTATCACTCTGGCACCCCTGTGGTACCACACCAGCATCCCTTGGGTATCATCCCAGCATCCCTGGGGTACCACCCCAGCATCCCTGGGTATCACCCCAGCATCCCCTGGGTATCACCCCAGCATCCCTGGGTACCACCCCAGCATCCCTGGGGTACCACCCCAGCATCCCTGGGTATCACCCCAGCATCCCCTGGGTACCACCCCAGCATCCCTGGGTATCACCCCAGCATCCCCTGGGTACCACCCCAGCATCCCTTGGGGCATCACCCCAACATCCTTGGGGTACCACCTTGGCATCCCTGGGGTATCACCCCAGCATTCCCTCCGCATCACTTGGCTATTGCCCCAGCATCACCCCAGCATTCCCTGGGTTCCACCCTGGCATCCTTGGGGTACCCACCCTGGCACCCCCTGGGTACCACCCCAGCCTCCCCCCGGCGTCACTTGCGTGTCACCCTGGCATCCCTCCGGCATCACCCAGGCTTTTTGCCATCCCCCAGTTTGGAGGCAAGCAGCTCCACCAGCACTAAATGCCACTCCTGGGTGCTGCAGTACTTTGGCACGCCACCAACTTCGGGGTTTGGCTGGGGATTTGCTCTCCCAGGTGGGTTTTTGGGGATGGAACATCCCATCCCCTGGGCGCCGCTCGCCGTTCCTTATCAGCCGCTGCTCCGTCGCCGCTCCGATTGTCAAACACCAGAGATGCTTTCACTCCTATTCAAAATAATTTAAATAAAAATGTTGCTACAAAGTGGAATAATATCTTTTGATGAATGTTTTTAAAGCCCTTTAGGTTTTCATGGTAATTTGCAGTGTAAAATTATTTAGAGATAAGAGCCAAATTAGCTCTTATAGGCGGAGGTCGATATGTCCCGTTATCCATGGAAGCAGTGTTTAAATATAATCAGCCTTTACTCTAATGCAGCATAATTGTTCATTTGAAATAGCTTTTTTTTTTCTCTCTCTTTTTTTTTTTTTTTTTACTCCATTCAATGAGTCATTAAAATATTCAAAGGATAATGCAGTGAATTGGAAATGAATTTATCACATTATCCTGTACATACTGTAGAGCATCAGGTAACCAGGCAGAGTCGGAACCGGTTTACATCGAATCCCCCAGTAAACAAGGTTTTCCATTTTGTATTCAGTGGGGAAAGAAAAAGAAGGGAGAAAATACTGCCCTTCAAATGGAAAGCTTTCCATCTTTATTCCCCCTCCTCGGGGAGGAGGAAGGGGGAGGGCGAGAGCAGTGAATTTGTACTCCACTAAAGCCTCGCCGCTTTAACTTTATTTTTATCAAAATATGTTTGTAACAGAAAAGTCGTTATGGAAACGGGTTTCTGCCAGCCGGGGAGAAAATCCTGCGCCAGGCTGGAACCGAGCGGGACCCGCCGGGCGCTGCTGGCACCGCTTGGATCAGCCACCAACCCCTTCCCAAGGGCGGGGAAACTGAGGCACGGAGCTGCCACACCCAACACCGGGGTCGGAGATGGGAATTGCATCCAACGGTTTTGGAGCAGAGCCATTCCCACCCGTCGCCCAGCCCGGCTTTCCCCGCACTGAGGGTGCAGCTCCAACCCCTCCCACGTCTCTGTAGGGCAGAGTGGGGATCCCATGGGTGAGGATTGGTGCCTTTGGGTGCCCGGGGATGGTGGCACCGCTGTCCCCAGAGGTGCTGGCAGCACCACTGGCCTTTCCCCGCGGTGACTCGGGGCCGCGTTTGTCACCGCGCGCGGCGTCGCCGTTGATAAACAGGCTCCGGGTTGCAAGTGTCACCATAGAAACAGGTGCTGTCTTAAGCAAACAAGGGCTTTATTAACCTTAAAAATTATGGGGTTTTTGCACCAGGGAAGGATGGAAATGGAGCTGTAGGGCACGGGCTGCTCACTCGTGCCCGTGGCTCTGTCGCTTGCCCCTGTCCCCATCCCAAAGGGACGTGTGCTCTGCAGGAAACTTCTCCTCTGTGGCACATGGAACGTGGCTCCAGCTTATCAAATGCTTGGATTTATCAGAAATCAGAGAGACCAGCTGTTAATTGCTGGCTGCTGTCGTTCCTGCTCCTAGGCTGCTGGGTGAAGAGTTGTAGGAACACCTTGGGGACACTTTTGCCAAGGATTCATGATCCAGATGCACTCAGCATCCCAGCAGGAGAAAAAAGTCAGGGCAAGGAATGATTTTTAATCATTAATTGATGCCAGGGGGGGTTAAAAATCAGCTTTTGGGTATCTTGCAGACAGGGGGGGTTCCATATTTTGGGAGCTGCTAGACGTGCTGGGGCAGCTTTCCTTGCCTGTGCCATGCAGAATCCATGATTCCCATGGATCCATGGAATTGTGGGATCACTGATCCCCTCCTCTCTCAGGGGGAGAAGGGGCAGATGTAGGAGTTGGTGCCCTGCTATTGTTCCTCCTTGCTGGAGCCCTCTCGACTCAGTTTTTTGGTGATGAAACCGAGGGTTTGAAAGGGAAAGAACAGAGGGAAATGTTGGTTTAATTGATGACTTGGCTCCTCGGAATACTCAGTTCCCTGGTGTGAGTTTCTGTCGCTGCTCGTTAATGAAGCCTTTATTAATAAAAGAATTTTTTTTAAAAAAAATGAAAAAAAACCTAAAATAAGTAAAGAGGCTGCAGCTCAGGGGGAAGTTTTCTTTGCACTCTGAGCTCCTATGGAAGAAATTCTTCCCTGTGAAGGTGGTGAGGCCCTGGGATGGAATTCCCAGAGAAGCTGTGGCTGCCCCTGGATCCCTGGAAGTGTCCAAGGCCAGGTTGGACAGAATTTGGAGCAACCTGGGACAGTGGAAGATGTCCCTGGGTGGAACTGGGTGAGATTTCAGATCCCTTCCCACCCAAACCACTCTTGATTCCATGAATTTCTCATCCTGACAAAGGTTTGGAATGAGATTCTGTGCCTGGAAGGAGGTTGTGGACTGGCAGGGATCAGTTTCTTCTCCCAGGTATCAAATGACAGGACAGAAGTTGTGCCAGGAGAGGTTCAGGTTGGATATTGGGAAGATTTCTTCCCTGTAAAGGTTGTCCAGCCCAGGGCAGTGCCGGGTTCACTGTTCCAGCAGGGATTTTGAAGCCATGTGGATGTGACACTTGGGGACATGGTTTGGTGCTGCCCCTGCCAGTGCTGGGGGTGTGATTGGACCTGATGACCTTAGAGGGCTTTTCCAACCCAAACAATTCCACAATTCCATGATTCCATCGATCCTGGGGTGCTCTGTCCAGAGGGAAGTTGTGTCCTGGGATGCCACAGGTTGATCCCACTGCAGCATCCCTGCAAATCCCAGCATTCCCACCCTGCAGGAGCTGCTGGAGCACTCCCTGCTCAGCTCTGTGCTCACCTGGAGTGTAATTAATACTCTCGGGTAATTGCACTCCCAAAACCCCTGGAGAGAGCTGTCACTGAGCAATTCCTGCTGGGACAGCAGGAGCTGGAAGCACCTGAGGTTGGGAACATGAGACCAGTGATGGCTCTGGTGAATTTTGGGAATGACCATCCCACAGCCGGGATGCAGCAGGGACAGGGAGGATGGAGAGTGTTGGTTGCACCCTTTGGGGAGCAGGAAAAAGAGGGAAAACATCCCAAAATCTCCTTTCCACCTGGGAAGGAGGGCAGGGCTGGCCTGGGACACTCAGCCACGGCTTCACTCTCCAGCTCATCCCTCGGGAATGCTGCTCCCTCCCCCCGGGAGCTGCGGGATGCCAGGCTCAGCTCAGAGGTGCATTATAGGATTGTTATCATGGGTCTGTGATGAACACAGTGGTTATGACAGCTCTGAGAAGCTCCCAGGGTTGCTCTGATTTATCCACACCCCAGCCTTGTCCCGTAGCTGATGCTGGCCCTGCCATCTCCTAGGGATGAATCCAGGGTAAAGCCTGAAGAGTTCAACACCCAGAAACCCGCCAGGTTTTGGGGTTATTTGGGTTTTTTTTCCACACTGGCCAAGAGTTGCTCCCTCTGCTCTGTGTCCACATCAAGGATCGTTATCCAGATGGGAATTCAGGGTTTGTTGGTTTTTTTTTCCCTCGGTGCATCTGTTTCATTTAACATGCAGAGGCTACTAATTTGTCACAATTCAATAAAGCCGAGGTTACAAACACTCTGGCTGCTGTTTATTTAAACGATGGTTTGTTAATTAGCTCCTCTTAACGAGGAGAGAATAAATCAGATAAAACCTACCAAAAAAAAAAAACCAAAAAAAAAAACCGGCAGGGAGAGATTTTGCAGATTAATTTTGTTTTCCGGCTGAGATATTCCTGGCAGCCAAGATCCCAATTCCATCCCAAACTGCTTCCCTGTGCGGGTACAGGTGTGTGAGGAGCATCATGGCCCTGGGATGATGCTCGGCCTCATGGCATTTCGCTCACCAGGGGTCAAAAAAGAACTTTTCTGGCTCTTTTCTGGCTCTTTTTTGGCATTTTCTTTTGCTGTTGGGCTCTGTCCCTCCAGCGTGGTCATGGTGGGGTGTGACCCTCTGGTTTTTCAGTTTTCCCTCTGTTCAATCTGAGGAAGTTTGGGATGGAAACAGAGATCAGACGCTGAATAAAGTTGTGCTGATGCAATCGGGAGTTCAGGGAAGGTTTATCCATCACCATCAGCCAGCGCCGAGCTCTGATCCCATCGCTGGTCCCGTGGGGAGCACTCGGCTCCTGCCACCAACCCGTCCCTCCACCGCGGGAATATTTCATTTACAGCCCATAAAACCTGTCTGCGGATGGGATTTCTCACAAACTCTTGCCTGTGTCCCGTATTTGGGGACACTCGCGGGCATCCAGGGACCTCAGGAGCATCCCGGTGGCCGGAGGAGAGCGCCGGGAGCCGGGCGTACCTTGCGGAAGAGACACCGATCAATGATTAATCGGGCATGTGTGGTTGTGTGGGAGCGATTTGTGTTGGAGGAGGGAACTCCTACAGCACCCCGGTCATGAATCATTTGAAGAGCAAATTTGTGCAGTTACCAAGGGAACGGAAGAAAGGAAGGGACTTCCCTTTGCCGAAATGACTCGCGCTCTGATGCGGCTGAGAAAATCGCTCCAAAAAAAAAAAAAAAAAAAAGGGAAAGGGAAAGAAAAAAAAAAAAAAAAAGAGTCGAAGCTGTGACTAAGCAGCAGAAGTTATGTAAAGTGCTCGCTGGGAAGTGCAGGGGAGGGACAGCACATCCTGCTGCTGCCCACGGCGGTGGCGGGGGGCGGCCGCCGGCCCCCTTCTCGCCTCCCCGGGGAGCGGGGGCGAAGCCGCCGGCTGGGCTGGGCCGGGCCCGCTCCCGCCTCGTGCCCTGGCTCAGGCAGCCGCTTACAAAGGTTGGGGAAGAGCCTCGGTGTCCCCGCGGAGTGGGGCAGTGTCGCCAGGCTGGGACCGCCACGGGTGTCCGTGTCACCCTCGGTCGCTGAACCCCCAGAGTTGTCCTGACTCCGGGCAAGGGGGGCAGTTTTGGGGTGCTTGGGGTCCCTCATCCAGCTAGATGTGTGGAGCTGGGATTTTCCATCGGGAAGGGGAGGATGTGGGAAGTGATGTTTGCATGGGGCTCATGGCGATGACCTCGCCGTGGCCGATTTGTCACGTCTCTGTCAGGATTGGGGTCGTGGCCGAGGGTGGGATCCTCTGCTCCGCTCCCCGGGGCAAGGGCCAGATCCTCATTTTGGGGCTCAGCATCCAAATTTAACGGCGCTCGCCCAAATTTGGGGACGCTCATCCAAAGGGCACCAACCTCCCCTACACAGCAGGGGATGCGCGGGGCATCTTCAAACCCCAGGAATTTGGGTTTCCCTCAGAGAAAAAAAAATAAAAAAATAAGGTTCCCCCGGGGCTGTGCAAGGCAGAGCAGCAAAGGCTGCGGCAGCAGCGAGATCCGCAGCAGCGGCGGCGGCGGCATCGCCGGAAAGATGCTTGGGATCTTTCCAACTTCCGCCCGGGAGCCCCCGAGCCCGGCGGGGAGCCGCAATCTCTCCCGAAAAGGGAATGCAGAGGCAGCTGCACGGTGAAGGAAAACCCTCTGCCTGCCCTCCCCTCGATGCCACAGACACCCGGTGTCTGAGCGATTAGTCACCGCCGAGGCTTCCCTCCTCCACAGCAGAGCCTGTCCCCCCACACAGGGAGCCAGCGGAATGCTTAATTGGAGTTCCTCACACCTACCCGGGGGTAGCCTGAAACGAAGTGACAGCGCCGAGCAAAAAAGCGCTGGAGTCAGACCCCGGGAGCTGCGGGTTGCTATGGAGTCCCCGGGCTCGGATTTTAGGAGGAAAGGGAAGGGAAGGAGTTGTGTGGATGGGTACAGGTGGTGGTCCCGGCGGCAGAGCTGCTCAGGGTGATTCCCAGTGGGATGGGGAAGGGGCAGGGTTGGTCCCTGAGGGGGTTCTGCCCCTTGGTGGGATGCTCGGCCCCGAAAAGGTGTTTTGTGCCCCGTGAAACTGTCAGGATTTGGGATTGATGAGAAACTCCGTAAGGCTTCTGAATCCTGGGGATGGGGATGGCAGGGGCAGGGAAACTCATCCCTGAATCCTCTGTAGGGCAGGGAAACTCATCCCTGAATCGTGTGTAGGGCAGGGAAGTTCATCCCTGAATCCTGGGTATGGCAGGGCAGGGAAATTCATCCCTGAATCCTCTGTAGGGCAGGGAAACTCATCCCTGAATCCTGGGTATGCCAAGGGTAGGGAAGTTCATCCCTAATCCCATATGTGGGAAAGGGTAAGGAAAACTCATTCCTTCACTCTGCAGTCTGGGAATGGGTTAGGGAAGCTCATCCCTGAATCCCATGAGTGGAGAAGGGTAGGAAAGCTCCTCTCTCTGCCTTCCCTGCATGAGGAAAAGGGCAGGAAAGCTGATCCTTGCATCTCATGTTTGGGAATGGGTAGGAAAACTCCTTCCTTCACTCTGCAGTCTGGGAAGAGGGTAGGGATCTCTGCATCCTGTGGAGGGGAGGAGGTCGGGGAGCTCAGCATGGTTGGGAGCATCCCACGGGATCCAGGCAAGGCTTTTCCTTCCTGGTGAATTTTGGAACTCTCAGATGCAACAGGAAAGTTCCCAGCGACTGTGTCCCAGGAGTGGAATGTCTGTCCCAGGGGTGGGAAGTCTGTCCTAGGGATGGCAAGACAGTCCCCACAGTCTGGGTCCAGAGGCAGCAGGGCTGGAGTTGGACCAAAGGATTTATTTTCCTGCCTGAAATTCCCAGAGAGGATTTTAAGCCCTTTAAAACCAGCTCCTCCTCCCAGTGGGGCCAAGCAGCACAGCCTGGTTTGGTCAGCCAAGGGGACAGAGCAGCACTGGGACAACCTTAAATGTCCCATATCCCTTCTCTCACAGCAGCCCATCACCTTCATCTTCCTCCAAAATATGTTTGGCTTCAACTTCCAGATGGTTTTTTTAATTTAAAATGTGGAGAGTGGGGTCCCAGGACCTGAGTCCCCACCAGTCCCCCTCACCTGGGGAAGCCTGGACGTTTGCCTTCCCTCAGGAGAAGGAAATTACGGCTTCACTCCTGTCAGGAACAACTTCTTTTCCCCAAAACAGAGCAGGAAAACAGGATATCGTTTGTGGTTTCATGAAAAAGTCATCTTCTTTTTTTTTTTTTTTTTTTTTTTTTTCTCGTCACTTTAGGTTCTATTTAAAATTTGGGTATTCTGAGATGGAAAGTTATTTCAAAAGGGCAAAAACACGTCAAGCTCCAGAAAATGGTGAAATCAGCTCCATGGTGGCTTTTTTTTTTTATTTTAATTTTTTTTTTTTTTTTTTTGGAAGCACAGTTCTCCCCCAAACTCCCCCAGTGCAGGATCCTGCTACATCCTGCCCCAGTGCTGCTCAAGGAGCATCCTGGTACTAAAAATGCCATTTTTTCACCCCAATCTCTCCCCCAGCTGATGGTCTGGGTGTATTCCCGAGGGATTTCCCACCCTCTAGAACATCTCAGTCGCCTTGAACCCGACCCCAAACCCGCGGGGGTGGCAAGGGACGATCGTTTGCAGCCCCATCGATCCCGCCCTCCACTGCCCCGGCTCTAAAGGGCCCCTCATCGATCAGGCATCGACTCTCACGGGGCATTCCCACCTTAAAAAGATCATCTGGAAGCCAGAGCTTTGGCTTCGCAGTGATTAATTAGTGTCTTTTAAACGACTGGGAAAGGAGGTGGCCGGTAAATGGGAGCGCAATTAAATCCGCAGCGCCCGCACGCCTCCGACCCCTCGCCCGACACATCGATCTCCCTCGGCAGCCTCTGGGGTGGGTTGAGCGGGGATCGTATCCCTCCCCAGGCATCGGGAGGGGGAAAAAAAATGACTTTTTCCGGGCTGGGAAGTGCTGGTGGCTCTCGGTGCAGGAGCAGCGGCCGGCTCGGCTCTCCCCTACCGAGCGTGCTGGGTTCATTCCCCGCTGTTTCTGAACGAGAGAGGGATGGAAACAAGGTAGGAGAAGCGAGGGGAAAACCCTCCGCTGGCTTCCCTTGATGAACTGAGCTAATTTCTTCTCTTAATGGTTAGCTCCGGAGCTGAATGTGAGGCTTTCCTCCTGCACAGCAAAACCCTCTCCCACACACAGACAAATAGGCTGAATATTTAATTGGAATTCCTCACACCTACAGGGTAAAGCCTTGTCAGTAGAAATAGAGCCCATCGCCAGCTGGCATCCCCGCACGCCACCCACCTTCGCTCGGAAAAAGAAATCCCTCCCCGTCCTCTCCCCTTCTCCACACACCCACGGCCCCCCCCTCTCCCCGTCCCCAGGATGTGCCCCCCGCTCCCGGGGTGCCCTCACCGGGATGGGGGATGATGTGGGAGGGTGCCCGGGCAGCACCCAGCCCCAACAGGTTCTCCCAGGAGGAGATTTCAGAGTCCCGTCCCTTGTCCCGAGTGCTGCCCCGGCCACAGGAGCCCCCACCCTGGCAAAGTGGGGACCCCAGGGCAGTGCCAGGCTGGTGGCAGGGGACAGGGAGCAGCAGAGGGCACTGCCGGGCTGTCCATCCGTGCCATCCCCGCCACCCCAGAGCGGGGAAAGGCTGGGAGAAGCATATCCCAACCCTCTGGAGCATGGCCAGGATGGTGGCTGGCAGAGGGACGTGGATGTGGATTTGGGGTGGGATGGGTTTGGACAGTGCAGGGAGAGGTGTGGAGCTGCTGGGGACAGGGATGTTCCATCCTGATTATTCCTGTTTGCCAGCCCTGGTGGAAAAACTACGGATTTCACTGCCCAAAATGACTTTCCCTCCTGTCCCCACGCTGTCCTGGCTGCTGTGGGATGTGATCCATGTGGGAGCACTGCCATGGAATGTGGGAGGTGAAGCCCCCTGCCCTCAAGGTGCCCCTTTTGGGGCAGGTTCTGGAGTCTCCCTTGGGGCTGCAGGTGCTGGTAACCCAGCCCAGAGAAATCCCCTAATCCAGATTTTCCAGGGATGGATGAAGTGGGAGGTGGAAGGAGTCACCCCGTGTCCCCCACTGCACCAGGGGACCACCAGGTGCCTGGGCAGAGCATGGCACTGTCCCTGTGGTGGCACTGTCCCTGTGGTGTTACTGTCCCCGTGGTGTTACTGTCCCCGTGGTAGCACTGTCCCCATGGTGGCACTGCCCCCGTGGTGGCACTGCCCCCATGGTGGCACTGTCCTCATGGTGGCACAGCCCAGCCAGACCCTGCCCTTGTCTCTGGGAAGGTCAGGGATGGGGCTGTGTGTTCCCAGCTGGATGCACAGCCCAGGTCTACAGGATTTGGGGTGGGATGGATTTGGACAGTGCAGGGAGAGGTGTGGAGCTGCTGGGACAGGGATGTTCCATCCTGATTATTCCTGATCCTTGGGATCACCAGGGTGGAGGATCTGCTGGAATGGTCCTCCCTGTCCTGGTCCCTTCCCACCTTCACCCCGTGGGGCAGTTCTGGCTCCAGAGCATCCCTGGGCAGAGTTTGCTCCTCTTCTGAGGGATGTGGAACTCCTGGAGGAGGAAGGTTTTGGGTCATGACCCCTGGGACACTTCAGCACCACGCTCTGCATTTTATGCCCTGGACTGGGAGAGCAGTGCTTGTATCCCCCTCATCCCCCCCAAAATTTCCTTTGCTTTCCCAAAGAATTGCTCTTTTCTCATCCCCCCCTTTTCCTTTTCTGCTCTTCTTCCCTCTCTCCTTCTCGTACCTCTCTCATCCCAGGTTTCAAAGACCCCCTCCCATCCATCCCCTGCAGGGACCTGCCACCATCTGCATTTTTTTTTTTCTTTTCTCTCTCTTTTTTTTTTTCTCCCCCTCTTTTCAAAGTTTCCCTTGTCTTTGTCTTAACGAGCCAGGTTAAATATTCTGTAATCAGTGTAATAATACACCTGGACTCGCTCGCGAGATATCTGCCTTTTGTACTGCGACAGGACATTAATAGTAATTATTCTGCTTTGTAATTGGAGCTTTAAATACTAATTCAAACAGCCAGAGGAAAACCAATTAGTGCTAATTTATCTCTATGTGTTTTGGAGAGCCTGTGTCTGTCATACTGTGAAGAAATAGGTTGGTAATTAGTACAGTTGGGTGGTAGATAGAAGTAATTATCAGATTCTTTCATGTTCTTTAAAGGAAGGGAAAAAAAAAAAAAAACCCTCTAAAGGCTGCATGACTCTTCCTTTCCGAGGAAGTTTGCACCTCGAAGGAAGGGCCCAGACAGCTCCAACATTCCCGACGTTCCTGCCCGGATCCGTGGGCACCTGGTGCTGTATGGGATGGGATTGATCCCAGCAGTGGGGTCCTGTGGGAATAGACAGAGCACCCACAGCCTCGTGTGGTGGTTTAGCTCAGGCAGGACAAGGGGGGTGGCCTTGGAGTGACACAGCAGGGACAAAGTGTCGGTGGCAGGAGGAGCTGCACCTTTGGGACGGTCTTGGGGCTGCTGTGTCCAGTTCTGAGGGGCTGGAGTGAATCCAGGGAAGGAGCTGGGAAAGCACCAGGAGAGGCTGAGGGAGATGGAAAAGCACCAGGAGAGGCTGAGGGAGCTGGGAAAGCACCAGGAGGGGCTGAGGGACCTGGGGAAGGGGCTCAGCCTGGAGAAAAGGAGGCTCAGGGGGGATTTTGTGGCTCTGCACAACTCCCTGACAGGAGGGGACAGCCAGGGGGGATTTGGGATCTTATCCCAGGGAACAGGGACAGGAGGAGAGGGAACGGCCTCAGGCTGGGCCAGGGGAGGCTCAGGGTGGACAGCAGCAGGAATTTCCCCATGGAAAGGGTGCTCAGGCCTTGGAAGTGCCCAGGGAGGTTTGGATCCCCATCCCTGGAGGTGACCAAGGAAGGGCTGGATGTGACAAGGTGGGGATCGGGCACAGCTCGGACTCAGTGACCTCGGGGGGTTTTTCCAAGCTGAACAATTCCATGATTCTGTGATTCTTTAACCTCTGCTTTTGAGCTGTGACCTCTGCATGTGAATCCAGCTCGATTTATTTGAGGGATAACTGCTATTGATGAATCCTACCCTGTGCTGTTGGGCCAGGCTCTCCATTTGTAGAACCAATCCTGTGTATTTAGAATCCTTCAATCCCAGAATGGTTTGGGTTGGAAGGGACCTTAAAGCACACCTCAATCCAACCCCTGCCACGGGCAGGGACACCTTCCACCATCTCAGGGTGCTCTAACCTGGCCTTGGGCATTTCCAGGAATCCAGGAGCAGCCACAGCTCCTCTGGGAATTCCATCCCCACCCTCACAGGGAGGAATTCCTTCCATATATCTGAACTAAATTTCCCCTCTTTCAGTTTGAACCCACTATTCCTTGTCCTGGCACTAAAATTCCTGATGAAAAGTCCCTCTTCCTCGGAGCCCCTTCAGACCCCCTGGAATGTGCTGGGAGGCAGGGAAGTTGTTATTTGAGACAGATACTCTGTCTTTGAGCTGTTCCTCACAAACTTCAGCCACACCTTGTGTTTTTGAGCCAGACCTTGAGCATTTAGGGGGATTTTTATGGTCAAACAGACTTTGTGCCCCTCATCCCTGTCCCCACCACCTCTTCCCAGCTTTCCTTTAACTTCCCAGGAGGAAGCAGCAGGTTCCTCGAGGACACCCGGGCCTGTCACACGCTGCTCTTTTATTTTTCCACTTCTTGGATGAGAAAAATCGCGAGGTTTTCAGTGCGGGGAGGATTTATTTGTGGTTACTTCAATCTCTTCCCCCCCCCCCCCCCCCCCCA
>JANPWX010024452.1:0-10883 GCA_024734555.1 Trochalopteron elliotii
TGTTTTGGGGTGGGATGTGGGTGGTCCCAGGATGCATCCAGGGGTCACAGTGGAATTCTGGGATTACTGATTCCCCATCATCCCTGCAGGTGCTGGCTGACACCATGGAACCCAAACACCAGCTGGATTTAGATGGAGTATCCCAATCTCCTTCCTGACTGGGGATGGAGATTTCAGGGTGGGATTTGGGTCATCCCAGGCTGCATCCAGGGACCCCAGTGGTGAAATATTGGGATGCTGTTGGCCGCCCATCATCCCTGTAGGAACTCGGTGGCACCACAGGACTCTAACCCCAGCTGGATTTGTACAGAGCATCCCACTGGATTTATATGGGGCATCCAGTTGGATTTATATGGGACATCCAGGTGGATTTATATGGGGCATCCCCATTTCCCTGCTGGCTGGGGATGGGTATTTTGGGGTGGGATATGGGATCCATCCAGGGACCATGGATGGGATGCTGTTGGCTGCCCATCATCCCTGTAGGCCACAATGCTGTGGTACCCAGAGCCATCCTCATCTTCCTCCTGCTTCCTGCCGTTCCCAGGCAGCATGTGAGTGGTCTCAGCACCCTTGGGTGGGTGCCAGGTGCCCTCCTGGTCCCACCCATCCCTTCCCAGCCCCATCCACCCCTCCCTGGGCAGGCTGGAGGTGCCAAACCCCGGCGCAGGCGAGCGTCGGGTTAACTTTATCAGAAGCCCAAGAGCCGTGAAGGCGTGAAGGAAGAAATTAGCCTAACAATGTTTCATTTACAGCGGGAGAAACGATTTGTTAGCTGGCGATTGTTTCTGAATATTATCAGAGCCTTTTTAATTGTGCTGGAACTGAAATTAGCAGAATTAGAATAAATTGCCTTCCCTTCTCCGGCAGCCTCTTTATTCACGCTCATTGTTGTGTGCTTTGTATAGATTATGGGCTCTTTGTTCTGCTGCTGTAAATATACATGCCTGGAGTCACGGCGAGCAGCTGAGGTCTGCAGACGGGGCTGGCCCCGCTCTGATCCCCCGGTGATGCCCCGATCCCGGGCCCGGGTGTGGCCCCGGCAGCCCCCGGCACTGCCACAGCGTCGTGTGTCACCAGCCACGTGTGTCCCCGCTGTCACCACCGCTGCTGCCGGGCCCTGTCCGCACGGCTGGGGACACTGCGTTGGCATGGAAACGGTCCAGAGGCATGGCAGGGCTGAGGGGTGTCCCCCAGGTGCAGCCTGTTTGTCCCCTGTGTCACCCCTGCAGGTCTGTGTCTCCCCCGTCAGATAAGGGATCATTTCTGGGGTCCCTTTTGGGGACATCTGTGTGCACAGGACCCCTCCTGCTGCCAGGCTGAGTCCCCACAGGGAGGGGACACCTGGAGCAAGACACGGCCACGTCTGCAGGGGTCAGGGTACCTCAGGGAGATGCCAGAATGCCGGGCAGGGCTTTCCCCTCCTTCCCTGTGGGGCTTTTCCTCCCAGCATCCTGATTTCCCAACTGGGAAAACCCCGCCCCAACCTCCCCCCCCGCCACCCCCGGCATCTTTTCCCTGGGGTTGTCCCCTCCTAACCACACTGTCCTTGTCCCCGCAGGTTCCCTGGCAGCGATGGAGGAAGGTGAGGATGCCCCGGTTGGGGACAAGAGCCCCTTGGAGAGGGACGGGGCCACCTCGGACTGCGAGGGCTCCGCCGAGCGCGACACCTCCAGCCCCCCCGGCAGTGAAGGTGAGCCCTGGGGCTGTCCCCACTGTCCCCTCCCCACCGGGAGGGGCTCTGCCACCAGAGCAACCTGCAGGGCGTTGTCTCTGCTGGTGGGACAGGGTGTTAATTAGCTAAGGATTAAGCCTGGCCACCCCTCGGGGCTGGTGGGTCAGTGACACCCCGGTGTCCCTGGGCACCCGGTGGCAGAGGACACCCTGGGGACAGCCCAGGTTGCAAAGTTGTGTGCCTGGGGGTACGAAGTGACCCCCTCGGGGTGTAGAGTCACACAGTTAGGATTTAAAGTGACCCCTTTTGGGATATAAAGTGACCCTTTTTGGGATATAAAGTGACCCCTTTTTGGGATATAAAATGACCTCCCCCAGCCCAGGTATGCAAAGTGACCCCTTAGGTGCAAAATGACCTTTCCCCCCACCTTTGGGGTGCAAAGTCACATTCCCTTAGGGTGCAAAGTGTCCCATGCCAGGGGTGCAGAGTGACCTCTCGGGGTACAAAGTCACATCCTTTGTCGCGTGCCTTGGGGTGCAAAGTTCCCCCAGCCAGGGGGACAAAGTCACGTCCCTGGGTGTAGCAAGCCAGGGTGCCAAGCAGCCCCAGAGGCCACAGGTGGTGGCCCTGGCCGTGCCAGGGGTGGGCTGGGGGCACAGGGCCCTTGGTGGCACCGTGCTGCCCACGCAGCCGCCAGGCTGCCGCCGTGCCGAGCTGTGCCGAGCTGTGCCACGCCCCAGAGGTGGCTGCAGCTCGGGGCCGGGCTGAAAACAGTCCCAGATATCCTTTAAGTTCCTTCCTGTGGAGGTGGGGGCAAATCCCAATCAGTTAATGTTTGCAGTGCCCTTTGAGATAACCGCGCCGGGACAAGGCTGCGCCGGCTCACCCAGCAAAGCCCAGCAAACCCCGCTGCCTCCAGCTGCTGGGGCTGGGGGAAAAGTGTCCCCAAAACCTGGACAGCCAGGCCACCGTGCACCAGGGACCCACAGCAGCTGGGGCAGGGAAGGACCTCGATAGCCAGGAAAGGGAAGGGATCCTAAGAGTTGGGATAGGGGTGGATCCTGATAGTTGAGATAGGGAGGGAACACAAATAGCTGGGACAATCAGGGACCCCAACATTTGGGGCAGGGAAGGGACCCTGATAGCCAGAACAGGGAAGGGATCCTAAGAGTTGGGGCAGGGCAGGGGGTGATCCTGAGAGTCCAGATAGGGAGAGGGCACAAATAGCTGGGACAATCAGGGACCCCAACATTTGGGGCAGGGAAGGGACCTTGATAGCACCAACAGCCAGGGCAGGGAGAGATCCTAATAGTCACAGCAGGGAAGTGACCCTGATAATGAGGGCAAGGAAGGGATCTCAGTAGCTGGGGCAAGGAGGGGACCCCAGTATTTAGGGCAGGGCAAGGCAGGGAGCGAACCCTGATAACTGGAGCAAGGAGAGACCCCATTTTCAGGGAAAGGACACCAACAGCCAAGGCAGGGAAGAGATCCTACAGCAAAGCAGGCAAAGGAGCCTGATAATTGAAACAGGGAGGGGACCTGATAACTGGAGCAGGGAAGGGACCCCAGTATCTGAGTCAGGGAGGTCTCTCAGGCAAACTTTGCTCAGTGGTGGAGGAAAAGCAGGGCCCTTATCTGATGGGGGAGCTGGGCTGGGGGCGAGGAGCCGGGGCCGGGGCGCGGAGCTGCACCTGGCACTGGCCTGCCTCGATAAAGAGGTGATAGCAGAGATAAGGCCCAGCAGCAATAACGGCCACTAAAGCTTTCAGCGCGATGGATAAAAATCGATATGCCAGGCACTTTGATTTATAGCCAAAAATAATAGGACTTTTATACCCGGTGATTGATTTATTTGATGTTAATCATTGCGCTTATCACCTGTATTAATAATCTCCAGTGGCGGTGACGTCACCCCTGGGCGGCCGCGGTGGCGCCGATCGATTGGGCTCCGAGCTGCTCGATCCGCCCGGGACGCCAAGGCAAACATGTACTTTGGGCACTAATCTGCCACACTGTCATATGCAGATTGCCTTTATCAGCCCATCTCCAGCAGCAGTTAATGGAGAAAATAATTGTTATCAAGTTGCTATGAATACGCCGCAAATAGAGCCGTGAGGGGAGCGGGGCTGGGCGCGCTGACGTGGGGTGGCACGGGCTGTGACAGGGGGTTTTGGGGGTGGGTTGGGAGGTTTTTGGGGTGGAGGCGTTTGGCTGGAGTGATGGGGTGTTCCCAGGGGGACAGGGGGTGTGAATCCCCTCCCTGTGCCCATTCCAGCCCTGGGTGTCACTGGTGCGGTGGTCCCAGCCCCTGTGGAATGCTGCCTCTGGAATTCCCTGCTCGTGACCTGCTGCCTTCCCCCTCCTGCTGCAGAGTCCAGAGACGCTCTGGAGAGTCCCAAGGAGCTGGAGAAGCCAGATCCTGGAGAAAACCCCCAGGAGCCAGACACGTGGAATGGGCCAGGTGAGTGTCTGGTGTGGGGCCGGTCATCCTGCTCCATCCCAGTGTCCTGACTGGATCTGCTGGAGCAGCCCTCCAGCATTCACCTCCCTTTGCAAACACCAGTATGAGGAGCACTGGGAGCTGGGCAAGCTGCAAACTCCACAACCTCTGCTGGAGGGGAGCTGCGAGGTGATGGTTGTCATCCCTGACATCCCCAGGGTGCTGTTGGGATGGTAAAACCACGGATTTAGGAGCAGCAGGGATGCCATCCCCACAGCTGGCATCACACCCCCTGGCACTGGCAGGGTTTGGGCCCGTCCTGCCTCGCACCAGGGCACTTCACCAACATCCTGGCAACCACAAGAGCGACGCTGGGGTGGTTTGGTGATGGTTATCAAAACCCCAAGGAGCAAATTCAGCCTCTATCTCCCCCTGGTATCTCCACGCCAGGGCCGCGGGCACCAGGGAGGCCAGGCTGGCCCTGTGGGCACCCCCAGCCCTATCACCCACCATCTCCAAAGCCACGGGGTTACAGGCGTGTGCCACACGGGATCACAGAATGTCTGGGCTTGGAAAGGGAGCTCTGGAGATCATCCAGCCCAAGGCAGGGACATCTAGAGCAGGTGACAGAGGGACACATCCAGGTGGGATTGGAATGTCTTCAGACAGGGAGACCCCACACCCTCCCTGGGCAGCTGTGCCAGGGTTCTGCCACTCTCCATGGGAAGTTGTTCCTCACGTTGAGGTGGAACTTCCCGTGGTTTAATTCATGGCCAGCACTCCTTGATTAGGGTTGTGGGTTGTTCCACTGGGAACAGCTCCTGGCAGGTGAATGGGGACGGGACCAGGGGGACCTGACACCCCCAAGAGTGAATGTGCCACATTTTGGGGCCTGCCCAAACCCTGCTTGTCCCAGGAGAGCTCCCAGCTGTGGCTGGGAGCGTTGGGAAATGGTGACCCCTCTAGAGGACAGTGATCTCCCTCTGGGGATGGGTGCAGCAGGCAGGTCCCGCTGTGTCCCCAAGGCCACCAGGCTGCAGGAGCCCTGGGAAGTGTTGGCTGCCAGTACACATGCTCCTGCAGCTGCCCCAATCCCCACGGCCCGGCGGGAACTCCCTGCTCCCCCTTCCCGGCCCGGCCCAGGGGAAGCTCCTGCCGACCCCGCTGATATCCCGGCCCTTCCTGCGTGCCGGGCAGGAAGGAGCTGCGAGGCCACCCCCGGCTCCTCCTTATCTGCTCCCAGCCCTTTGCCCCCAGGATCCCAGGGCAGGGCAGGAGGGGGCTGCCACTCCAACCCCACAGATCCCCCCCACCCCATCCCTTCCTTGTGGGCTCACCCCACAACCCCTCATCCCAAACTCCCGAAAGGAGCCTGGCTGAGGCCGTGTGCCTCCCCTTCCCCCTCTCCCCCATCTCACAGAGGGTTATTTGCATTCTTTATGTAAAAGAGATTTTATTATCAGCCTCTGGCAGCCCATCTCTATTCTGGTAATTGGAGTGGTATTAATTTCGGCGTGGCCGGGAGTTGCTGGCGGTCCGGCGATGCGGCGCCGATAGGGTGTTCCTCCTGCACCAACCGCCGCGATAGCCCCGGCTATCAGGGGCTCTGCAGGCTCGGCACTTATCAGGGATGGAGCTGGCGAAAAGGGAAGCTGGGAGCAGCCTGAATTTTCTGCTTTTATCTGGCAGGATCCGCCGGGTGTCAGCGGTGGCGGCCGCAAGGATGCGCCGCGCTGGGGGTGGGTGGGGGGAGATTTGTTCGAGCCCCGCGGGGCCTCCCCGTCCCCCCCAGGGGAGGTCTGGGGGGTCACTGGGTCACCCCCCGCCGTGGGTTGGTGCTCCCAAAGGTCATCTTGCCTTGGGACCTCGCCCTGGGGCTCCCTGGCCCCATGTGGCAGGAGGGAGAAGGAGGATTTTGGTTTGTCTTTGAAATGATCTTGTTCCCTGGAGGGGGCTGCAGCTTGTCCGGCTGACAGGCAGGTTCCCAGGAGCTGGAGGGTGAAATCCTGAACTTGGGGAGCTTTTTTGGATGTGCCACCTCTTCATCCAGAGTGTTGGGATACCCTGGCTCCATTCTGCTTCCCAATGGGATCATGGGATGGAGCATGGCCACGCTTTGTGCTTGTTGTTCCCTGGAGGGGGCTGCAGCTTGTCCAGCTGGCAGGCAGGTTCCCAGGAGCCTGAGGGTGAAATCCTGAACTTGGGGAGCTTTTTTGGATGTGCCACCTCTTCATCCAGGGTGTTGGGATACCCTGGCTCCATTCTGCTTCCCAATGGGATCATGGGATGGAGCATGGCCACGCTTTGTGCTCACTCCATCCTCTGGTGGGCCTGGAGACAGGATGTTCATGCTTCCCAGATTCCCCCAAACCATCCCAAATTCCTTCCCCACAGCCCCCTCAATCCATGCCAAAGGTTTCCATCTTTGCCACTCATTTTGGTTTGCTCTGGAGGAGGGCAGGTAGCAGAGAATTTGGGGAGCACCCACAGCCTCCAACTCCCATCCCAGGGCTGTCCCATCCCTGCCCGGCCAACCTCAGCAATTCCAGCCAGTTTTCCCAGAAGGATAAGATGGAAAATTCTGGCAAATTTCACATGGAGCTGGGGCAGGAATGCAGCAGATGACAGCCCTGCTGAGGGCTGCTCAACCTCATGATGAGCCACCAGAGAATTCCCCCTGGGAGCTGCTGGGAGGCTGCAGCCCCTGGGAATCCTGGGTTCTTGCCTTTCCATCAGGTGGGCTGAAGCTTTTTGCTTTTGTCCTAGTGGGAACACCACAGGCAGGGACAGGATTGGAGGAGCTGTGACCAAACCCAGAGTGGCTTTTGTATAATCCCACTCAGCTGTGTCCCATCTGGGAATTCCCAGGGAATTCCTTCCTTTCCCTACATCAGCATCACTCTTTGCAGCTCCACCTTGCTGAACCCCAAGCCCTGCTGCTGTCCTGCCCATGTGGGCGTTATTTAATAATTAATTACTAATTATTAAACATTAATTTAATATTGATATTTCCTCTGGGCAGCAGTGATGGCTCTGGGTTGATTACAGAGCTGGGGCTCCTCTCCTGATCCCCCAAACCCATCCTCACCCCCCATCCTCCATATCAGGCCGGCACACAGCAACTCCTCTTTTTTTTTTTTTTTGGTGCATCTAATTAAAACTCCCAAGTCCTTTTCTTTTTTTCCCCCCTTTTTTCCTCCCAGCTCCCCCTTCCCTCCTGCTCCCCTTCAGTTGTGTTTATCTCCAGCCTCAATAATCTCCAGCTGCCCAGAGTTTGTCTGGAAACCTCAAGGTTTATTATCGGGGTGAGCAGGACACAATGGGGGGGACAGCTCGTCCAGGGAGGGGGGACATCAGCCCCATCCCTCCCCCTCCACCCTGGTATGTGTGGGTGGGAAAAATTATTCCAGCTATTCTGTTTTATCTCTGCTGGGAGCAGAGCTGCAGAGAGTTGTGTCAGTGGGAGATTGCTGGGGGATGGGGGGAGTTGGCATCTCCAGAGTCCCAAATCAGCACCCTGAAATCCTCCCCCTGCCCAAAGTGTGAGTGCAGCAAATCCTCCTGCCAAAGGCAGTGGGATGGGGATGATCCCAGCAGTGATGGTGGCACCTGTCCTGGATTTGGGATGTGGAAGAGCACCAGGGCCTGCTGGGGGATGTCCAGTGTGTCCCTGTGTCTGGGGTCACTGCAGGGTGGAGGGGACAGTTTGGGGACACTGATCTGGTGAAGGGATGCTCTGAGTGGTCTGGGGATGTTGCTGAGTGGAAGGATGATCAGACCAGTTTGGAGACAGTGACAGTGAGGAGGGATGCTCAGGGATTTTAGGGACAGTGACAGTGAGGAGGGATGCAGAGGATGTTTGGGGACAGTTACAGTGAGGAGGGATGCTCAGGGATTTTGGGGACAGTGACACTGTGGTGGGATGCTTAGGGATTTTGGGGACAGTGTGGACTGATGCTCAGGGAGTTTGGGGACAGTGAGGAGGGATGCAGAGGGTGTTTGGGGACAGTGACAGTGAGGAGGGATGCCCAGGGTGTTTTGGGACAGTGAGGAGGGATGCTCAGGGATTTTGGGGACAGTGACAATGTGGAGGGATGCTCGGGAATTTTGGGGACTGTGGAGTGATGCTCAGGGAGTTTGGGGACAGTGAGGAGGGATGCTGAGGGTATTTGGGGACAGTGACAGTGAGAAGGGATGTTTAGGGATTTTGGGAACACAGTGACACTGTGGTGGGATGCTCAGGGAGTTTGGGGACAGTGTGGAGGGACGCTCAGAGATCTGTTCCCATTTTCCCTTGGGAAGGAGAGCCATGTCTTGCACTCTGGTGGTGACAGCCCTGAGGGCAATGCTGCCAGGCTGGTGCTGATTGACAGCTGTCAATCACTTTGCTGCTCTGCCCTGGCTGGATCTAAGGACTGGTGGGTATTTGGGGCTTGGACCTCCCTCCTCCATCTGGGTACCCCCTCCTGGGGGTTCTCCCACCCCCCCAGAGGCCCTTGGGGCTGTGGCAGGGACCCCCCGTGGTCCCCTCCCCTTTCCGGGCGGGATATCTTCCCTCTGCATCAGCTCCGGGGGCCCCTCCATTCCCCTTCCTCCCTCTCTCTGGCTTCCTGCCCCCCCAGTGCCCTCTTCCCCCTGCCTGGGCACAGCCAGGGGTCCCAGCAGCCCCCAGAGAGGGGACAGGGAAGGACAGGGTGTCGCTGGCACAGGGGATCCCATCACCCTGGCAGCCTCAGGGAAACCAGGAAGTTTTCCTCCTTCCCATCCTTCCTCAGTGCTTTTTGGTGTTTTTCCCTGTGTTTATTCCTGTCCCCAGCCCTGTGGTCACAGGTCCCATGTGTTTCCTGGTTGTCCCTCATGAGGAGGACCCCTGGGAGCAGGGCCTGCCTTGGGATGGCAGCACCCTGGGCATGGGAACCCCTTGGGATGGGGTCCATGAGTGGGGACAGAGCAGGGACAGGGCGCCCCTGGGACAGAACTCCTGGCAGCCCCAGGGAAGCCAGGAAGTTTTCCTGCTTCCCATCCTCCCTGAGCCTTTTCTGATCCTATTCCCAGTGTTTATATCCACATCCCTGCAGGCACAGGTCCTGCTTATTTCCTGGGATGGGAACCCCTTGCCATGAGGGATGACACCCCTGGGAATGGAGACTCCTTGGGGTGGGGGGGAAGACAGGGATCCCCTCCCAGCCTCATCCCAGCAAGGCACAGCAACACCCCAAAGGCAAATGTGCCAGGAATGCTTATCAGCCCATCCTGCTGGGGCAGGGCACCCCAACTTCCGTGGGACAATCCCGGGGCACACGTGGCACGGCCGGTGCCGCTGGCGCCTGCCAGCTGTGCCCCACAGCTGGGGAGCAGGGAGCCCTTTGGGGGTGCAGCCCCTCCTGCGTGTCCAGCCCCCCTGTGCAGCCCCCCCGGGGCCGGGTGGTGCCCGCTGCGGGCACGGGGCAGGGCCTGGTTGCTCCATTATCCGGGGGCAGGGTTCAGCCCGATAAGGAGTCGCTTTTGGACTCGGGCAGCAAACAATCAATAAGTGGCGAGCGATGGGCAGGAGAGATAAAAGGCAGAAATCCCCCCTGGGCTCCCGCTCCACCGGGGCGTCCTCAGCACCCCAAACCAAGGGGGGCAGAGCCACAGCCATCCCCTCTCCATCTGCAGAGCCGAGCCCAGGCTGAGCCTAAGCAGGCACAGCCCAGCAAGGCTCGATTTAAACCCTCCTCACTCCTTTGTCGTCCCCAAGGCTGCCCTGATTACTTGAGCACCCGGGACGGCAAAGCCGGGATAATCTCCTTAGCCCCTTTGGAGAGATTTCCCTTTGTGAGCGGAGGTGAAGAGTGGAGATGCTGCGTGTTCACAGCTTAAGACTCTTCCCAATCGGCTCCCTCCATCTTATCGGAGCGGTGCCATCACATCATTGCAGTAGTTGAGTTGTCAGGATTTATTCCTTCCGCCGCGCTCGCGCCGCTTCTAAAAACAGCAGCCGGGGCTGGGACGGGGCCACCGGGGGGAACTGGGGGGGAACTGGGGCTTCTCCAGCTTGGATTTCCCCAGGGAGGAGCGGGAGAGCCATGGGAGGTTGGGTAGGCCATTGATGGATCCATCCATCATCCATCCATCCCTCCATCCCACTGCCAGGCCAGCTCCTGCAGCCACCCACATTTGCTCCTGGATGTTCCAGAGCCACATCCAGGCACCCACCTCTGCTTTCTTTGCAGGAGGGAAGGGCAGAGGGGCCCCAGACAAACAACTCACCCATCCCACCCCATCCCATTCCAAGCTGCTCCCACATCCTCTTTGCCTCAACTGTGCGTCCACAGCACTGGAGTCACATCCAAACTGTTCAGCCCCTTGGCAGGGATCTGGGCTCGGAGGTCCATCCCTCCATCCCTCCATCCATCCCTCCATCCATCCATCCATCCATCCATCCATCCATCCCTCCATCCCTCCATCCCTCCATCCATCCCTCCATCCCTCCATCCATCCATCCATCCCTCCATCCATCCCTCCATCCATCCCTCCCTCCATCCCTCCATCCCTCCATCCATCCATCCCTCCCTCCATCCATCCATCCATCCATCCCTCCATCCATCCCTCCATCCCTCCATCCATCCATCCATCCATCCATCCCTCCATCCATCCCTCCATCCCTCCATCCCTCCATCCCTCCATCCCTCCCTCCATCCCTCCATCCCTCCATCCATCCATCCCTCCATCCATCCATCATCCATCCATCCATCCATCCATCCATCCATCCATCCATCCATCCAT
>JANPWX010024463.1:0-10680 GCA_024734555.1 Trochalopteron elliotii
CAAGCAGCAGGGAGACATTTCCCTGTTCCTCCAAACCAAAAATCACCACCACACACAGCCTGGGAGGGCACAGAGGCTGTCAGACAAAATTCTCCTTGTCAAGGAAGGAAACTGAGCTTCCCTGAGTTCCTGCACCTCTCCCAAAATGTCCTCAGGTACTGGATGTGACTCTCCCTTATCCCAAATTATTCTGGTGCTCTCCATCCTGCAGGAAAAATCCCTGCAGAGAGGCACAAGCCCTGCAGGTGCTGCTTTAGAGGAGAGCTCTCCTTAGAAGGGAGTTTTTCTCCTGCTGTTTTGCCTCCCTGCCTTTGGAATTTAGTGAGGAGAAAGGAGCCAGGGCAGCCAAAAAAACCCAGGACAGATTTGGGACCACAAATGTCTTTATTTACTTTAAAGAAGGTTGGTGCTCTGGGGATTTTTTTTTGCCTGCTCAAGTGCCTCTGGCTCCCAGCCCTCCCCTGGCTCAGACCACAGAGGGAGAAATGAGAAAGCTGAGCCACAAAAAGATTTGCAAAAACAAGCCCAGGGGAATTGCTCCACTGCTATAAACCATCAGGAGAAATGCAAACTCCATCCTCCAGGCCTGCAGTGGGGTTTGAAGGCAGGACCTCCAGCCTCCTCTAAACACAAAAATAAAATTATTCCATTTATTTCCCTCTGTCTGCATGCCTCCACAAGCACACAGTGTGGCTCTTCTGTTAACACTTGTGTGGTTTTTATTAAATAACCATCCTTTCAGGAGGAGCCTAGTTCTGCTCACATAATTCCTCAGCTTTTTCCTGTTGCAATTGTTCCTTTGAGCCAGGAATGCTCTTCCAGAATTTTCCCCAGCAGCAGCTGCACTTCAGGCCTTGCTGAGATCCCATTTGTACAAAAGGGTGAATGATGGGAAATAAAGAATTGTGGCCTGTTTTGGGGGTTTTTTTGCCTTTTTTTTTTTTGATTTACCTTTCCAACAGAGCCTGAATTTTGAGATCAAAGGGGGAAAAAAAAAGCCCAAAGACATTTAACTAGAAATGGCAATGCATGAGACAAAAAAAAATGAAAATCATCCTGCCCTCTGCACTGACAACAGCATCTAAAAGGCAATTTGCAGGAGGTGGGAGGAATCCCAGCTCTGCCTTGTCACTCAGACAACTTTTATTGTGTGGTTACAAAACCAGAAACAGGAGGTGTGAGACTCCTACACTGCCAGGCCCACTCCAAGGACAGCAGAGTCCTCCTAAAACCTCCTAAAACCACTCCAACTCTGAAATATTCCCTGATTTTTTAGACGAATGGGATCCTTTCAAATGTGTTCTCAAGTTTTAACTCTGACATATTCCCTGATTTTTTAGGGGAAGGGATCCTTTCAAATCTGTTCTTAACTCTGAAATATTCCCTGATTTTTTTTTTAGGGGAAGGGATCCTCTCAAATGTGTTCTTAACTCTGAAATATTCCCCGATTTTTTGGGGGGAAGATGGGATCCTTTCAAATGTGTTCTTAAGTTTTAACTTTGAAATATTCCCTCATTTTTTTTTGGGGGGAAGGGATACTTTCAAATCTGTTCTTAACTCTGAAATATTCCCTGATTTTTTTTAGAGAAGATGAGATCCTTTCAAATGTGTTCTTATGTTTTAACTCTGAAATATTCCCTGATTTTTTTTTTTAGGGAAGATGACACCCTTTCAAATGTGTTCTTAAGTTTTAACTTTGAAATACTCCCTCATTTTTTTTGGGGGGAACAGGATCCTTTCAGATGTGTTCTTAAGTTTTACCTCTGAAATATTCCCTGATTTTTTTTTAGGGGAAGGGATCATCTCAAACGTGTTTTTAAGAGACAAGACCATCAGGCCACAAAGAGGGTTTTTATTTTTCACTCAGCCAGCCTGGAATTCTGTTTCCTTTCCAAGCTCCATCCACAACAATGTGCTCTCACAAAGATCCCTCTTCTCCTCCAGCCCCTGCTTTGCAACCACATCAAAGTTTGGAGTTTTTTCAGCATGAGCAGAGGATTCCTGCTCCTGGCACAGGGATTTTTCCAGAGGGATGAGGGATGAGCAGGCTCAGGCCTGTCACCCTCAGCTTAATGGGAAGCAGATGAAGCCATTTTGGGAAGGTTCAGCCTCGGGGAGAAGGAAAAGCTGATAAATTCAGGCTCAGACAGCAGCTCTGCTCAGTTTATCACGAGGTATCACCCCTTCTCAAAGGTAGCTGGCAGACCTCAGAGGGAAACACAACTTTCCCCACCTGAGATCCCACTCCTGGCTCATTTTGGAGATCCTTTCTGGCTCAAAGTTCTCCCCAGCAGCAAATCTGGTTGGGTCAGTGATGCTTTAATTTTCAATTTTCATGTATTTCAGATTCTGTTTATCACAAGGTATCACCCCTTCTCAAAGGTAGCTGGCAGACCTCAGAGGGAAAACACAACCTTCCCCACCTGAGATCCCACTCCTGGCTTGTTTTGGAGATCCCTTCTGGCTCAAAGTTCCCCCAGCAGCAAATCTGGTTGGGTCAGTGATGCTTTAATTTTTAATTTCATGTATTTCAGACTCTGTGCTGCCCAGGGGGGCAGTTCTGAGCTCACAGTCAGTGTCACTCAGCCCTGCACAGAGCAGGGACACAAAACAAATCCTTCTCCTGCTGCACACCAAGGACAAACTGGGACAAGTTTTCAGGCCCAAAAGCACAAATGACTGAAGAGAGAAAAAAAGCAGGATGGGATCTCACAACCTGAAGCTGCAATTGGACAATTAAACCCCAAAATGCAAATTAGGAAATAAAGCAGGGAGTGGACTTCCCAGTCATGCTGAACAGCCCAGATTTGGCTTTCAGCCCAAAAATCCCCATTTTTTTTTTCCCCCTCAATCTACATTTGAACCACAAAAATACACCTGTGGGGAAGGACAACAACAAAGTGACAGCTGACAGAGACCTTGGGAAATAAAGCAAAGAACATGAAATTCCACCCATCTTTTGAAACCCTGACAAGGTGTGGTGATTATGTTTCTGTAACTGAGGCAGGAAGTGCTGATTTCATGATCATTTCCTGCGTTTGATGCAGAATAAATTCCCCAAGGAGCAATAACTGAGAGCTGACACCCTCGTGGCAGCCCAGGGGATCCAGCTGACACCAAACTGCCACAACTCCTCTTTTTTCAGGGCTGCCAGCACACAATCCCTAAGCAACAAAAGCTGATTTTAAAGTGCCAGGCCAGCAGCAGAAACACATAAGATCAAGGGAGGAAAAAAACAAAAAGTTTTCTTCCAGCAGAAAACATGAAAAAATACACCTTGTGCACGACGGCGCGGGGTCACTTCTCAGTCAAAAAAAACTCCAAAAAAAAAGCCAAAATAAAGGACTTTTACCCCCTCTGCTGCCTCACCGGATGGGCTCAGGCCTGAGGTGGTGGTTCAGCCCCTGGACAAGCTGCTGGGCAGTGAAAGGTGCCTTTCCTGGAGCCCTCTGGATGTCCAGGTGGGCAGCATTGGCCAGGGCGTGGACACCCGTGTCTGTGCGGCTGGAGATGTGGAACTTGATGGGAGAGCTGGGCTTCAGCTTCTGTGCTGCCTCCTGCAAGCAAAGGGAAGGGTAAATCAGCAATGATTCAGCAAAAAACATCCTCCTCCTGGCTCCCAGAGGAGTTTGGAGTTGCTGTGGGGTGAAAAAGGGGATGGAGAAGAGTGTGTTTAGGAGGATTTCTCCTAAAGGTAGTGGTTTCTCAGCTTCAAGCCTGAAATCACCTCACACAGAGCATCCAAAACGCCATGAGAGATTCCTTAGGTGGACAAAATAAAGTTAAAGCTAACTGCTGATCTCTATATCCTCTGCTTTGTGGCGTGTGAGCTTCCCTAAGTGCACAAAACAAAGTGAGAAATGTTCACATCTTTACCCTCGGCTTGGTGCTGTTGGGTGAGGGGGGAAAAAAAAGACAAGAGGATCACTCATTTCAGCCCATTTCAACCCAAAGCTCAGGCCCTCAGAGAGAAAATCCAGTGAAAATTACTACAGGGGATAAGTGAAACATCTGAAAGAGTGCAAAAACCACAAAAGAAGGCAGGAAAAACACAGAGGAATGACTCGAAATTTCCTTCTCCTTCCCATCCCCGCTCCCGAGCACTGAACCCAGTTTTTATTGGATTTTAATTTGGTACAAGAGTCAATAAAGTTCCACTTGCTGACTCACAAATACCTTCCAGACTCCTGTTGGAGCAGCTCAGGGTTCTGGGCTCTCAGAAATGTTCCATGAAAAAGGCACAGGGAAGGCAGAGAAAAAAAAAATGTAACCAAGCTGCAGGGGGAGGCCTGGGAAACAGAACCAAACTGATTTTTTTTCCCCTTCCTAATCCTTCTATTTGGAGTTCACATGTGGTTACAGTTAAGAGTGAAAAAAAGAGCAGCTTTATTTATCACCCCCAAGCAGAGAGAGAGGAGCAGACAGAAATGAAATGGTTTCCTGCAGCAGACCTTGGCTTGTGCCTCAGCAATTTGTCTGAGAGCAGGAGCTGGTTTTTTCAAAAGCAAAGTTTCTCCAGAGATGTTTGGGGTTTGCTGGCTCCTCCCTCCCCTCTCTCCACCCTTTTCTCCCCCTTCCTTCCTCAGCAGACAAAAAGCAGCCAGTGGAAACAAGAGTTGAGAAGAGACAAAAGGAGAGAACATGGAAAACATCCTCTTCTTTTTTTTTTTTCTTTTTTTTTTGGCTACAGCCTTGGGTGCAGCAGTGCTTCCCATCCCTGAGAGCATCCCTGCTCCATCTGGACCATCAGGAACCAAACTGGATCATCAGGAACCAAGCTGGAGTTCTCCACTGGAAACCAGACTGGGGAGGAAAAGAGGAGCAGAGTCTCAAGTAAATCTGGTTATTTCCCTGCTCAGCTCAGCCAGCAAATCCACAAAGGTGCAGGATGGAGGATTTTCCTTCCACAAATGGGATTTTCCCAGCTGCCTTTTCCCCATCAGATTTTTCCCACCTTTCTGAGCATCCAAAGGAGAATTTTGGATTTTCCTTCCACAAATGGGATTTTTCCCAGCTGCCTTTTCCCCATCAGGTTCTTTCCCACCTTTCTGAGCATCCAAAGGAGAATTTTGGATTTTCCTTCCACAAATGGGATTTTTCCCAGCTGCCCTTTCCCCATCAGGTTCTTTCCCACCTTTCTGAGCATCCAAAGGAGGAATGTGACCATCAACAAAACCAAATAAATCCCACTTTGTGAACCTTTGTGGATTTTTTTTTTTCCTCCAGCACAACAGGCACCCAAAAATACACTGATAACATTCCACCAACGGCTGCCTCCAGCTTCAATTTTAATATTTAATTGCTTTTGGGTGGGATGTGATCTCCTGCAAAGAGAGCACTCCTGAACTGCTGAACTCCTCTTTGCAGGAGGAGCTCAGAAATGACCCCTTCACCTTTGCAAATATCTCCTGTCTGAATATCCAAAGTCCTTTGAGCACTGAAGGTTTTTTCCTCCTCTTGCTCCTGTGCACTTTAATCTCTTAATATCCCTTATCTTAATCTCTTAATTTCAAAAAAATATGAATTTTTTTTTTTTTTGAAATTCACATCTGAATTGCAAAAAAGGTGCATTATTTACAGGCAGGAATTGCTTGGATAGGGACCAGTTTTTCTTGTCCTTGCAGCATAAAAAAAAAACCCACCCTAAAACAGGCAGAGCTTTCATCTGAGCAACTCCAAAGGCTTCAGTGCTGTTGATCCAGATCTCCCATCCTGTTTGGCATCATCTGTGGCTTCCCAGGGGGGGAAATGAAACAGAAATTAAGCATTTCACCCAGCTAAAAAGAAATGAAGGAGATAAAGGAATGAAGGAGCTGGGCTGTCCTGTGTGTGCTCAGAGTTCACAGCTCTCTGCTCCCTCCTTTCAGCCACAGCAAAACCCATATTTTTTATTTTTCTTTAGCAGGTGCTGCAAACACTGAAACCTTGGCTTTGGCATCTGTTGGAAGCCTCTCACATCTCATTTATCCCCAGTTTTTTCCACACAGCCACATTGCTGGAGCAGCCAGCAGCATGCCAGGGTGCAAGTTTATCCCTCAGCCACGCCAGGGATGCAGGGGAAAGCATTAATTGCATTTTTTAAATCCTTCATCCATGCCTGGGATGCAGGGGAAAGCACTTTTTATCCCTCAACCACGCCAGGGATGCAGGGGGAAAGCATTAATTGCAATTTTTTTTATCTTTCATCCATGCCTGGGATGCAGGGGAAAGCATTAATTGCATTTTTCATCCCTCAGCCATGCCAGGGATGCAGGGGAAAGCATTAATTGCATTTTTTTATCCCTCAGAGATGCAGGGGGAAGCATTAATTGCATTTTTTATCCCTCAGGGATGCAGGGGGAAAGCATTAATTGCAATTTTTTTTATCTTTCATCCATGCCAGGGATGCAGGGGAAAGCATTAATTGCATTTTTTATCCACAAAGCCACGCCAGGGATGCAGGGAGAAAGCATTAATTGCAATTTTTATCCCTCAGGGATACAGGGGGAAGCATTAATTGCATTTTTTATCCCTCGGGGATGCAGGAGGAAGCATTAATTGCATTTTTTATCCCTCAGGGATACAGGGGGAAGCATTAATTGCATTTTTTATCCCTCAGGGATGCAGGAGGAAGCATTAATTGCATTTTTTATCCCCCAGCCATGCCAGGGATGCAGGGGAAAGCATTAATTGCCTTTAGCTGCTCTGTCCTGTTAACAGGCTTTGGTCACTGAGCTCTGAATTACGCTGGAATTTCCACTGCTGGCTGCCAGAATGATATGGATCCACATTCCAGATTGCTTTTATTTGCTCCCAGCTCACTTTTCCTCCCGTGCTTTTCCTCCCAGGAGGAAGAACAGGCCCACTGATGAACATCACCCATGGCAGGGGAGCCAAAGTTCATCCATTTCTCTTCCTGAAGTCTGAATAACAATAATATTATAAAACATTATTCTATTTTATAATATAATAATTATAATATTTCTTATTTTATTTATAATAAATAATATTTTTTTTAATCCTCCAGATTTTCCATTGGCCTTTACAGGAATGTTTTGGAAAAATAAATTTCTCTTCCCCAGCAGCTGGCTTGGTCATGGTTTCACATCCTCAGACACATCCTCCCTGCCAGGGAGCTGCACAATTTATTAATTACAGTGTTCTAATAATTAATAACATGCAAGCTTCTGGTTGCAAGTCATCCCAGCCTCCCTGACTCACTGGGAGATGAAACTCAGATGTCAGATGAAACTCATTAAAAATCCAGCTCATTTTCACTTGGCTGGATGAAATGGAAGCCAGTGCCAGGAAGGATTCACTGAGAACGTGGATTTTGTTAGGAGAGAAGGTTTCCAAAGCAATCTCCCACGTCACTGGAATTATCACCAAAACAGAGGCTGAAGATGGCAGTTCTCTTTGTCTGTTTGAATTTCTTGCTCTTTTTTCTTTAAAGGATGTGAGGGAAGGAGGTTGTACCAGAGCTGCCTTGCATAGTAAGGAGCTGGTGTTTCTCTTTTCTCTCCTCCTCCCTTTTCCTTTCACCAGGAACAATCTCTGCCCTGAGCACAAGGCTGCTGGCCAAAACAAGGTTTTGTGAGGGGAAAATGAGTTTGGGCAGCATTTCCCAGCAAAATGGGAAATGGGAGATGGTTCCAGGCAGGCCTGAGAGGGAAGGGAGCTCTGTACATCCCAAGCAGGTGGTTTGTTTGTTTGGTTTTTTACCACAAGCAACAGCAAAAGGAGAGATCTTCCTTTACAGCAGAGACATTTCTGAGAATTGAGACAGAGCATGAAATCCTGGATGAGAAAAGCTTCCAGGAAGAATTGGAGGGAGCCAAATCCCCGTGTGGGGAAACAAGGCCTGGAATTCCCTTTGGGCCCAAGTTGGGCTTCCCAGTGCTCCAAGACTTGTCTCCAAGAAATAAAGTGTTGCCAGCAAAGCTCACCCCCCTCAAACAGACATGAAAAGCTCCTACAAGAGACAGAGCATGAAATCCTGGATGAGAAAAGCTTCCAGGAAGAACTGGAGGGAGCCAAATCCCCGTGTGGGGAAACAAGGCCTGGAATTCGCTTTGAACCCAAGTTGGGCTTCCCAGTGCTCCAAGACTTGTCTCCAAGAAATAAAGTGTTGCCAGCAAAGCTCACCCCCCTCAAAGACACATGAAAAGCTCCTACAAATATCTCTGGAATAAACCAAGGCTCCATTTTCTCTGGACAGTCCCAGGGCTCTGACACAGAGCAGCACCAAGGACTAAATAAAGCTTTGCACCCTGTGAGGTGACAAACAGATCTGTTCAACCCCAGCCCAGCGATTTTCCCTGTGCACAAAGTGACACAAAACCAAGCAGCCCATTCCAATTTCCACCAGACAGCTGCTGGAACACCAAGCCTGCACCTCCCAGGTTATTTTCTTGCCTGGGACTGCAAACAAATGGCTGAACATCCTCAGAACACAATAAGGATCTCATTACAGCTTTCATTTCGCCCTGCCCTTCAGTTGCTTTCCTGGCTTTGGGGAAAGCAGTGAAGTTCAAGGCTGCAGAGAAAAGGAGGAAGGAAGAGAAATTCCTGCAGGCCCCAGAAGTTTTCTGTTAAAGCTGCTTTAAGGCCTCCCCATGTGGTTCCAATAGACACAGCAGTGCCCAGCATCAAGAGCACCACATGAAAGCACTGAGCTGGCCTGCAAAGTGCTGATACTGGGAAAAGGCAACGCCAAATAAGCTCATGTTTGTCTTTTTCTCCTCTCCTTTTCTCCTCTCCATCACCCAGCCTACCCATTTGCCTGTTCAGACATTGTTGGGGTAATGCAGAACAACTGCTGGGCTCACCCCAAGTCCAGAGCCTGGGGCTCTGCATGGCTCACACGAGGAGATAAAAGGGATACAAAATCCTTCTGGGCTCTTCTTGCAGGGTCTGCACAACATTTAGACACTTTTTCTGCCAGTCTCGGGCAAGAAGCCACCCTGAGAACTCTGATTGCAGCCACAATTCCTCCCCCTTTCCTTTGGAGTGAGAGCAGCAGGAATTCTCAGCCTCAGGGAGTGTGGGGATGTCCTGGCTGTGTCACTTGGCTGGGACACCAAGGCTGCTCTGTCCTTCACACCACCAGGGCTGCAATTTGTGATTTGGGTCAGACAGACTGACCACAAATGGTTACTGAGTGACAAAATGAATGCTCAGGTGTGCTCTGACCTGCAGAAATCAGCTCTCAGCAACCTCTTACCTTCCAGGCAGGCACAAAGCTTCATTTTGAACTCCATGATGCTTCCAAGATAAGAGAAATAATAATTCAGCTTCCTTTTGATTCCTGCCCTGCACCAGACTCAGCAGCTCAACAGCAGCTTGTAATTAATTCACAATTTTAATTCACAATTGGATTATGATGCTCAGGTGACCCATTTTCCACTCCTGGGTGTAAAAATGGGGTTTTTTACACCTCTGTTCACACTCAGCCCAAACAGCACCTCAAACCATTCCCAGGTCCACTGGAATTCCTGGGAGCAGTGAAGGGATAACAAGATATTTTTTCCCCCCCTGGCATAACAGAACTCCACAGAAAAAATAGAAGCAGCACAAAACAATGAACATCCTGCTGTGCTTTGTTCTGAAAACCTCTGTCAGGGACATCCTCTCCTGGGAGGAGACAGCATCCAGCTGCTGAATCCATGAAGGAACTGGACATGAAGCAGAACTGAGGCAGATTTAAGGACAAGGGTAAGCAAAGCCACAAGTCCTAACCAAGCTCAGGTGGGCCAGGGGCTCTCAGAGTCAGATCTGGGCTCAGTGAAGTCTCATTGAAGGGTTCACATCTTTTTAAGGTCAGAATCTGTGTAATGACATAATTTTAAGTCTTTTGTTTTCAACTTTCCAGTGTTTAGCACTCTGCTGCTTTTATTGAGTGTCCACCTCAAAACAATATTTACCCCTGGTAATTTCTGGAGCTGAACAATGTGACCCCAAAAGTTTCATTTTCATGACAACAGGATTAGCAAGGACCTACCTCCAAATAATTCTGGACTCCAACCAGGGCCTGATCACTCTTGGTTTCCATAACCCCACTGCAGAGCAAAACAAACACAATTTATTGATGTGTGTCAACATTCAGGGACTTGTCAGAGCCCACCAACAAATCCAGAGCTTCCCACAGAACTTGCAGGGACCAAACACTTAGGAATGGGCAGGAAAAGTGCCTTATTGGTTACTAAACTTATTAAAGTTATTAAAATTAAAAGTGGTTATTTTCAGGAAGGGATGTTGGAAATAAAATATTCCTTCAACTGTTCCTCTTTGGACTGGCCCTTGAGACAGAGGCTGACAGGAGAATAAGGCAGATAAACTAAACTGGTTTGAGAGGAAACTATTTTAGGGCCAGGAGTTGGTTGCCAGTTGCAGGCCAGGACTTGTGAAAGCCATAAATTAACCAAACTCTGCCCTCCCCAGATTCTGCTCTTCTCAAACTCTGCTCTCTCCAAATTCTGTTATCCCAAACTCTGCTCTCATCCATTCCTCCCTGAAATCTGCCATCCCAAACTCTGCTCTCTAAATTGTGCCACCTCAAACTCTGCTTTCATTCCTTCCTCCCCAAACTCTGGCCTGCCCAAACTTTGCTCCCCCAAATTCTGCTCTCTCCAAACACTATTCCCACCTATTCCTCCCCAAACTCTTCATTCCCAAACCCCGTTGTCTCCAAATTCTGCCATT
>JANPWX010024465.1:0-10448 GCA_024734555.1 Trochalopteron elliotii
CAAGCAGCAGGGAGACATTTCCCTGTTCCTCCAAACCAAAAATCACCACCACACACAGCCTGGGAGGGCACAGAGGCTGTCAGACAAAATTCTCCTTGTCAAGGAAGGAAACTGAGCTTCCCTGAGTTCCTGCACCTCTCCCAAAATGTCCTCAGGTACTGGATGTGACTCTCCCTTATCCCAAATTATTCTGGTGCTCTCCATCCTGCAGGAAAAATCCCTGCAGAGAGGCACAAGCCCTGCAGGTGCTGCTTTAGAGGAGAGCTCTCCTTAGAAGGGAGTTTTTCTCCTGCTGTTTTGCCTCCCTGCCTTTGGAATTTAGTGAGGAGAAAGGAGCCAGGGCAGCCAAAAAAACCCAGGACAGATTTGGGACCACAAATGTCTTTATTTACTTTAAAGAAGGTTGGTGCTCTGGGGATTTTTTTTTGCCTGCTCAAGTGCCTCTGGCTCCCAGCCCTCCCCTGGCTCAGACCACAGAGGGAGAAATGAGAAAGCTGAGCCACAAAAAGATTTGCAAAAACAAGCCCAGGGGAATTGCTCCACTGCTATAAACCATCAGGAGAAATGCAAACTCCATCCTCCAGGCCTGCAGTGGGGTTTGAAGGCAGGACCTCCAGCCTCCTCTAAACACAAAAATAAAATTATTCCATTTATTTCCCTCTGTCTGCATGCCTCCACAAGCACACAGTGTGGCTCTTCTGTTAACACTTGTGTGGTTTTTATTAAATAACCATCCTTTCAGGAGGAGCCTAGTTCTGCTCACATAATTCCTCAGCTTTTTCCTGTTGCAATTGTTCCTTTGAGCCAGGAATGCTCTTCCAGAATTTTCCCCAGCAGCAGCTGCACTTCAGGCCTTGCTGAGATCCCATTTGTACAAATGGATGAATGATGGGAAATAAAGAATTGTGGCCTGTTTTGGGGTTTTTTTTGCCTTTTTTGTTTTGTTTTACCTTTCCAACAGAGCCTGAATTTTGAGATCAAAGGGGGGAAAAAAAAAAGCCCAAAGACATTTAACTAGAAATGGCAATGCATGAGACAAAAAAAAATGAAAATCATCCTGTCCTCTGCACTGACAACAGGATCTAAAAGGCAATTTGCAGGAGGTGGGAGGAATCCCAGCTCTGCCTTGTCACTCAGACAACTTTTATTGTGTGGTTACAAAACCAGAAACAGGAGGTGTGAGACTCCTACACTGCCAGGCCCACTCCAAGGACAGCAGAGTCCTCCTAAAACCTCCTAAAACCACTCCAACTCTGAAATATTCCCTGATTTTTTAGACGAATGGGATCCTTTCAAATGTGTTCTCAAGTTTTAACTCTGACATATTCCCTGATTTTTTAGGGGAAGGGATCCTTTCAAATCTGTTCTTAACTCTGAAATATTCCCTGATTTTTTTTTTAGGGGAAGGGATCCTCTCAAATGTGTTCTTAACTCTGAAATATTCCCGATTTTTTTGGGGGAGGATGGGATCCTTTCAAATGTGTTCTTAAGTTTTAACTTTGAAATATTCCCTCATTTTTTTTGGGGGGGAAGGGATACTTTCAAATCTGTTCTTAACTCTGAAATATTCCCTGATTTTTTAGGGGAAGGGATCCTTTCAAATGTGTTCTTAACTCTGAAATATTCCCTGATTTTTTTTTAGAGAAGATGAGATCCTTTCAAATGTGTTCTTATGTTTTAACTCTGAAATATTCCCTGATTTTTTTTTTTTTAGGGAAGATGACACCCTTTCAAATGTGTTCTTAAGTTTTAACTTTGAAATACTCCCTCATTTTTTTGGGGGGGAACAGGATCCTTTCAGATGTGTTCTTAAGTTTTACCTCTGAAATATTCCCTGATTTTTTTTAGGGGAAGGGATCGTCTCAAACGTGTTTTTAAGAGACAAGACCATCAGGCCACAAAGAGGGTTTTTATTTTTCACTCAGCCAGCCTGGAATTCTGTTTCCTTTCCAAGCTCCATCCACAACAATGTGCTCTCACAAAGATCCCTCTTCTCCTCCAGCCCCTGCTTTGCAACCACATCAAAGTTTGGAGTTTTTTCAGCATGAGCAGAGGATTCCTGCTCCTGGCACAGGGATTTTTCCAGAGGGATGAGGGATGAGCAGGCTCAGGCCTGTCACCCTCAGCTTAATGGGAAGCAGATGAAGCCATTTTGGGAAGGTTCAGCCTCGGGGAGAAGGAAAAGCTGATAAATTCAGGCTCAGACAGCAGCTCTGCTCAGTTTATCACGAGGTATCACCCCTTCTCAAAGGTAGCTGGCAGACCTCAGAGGGAAACACAACTTTCCCCACCTGAGATCCCACTCCTGGCTCATTTTGGAGATCCTTTCTGGCTCAAAGTTCTCCCCAGCAGCAAATCTGGTTGGGTCAGTGATGCTTTAATTTTCAATTTTCATGTATTTCAGATTCTGTTTATCACGAGGTATCACCCCTTCTCAAAGGTAGCTGGCAGACCTCAGAGGGAAAACACAACTTTCCCCACCTGAGATCCCACTCCTGGCTCATTTTGGAGATCCTTTCTGGCTCAAAGTTCCCCCAGCAGCAAATCTGGTTGGGTCAGTGATGCTTTAATTTTTAATTTCATGTATTTCATGTTCTGCGCTGCCCAGGGGTGCAGTTCTGAGCTCACAGTCAGTGTCACTCAGCCCTGCACAGAGCAGGGACACAAAACAAATCCTTCTCCTGCTGCACACCAAGGACAAATTGGGACAAGTTTTCAGGCCCAAAAGCACAAACGACTGAAGAGAGAAAAAAAGCAGGATGGGACCTCACAACCTGAAGCTGCAATTGGACAATTAAACCCCAAAATGCAAATTAGGAAATAAAGCAGGGAGTGGACTTCCCAGTCATGCTGAACAGCCCAGATTTGGCTTTCAGCCCAAAAATCCCCTTTTTTTTTTTCCCCTCAATCTACATTTGAACCACAAAAATACACCTGTGGGGAAGGACAACAACAAAGTGACAGCTGACAGAGACCTTGGGAAATAAAGCAAAGAACATGAAATTCCACCCATCTTTTGAAACCCTGACAAGGTGTGGTGATTATGTTTCTGTAACTGAGGCAGGAAGTGCTGATTTCATGATCATTTCCTGCGTTTGATGCAGAATAAATTCCCCAAGGAGCAATAACTGAGAGCTGACACCCTCGTGGCAGCCCAGGGGATCCAGCTGACACCAAACTGCCACAACTGCTCTTTTTTCAGGGCTGCCAGCACACAATCCCTAAGCAACAAAAGCTGATTTTAAAGTGCCAGGCCAGCAGCAGAAACACATAAGATCAAGGGAGGAAAAAAACAAAAAGTTTTCTTCCAGCAGAAAACATGAAAAAATACACCTTGTGCACGAAGGCGTGGGGTCACTTCTCAGTCAAAAAAACCTCCAAAAAAAAAGCCAAAATAAAGGATTTTTACCCCCTCTGCTGCCTCACCGGATGGGCTCAGGCCTGAGGTGGTGGTTCAGCCCCTGGACAAGCTGCTGGGCAGTGAAAGGTGCCTTTCCTGGAGCCCTCTGGATGTCCAGGTGGGCAGCATTGGCCAGGGCGTGGACACCCGTGTCTGTGCGGCTGGAGATGTGGAACTTGATGGCAGAGCTGGGCTTCAGCTTCTGTGCTGCCTCCTGCAAGCAAAGGGAAGGGTAAATCAGCAATGATTCAGCAAAAAACATCCTCCTCCTGGCTCCCAGAGGAGTTTGGAGTTGCTGTGGGGTGAAAAAGGGGATGGAGAAGAGTGTGTTTGGGAGGATTTCTCCTAAAGGTAGTGGTTTCTCAGCTTCAAGCCTGAAATCACCTCACACAGAGCATCCAAAACGCCATGAGAGATTCCTTAGGTGGACAAAATAAAGTTAAAGCTAACTGCTGATCTCTATATCCTCTGCTTTGTGGCGTGTGAGCTTCCCTAAGTGCACAAAACAACGTGAGAAATGTTCACATCTTTACCCTCGGCTTGGTGCTGTTGGGTGAGGGGGAAAAAAAAGACAAGAGGATCACTCATTTCAGCCCATTTCAACCCAAAGCCCAGGCCCCCAGAGAGAAAATCCAGTGAAAATTACTACAGGGGATAAGTGAAACATCTGAAAGAGTGCAAAAACCACAAAAGAAGGCAGGAAAAACACAGAGGAATGACTCGAAATTTCCTTCTCCTTCCCATCCCCGCTCCCGAGCACTGAACCCAGTTTTTATTGGATTTTAATTTGGTACAAGAGTCAATAAAGTTCCACTTGCTGACTCACAAATACCTTCCAGACTCCTGTTGGAGCAGCTCAGGGTTCTGGGCTCTCAGAAATGTTCCATGAAAAAGGCACAGGGAAGGCAGAGAAAAAAAAAAATGTAACCAAGCTGCAGGGGGAGGCCTGGGAAACAGAACCAAACTGATTTTTTTTCCCCTTCCTAATCCTTCCATTTGGAGTTCACATGTGGTTACAGTTAAGAGTGAAAAAAAGAGCAGCTTTATTTATCACCCCCAAGCAGAGAGAGAGGAGCAGACAGAAATGAAATGGTTTCCTGCAGCAGACCTTGGCATGTGCCTCAGCAATTTGTCTGAGAGCAGGAGCTGGTTTTCTCAAAAGCAAAGTTTCTCCAGAGATGTTTGGGGTTTGCTGGCTCCTCCCTCCCCTCTCTCCACCCTTTTCTCCCCCTTCCTTCCTCAGCAGACAAAAAGCAGCCAGTGGAAACAAGAGTTGAGAAGAGACAAAAGGAGAGAACATGGAAAACATCCTCTTCTTTTTTTTTTTTCTTTTTTTTTTGGCTACAGCCTTGGGTGCAGCAGTGCTTCCCACCCCTGAGAGCATCCCTGCTCCATCTGGACCATCAGGAACCAAACTGGATCATCAGGAACCAAGCTGGAGTTCTCCACTGGAAACCAGACTGGGGAGGAAAAGAGGAGCAGAGTCTCAAGTAAATCTGGTTATTTCCCTGCTCAGCTCAGCCAGCAAATCCACAAAGGTGCAGGATGGAGGATTTTCCTTCCACAAATGGGATTTTCCCAGCTGCCTTTTCCCCATCAGATTTTTCCCACCTTTCTGAGCATCCAAAGGAGAATTTTGGATTTTCCTTCCACAAATGGGATTTTTCCCAGCTGCCTTTTCCCCATCAGGTTCTTTCCCACCTTTCTGAGCATCCAAAGGAGAATTTTGGTCCAGAAATGGGATTTTTTCCCAGCTGCCCTTTCCCCATCAGGTTCTTTCCCACCTTTCTGAGCATCCAAAGGAGGAATGTGACCATCAACAAAACCAAATAAATCCCACTTTGTGAACCTTTGTGGATTTTTTTTTTTCCTCCAGCACAACAGGCACCCAAAAATACACTGATAACATTCCACCAACGGCTGCCTCCAGCTTCAATTTTAATATTTAATTGCTTTTGGGTGGGATGTGATCTCCTGCAAAGAGAGCACTCCTGAACTGCTGAACTCCTCTTTGCAGGAGGAGCTCAGAAATGACCCCTTCACCTTTGCAAATATCTCCTGTCTGAATATCCAAAGTCCTTTGAGCACTGAAGGTTTTTTCCTCCTCTCGCTCCCGTGCACTTTAATCTCTTAATATCCCTTATCTTAATCTCTTAATTTCAAAAAAATATGAATTTTTTTTTTTTTGAAATTCACATCTGAATTGCAAAAAAGGTGCATTATTTACAGGCAGGAATTGCTTGGATAGGGACCAGTTTTTCTTGTCCTTGCAGCATAAAAAAAAAAAACCCACCCTAAAACAGGCAGAGCTTTCATCTGAGCAACTCCAAAGGCTTCAGTGCTGTTGATCCAGATCTCCCATCCTGTTTGGCATCATCTGTGGCTTCCCAGGGGGGGAAATGAAACAGAAATTAAGCATTTCACCCAGCTAAAAAGAAATGAAGGAGATAAAGGAATGAAGGAGCTGGGCTGTCCTGTGTGTGCTCAGAGTTCACAGCTCTCTGCTCCCTCCTTTCAGCCACAGCAAAACCCATATTTTTTATTTTCCTTTAGCAGGTGCTGCAAACACTGAAACCTTGGCTTTGGCATCTGTTGGAAGCCTCTCACATCTCATTTATCCTCAATTTTTTCCACACAGCCACATTGCTGGAGCAGCCAGCAGCATGCCAGGGTGCAAGTTTATCCCTCAGCCTCGCCAGGGATGCAGGGGAAAGCATTAATTGCATTTTTTAAATCCTTCATCCATGCCTGGGATGCAGGGGAAAGCACTTTTTATCCCTCAACCACGCCAGGGATGCAGGGGGAAAGCATTAATTGCAATTTTTTTTATCTTTCATCCATGCCTGGGATGCAGGGGAAAGCATTAATTGCATTTTTCATCCCTCAGCCATGCCAGGGATGCAGGGGAAAGCATTAATTGCATTTTTTTATCCCTCAGAGATGCAGGGGGAAGCATTAATTGCATTTTTTATCCCTCAGGGATGCAGGGGGAAAGCATTAATTGCAATTTTTTTTATCTTTCATCCATGCCAGGGATGCAGGGGAAAGCATTAATTGCATTTTTTATCCACAAAGCCACGCCAGGGATGCAGGGGAAAGCATTAATTGCAATATTTATCCCTCAGGGATGCAGGGAGAAAGCATTAATTGCAATTTTTATCCCTCAGGGATACAGGGGGAAGCATTAATTGCATTTTTTATCCCCCAGCCACGCCAGGGATGCAGGGGAAAGCATTAATTGCCTTTAGCTGCTCTGTCCTGTTAACAGGCTTTGGTCACTGAGCTCTGAATTACGCTGGAATTTCCACTGCTGGCAGCCAGAATGATATGGATCCACATTCCAGATTGCTTTTATTTGCTCCCAGCTCACTTTTCCTCCCATGCTTTTCCTCCCAGGAGGAAGAACAGGCCCACTGATGAACATCACCCATGGCAGGGGAGCCAAAGTTCATCCATTTCTCTTCCTGAAGTCTGAATAACAATAATATTATAAAACATTATTCTATTTTATAATATAATAATTATAATATTTCTTATTTTATTTATAATAAATAATATTTTTTTTAATCCTCCAGATTTTCCATTGGCCTTTACAGGAATGTTTTGGAAAAATAAATTTCTCTTCCCCAGCAGCTGGCTTGGTCATGGTTTCACATCCTCAGACACATCCTCCCTGCCAGGGAGCTGCACAATTTATTAATTACAGTGTTCTAATAATTAATAACATGCAAGCTTCTGGTTGCAAGTCATCCCAGCCTCCCTGACTCACTGGGAGATGAAACTCAGATGTCAGATGAAACTCATTAAAAATCCAGCTCATTTTCACTTGGCTGGATGAAATGGAAGCCAGTGCCAGGAAGGATTCACTGAGAACGTGGATTTTGTTAGGAGAGAAGGTTTCCAAAGCAATCTCCCACGTCACTGGAATTATCACCAAAACAGAGGCTGAAGATGGCAGTTCTCTTTGTCTGTTTGAATTTCTTGCTCTTTTTTCTTTAAAGGATGTGAGGGAAGGAGGTTGTACCAGAGCTGCCTTGCATAGTAAGGAGCTGGTGTTTCTCTTTTCTCTCCTCCTCCCTTTTCCTTTCACGAGGAACAATCTCTGCCCTGAGCACAAGGCTGCTGGCCAAAACAAGGTTTTGTGAGGGGAAAATGAGTTTGGGCAGCATTTCCCAGCAAAATGGGAAATGGGAGATGGTTCCAGGCAGGCCTGAGAGGGAAGGGAACTCTACATCCCAAGCAGGTGGTTTGTTTGTTTGGATTTTTACCACAAGCAACAGCAAAAGGTGAGATCTTCCTTTACAGCAGAGACATTTCTGAGAATTGAGACAGAGCATGAAATCCTGGATGAGAAAAGCTTCCAGGAAGAATTGGAGGGATCCAAATCCCCGTGTGGGGAAACAAGGCCTGGAATTCGCTTTGAACCCAAGTTGGGCTTCCCAGTGCTCCAAGACTTGTCTCCAAGAAATAAAGTGTTGCCAGCAAAGCTCACCCCCCTCAAAGACACATGAAAAGCTCCTACAAATATCTCTGGAATAAACCAAGGCTCCATTTTCTCTGGACAGTCCCAGGGCTCTGACACAGAGCAGCACCAAGGACTAAATAAAGCTTTGCACCCTGTGAGGTGACAAACAGATCTGTTCAACCCCAGCCCAGCGATTTTCCCTGTGCACAAAGTGACACAAAACCAAGCAGCCCATTCCAATTTCCACCAGACAGCTGCTGGAACACCAAGCCTGCACCTCCCAGGTTATTTTCTTGCCTGGGACTGCAAACAAATGGCTGAACATCCTCAGAACACAATAAGGATCTCATTACAGCTTTCATTTCGCCCTGCCCTTCAGTTGCTTTCCTGGCTTTGGGGAAAGCAGTGAAGTTCAAGGCTGCAGAGAAAAGGAGGAAGGAAGAGAAATTCCTGCAGGCCCCAGAAGTTTTCTGTTAAAGCTGCTTTAAGGCCTCCCCATGTGGTTCCAATAGACACAGCAGTGCCCAGCATCAAGAGCACCACATGAAAGCACTGAGCTGGCCTGCAAAGTGCTGATACTGGGAAAAGGCAACGCCAAATAAGCTCATGTTTGTCTTTTTCTCCTCTCCTTTTCTCCTCTCCATCACCCAGCCTACCCATCTGCCTGCTCAGACATTGTTGGGGTAATGCAGAACAACTGCTGGGCTCACCCCAAGTCCAGAGCCTGGGGCTCTGCATGGCTCACACGAGGAGATAAATGGGATACAAAATCCTTCTGGGCTCTTCTTGCAGGGTCTGCACAACATTTAGACACTTTTTCTGCCAGTCTCGGGCAAGAAGCCACCCTGAGAACTCTGATTGCAGCCACAATTCCTCCCCCTTTCCTTTGGAGTGAGAGCAGCAGGAATTCTCAGCCTCAGGGAGTGTGGGGATGTCCTGGCTGTGTCACTTGGCTGGGACACCAAGGCTGCTCTGTCCTTCACACCACCAGGGCTGCAATTTGTGATTTGGGTCAGACAGACTGACCACAAATGGTTACTGAGTGACAAAATGAATGCTCAGGTGTGCTCTGACCTGCAGAAATCAGCTCTCAGCAACCTCTTACCTTCCAGGCAGGCACAAAGCTTCATTTTGAACTCCATGATGCTTCCAAGATAAGAGAAATAATAATTCAGCTTCCTTTTGATTCCTGCCCTGCACCAGACTCAGCAGCTCAACAGCAGCTTGTAATTAATTCACAATTTTAATTCACAATTGGATTATGATGCTCAGGTGACCCATTTTCCACTCCTGGGTGTAAAAATGGGGTTTTTTACACCTCTGTTCACACTCAGCCCAAACAGCACCTCAAACCATTCCCAGGTCCACTGGAATTCCTGGGAGCAGTGAAGGGATAACAAGATATTTTTTCCCCCCCTGGCATAACAGAACTCCACAGAAAAAATAGAAGCAGCACAAAACAATGAACATCCTGCTGTGCTTTGTTCTGAAAACCTCTGTCAGGGACATCCTCTCCTGGGAGGAGACAGCATCCAGCTGCTGAATCCATGAAGGAACTGGACATGAAGCAGAACTGAGGCAGATTTAAGGACAAGGGTAAGCAAAGCCACAAGTCCTAACCAAGCTCAGGTGGGCCAGGGGCTCTCAGAGTCAGATCTGGGCTCAGTGAAGTCTCATTGAAGGGTTCACATCTTTTTAAGGTCAGAATCTGTGTAATGACATAATTTTAAGTCTTTTGTTTTCAACTTTCCAGTGTTTAGCACTCTGCTGCTTTTATTGAGTGTCCACCTCAAAACAATATTTACCCCTGGTAATTTCTGGAGCTGAACAATGTGACCCCAAAAGTTTCATTTTCATGACAACAGGATTAGCAAGGACCTACCTCCAAATAATTCTGGACTCCAACCAGGGCCTGATCACTCTTGGTTTCCATAACCCCACTGCAGAGCAAAACAAACACAATTTATTGATGTGTGTCAACATTCAGGGACTTGTCAGAGCCCACCAACAAATCCAGAGCTTCCCACAGAACTTGCAGGGACCAAACACTTAGGAATGGGCAGGAAAAGTGCCTTATTGGTTACTAAACTTATTAAAGTTATTAAAATTAAAAGTGGTTATTTTCAGGAAGGGATGTTGGAAATAAAATATTCCTTCAACTGTTCCTCTTTGGACTGGCCCTTGAGACAGAGGCTGACAGGAGAATAAGGCAGATAAACTAAACTGGTTTGAGAGGAAACTATTTTAGGGCCAGGAGTTGGTTGCCAGTTGCAGGCCAGGACTTGTGAAAGCCATAAATTAACCAAACTCTGCCCTCCCCAGATTCTGCTCTTCTCAAACTCTGCTCTCTCCAAATTCTGTTATCCCAAACTCTGCTCTCATCCATTCCTCCCTGAAATCTGCCATCCCAAACTCTGCTCTCTAAATTCTGCCACCTCAAACTCTGCTTTCATTCCTTCCTCCCCAAACTCTGGCCTGCCCAAACTTTGCTCCCCCAAATTCTGCTCTCTCCAAACACTATTCCCACCTATTCCTCCCCAAACTCTTCATTCCCAAACCCCGTTGTCTCCAAATTCTGCCATT
>JANPWX010024490.1:0-18484 GCA_024734555.1 Trochalopteron elliotii
TTCCTGGAGAAATTTCCCAGGTGGGATCACTGGGATGCTGTGTCTGCAGCAGCAATGAGCAAACCAGCAAGTCCTGAGCATTCCTGGAGAAATTTCCCAGGTGGAATCACTGCCCTGTGTGCCAGTGCCCTGTAGAAATGCAGATGTTCTGGAGGAGGAAGGCTGGATTGATCCCGAGTCAGGGGAATGTCCCAGGGTTTAGCAGGAGGTGTCCATGTGGATGGGACACGGGGCTGGTTCTCTCTGCAGGAGCAGCTCCCCCAGCTGCCATGGCAGGGACAGGGGCAGGGAGTGATGGATGGTTCCATCCATGGCACATAAACACCTGGGTCTTGGGATTGCTCTGGAAGCCAGGGTGAAAAATGGCTTTTTGTGGAACAGTTTTAGTTCACTCAGTGCTTGGGGAAAGAAGGAAACTGGTAAATTAAGGATGTTGCTGAAAGTGTGTTTGAGACATGAGGGGGAGGACACTTCATGGGTGGCCCAGTGCTGGGACAAGCCAGCTTTGGGGTGATAACTCCCAAGGAGAAGTGGTAGCCTGGCATTTCCTGAGGCTGCTGAGGGTTTGTGGCCATCCTGTCTGCACTGAAACAGGTGCTGCTTCCATCCCTGAGTGTCCTTAACCTGCACCCCCCTGGAAACCCCTCTCTGAAAGCAACTGCTCTGATAAATACAGGTCACAACAAACAGAACATTGCTGGTGACAGAAGAGCATGAAAAGTGGGATGTGGCACAAGGGCCACTGCTGTTCTCACAGGAGTCATGGGGGTTTGCTCAAGAGAATGAGACAGGATTTGTTTGATGTGTGCTGATCCTGGCAAGTACCTGTGGGATGCCTTTTGTCTTATCTTGAATATTTATCAAAACAGTGAGCAGGGAGAGGGAGGGACCCCCTGCCTGCAGCTGAGGTGCACCATGGGGTCCCTGCAGGTGCTGGAGTAACCTGCCTTCCCATCACTGGTACCCACACTGTGTTCCTGAGGGTGATCCGTGTTTTAAGATACTTTCTGATGGAATGGTTGGGCTTTTTCCTTTCTTTTTGCTTGTCTCAGTGTCTCCTGGTCACCTCTCACTTGATTTTATTCTGGAAGGTGGATGGTTCAAGACCTTTTAGTGACTCTTCTTTTCCCATTGTGGAAATGAAGGGAAGTTTATTGGCACTGCTCACAATTTACAACAACATCACATCTCCTCAGTCACTCTGATCCTCCTGCTCACTGATACTCTGGCTTGGAAAAACTGGCTGGAAACACTTTGTCCACAGGGGATTATTGAATTATCTCCTGACAGGCAATAGGTTGACATCTTTTCTCATGTGAAACCAACATCTGCCTGAGGGCAAACAAGCTTTTTGTGGACTTGAATGGTTTTCAGTCCACATGTGAGCAGTGATGTGCTGCAGAGGCAGGTCTGATGTTGAAAGCTGCAGTTTAAATCTCACACACAGTTAATTGTGGGAGAGCTCTTGGTCACATGCCCAGTGACAGTGTCTTAAATAAACTCACCATGCAACTTGTGTTACTGAATTAATATTGCCAGCAGTTCTTGACACATGGTTACAGCCTGTTATTAATTTCTCCTCCAATAAATTGTTACAGTGTGTGGCAGGTTAGAGAACTCTTCTGTTGGTCCAGTTGGGCAGTGTCTCCTCTGAGAGGGACCAGCTTGAGCTGAAGATGCTGAGGAGCTGCTTTTTAGCCCTTCCCAGCTGCATCTGGCTGGGTTTCTGTGCCTGAATAAAGAAATACTGGTAGTGCTTTAGCTCATTTATTGCACTGGATCACAGAGAGATGTGGAAGGACACTGCTGACCAGCCTGCCTGTGGGAGGGAAAATACTGGGATTTGTTTAAAAGACTTTTTTGGTGGTTTTTTTTTTCCTCCTGGTTTTCCAGCTTCTTGTTTTAAGGTGCTCTCAGAGCACACAGGGCAGCTCAGTAGCAGAGGGTTTTAAATTAGCACTTGGTATAACCACAAGTGAAGAGCATGGTGATAAGATAGTGTTGTTTGTCTGTTAAGAATAGAATATATTTCATCAGGCCAATTAAGTGCTGTTATTCCAGTGCTGATTGAATTACTGGGAGTGTTGGAGCTGTCACCCCTTCAGGCTTTTATTAGGTGTACAGTGAATATTTCTGTTAACAGTTCTTACTGTCCTGTGCAATTTACTCACATTTATTGTAAAATTTTATTCCTGCTGTGTTACCTGAATGAGAACTTCCTTCTGCTTTTGTAGGACCAGGAACTTTGTCAAGTATGGAAACTAATTAGTATAATTAGTAATAAAGACATGAGTTTTGGTGAGAGGTTTAGAACTGATTATTTGGAGAGCCTGAAGGAATTGTCAGGCTCTACATCCACTGCTGAGGTGGTTTTGGAGAAGAAATAACAATTCCCATAGGATTGGTCTAGCATTCCTACAGTTACACAAAGCAAGAAAAAGTTTAATCTGTTAAATATTTTAACACTTTAGGTTTGGTGTGCTGTTTAAAAATGGGCAGCAGAAATGATGTTGGAACTTCAGTGTAAATGCTTTTTCTTCCAAGTCTGGGATTTGATTGAAAATGGTCTTATTTCGTTCTTATTTTATGTGGAAATAAAATTAGTTGTTATTAACTTCCTATGATATTCTGGAGGAGCTGTGTTATATCAATACCATCAAACATCTTTGCTCTTGTTTTGCAAAGATCCATTAAAGTTTGTGCCTTTCACTCCTTCAAGTCACTTAAAATGAAACTTCTTGGATTCCTTTCATGTTGGAAATTGGAGACAAGCAGCTTCTACCTGTGTTGTGTTACATGGGGAAACATTCTGGCATAAAAAAAGTGTTCTGGCAGAGCAGTGCTGGTCAGGAATTTTCTCAGTCATTTTTGATTTCTGATGTGTGTCCAGAGTTTGTTACTGACCCAGCATTTCAATTTCTTGTGTTGCAGCCTTTAATCTGGACAATGAACAGCCAGATTATGATATGGACTCTGAGGATGAGACCCTACTGAACAGGCTGAACAGGAAGATGGAAATCAAGCCACTGCAGTTTGAAATAATGGTTGACAGACTGGAAAAAGCCAGTTCTAGTCAGGTATGGTGTGAAGAAATCACTGAGAGGTTTTGCTTTCCTGGGGGGTGGTTCTGGGTGGGTGCTTGGGTTTATTTCCTGCTGACAGGAGAAGTGTGTTGGTGTGTCTGCAGCTCCACAGAAATGACATTGCTGTCTCCTGTGTCAGTATTGGTAACTTCAGATAAAACTGCTGGGGAAGGAGCTTTGGGGTTGCAGAGATTGGAAATTTTAATTCCTCACCATGGTGTGTTAGAGACACACAGCTTGTTTTACCACTGTTGGCTTGTGATGGTCAATAGGTGTAGAAATGGCTCTAAACAGATGAGAATCCAAATTTTGTTACATTTGTTCCTGCTGGATGTTGACTTTGGTTGGTTTTTGAGGGTTGGAAGCACAGTGAATTCACCATGTACCAGTATTAAATCAGATCCTGAGGTGTTCCTGAGTGTCTGGAGAAGGGTCCTAAAACCCAAAATATTTACTGCAAAACTCCACCTGAGGGATCAGTTTGTGCAAGTCAGGTTTGAAACAGGTGGAGTTATTTTATTTCCCAGTGAGGTGAGGCTTTGTGGGAGTGAAAAATCCCTTGTGGGACCCATGGCTCTGCCTCAGTTCCTTAACCTGATTTAGTTCAGTGCTGTTTGGTAAAAGCCAAAATATTGTATTTTTCTCCATCTTAGAGCAGCTTCAGAAAGGCAGAGATTTCTTATTGTGCTAAAGAAAATGGGAATGAAGGGAAAACCAGGGAATACATTGGGTGATACTTGTTGAACATGTGCTTGGCTTTGTTGGAGCTTTGATAAAGACACCCCTGTTTGGCTTTCAGTTCAGGCCATTCTGTGCTCACTTCTCATGATCAATATTCACCCTTCTGATGCTGCTTTCACCTTTCTTTGCTGGAGTAATGAAGTTAAATTTAAAATTTGAAGGTGCTATTCAAAAATGAAGCATTATAAGAACACAGATTTTTCTCTGTAGGTACAAGCAGCTCTTGCAGGATTTTGGAGCCTGGGAAGGGAAGTGGCTGGGTGTTGGAAGTGGTGGGGTTTGGGTGCTGCCTCCCAATTCCCAGTTTACATTCCTTATCCCTGGACTGTTAAAGGATGTTGCTGGGAATGCCCTCCCTGCCTAGGAGGGGTTCCAGGCTTTCCTGCTGGCCATTCTGATTTCAGCAGGGAGTACAAGGACTCTGCATCTGCCAGCAAACACACAGGCTCAGCTCCACTTTCCCAGCTCTGCACTCCAGGCAGAGTTGATTCATTTTTGATAAGAAATATGTTAATGGAGAAAAGGGAGCAAAAGACAAAACTGAAATGATTTCTAAGCAATACTTTTGCCTTTTTTTAAAAAAAAACAGTTCAGTGCTTTTCTAATTCTACCATAGATTGTGAAGGTTTTATTCTGCTCTGGCTGGAATTAACACTTGCAGAGTAGCCATGGTTACACTCAGGATTTCCTTAACTCTCCAAAATGTGTTGTTTCCTTTTTTTGCTTCTCCTAACGTAGGGACAAGATTTAAGTTTGACACGTTGCAGAAGTGTAAATTAAGTTGTTCAGTTGATATTTTTCAAATTATGGGGCAGATGAAGTGCTGCCTGGCTTCTTTTTAAGTAATACTAGAGGTACTATTTGCTTTTTATTTAATGGATGGGTTGAAGATGATATGAGCCTGTTCAACTAATGCACTATTTAGAGATACTTTAGCATTTATTTAGAGTCTGTTTTCCATATAAAAAGCTGATCATAAACTTAATTTTTATCTTTAAATGACCTGTGTAGAGCTACCACCTACTGAAATAACTCAGCAAACAAATGAACAGCTTTGTGTCTCCAGGCTGGAATGAACAGGGATGGGAATAAACAGGGATCCTGTTCTATCACAAAGTAAACATTTGGGAGGGAAATAAGAAGTAAATTTGCTTCTAGGGAAATCAGCATCCAACTGCAAAGAATTACACATTAATAAAGGTTAACCAATAGGAAACTCTTTCTTTTTTTAGGAAAAATTAGTCAGATTTAAACGATTCCCAAATCCTGACCTGCAGACTGTAGTAAGTTCTTTCTATCCTGTGCTTGTAGCTGTTTCAAAGTGTTGTCAGATTTCATGAAAGGTGGAAGGAGGTCTAGACCACTGGATGAAAGAGCTGCAGAAAAATCGTGGCGAGCAACCAGTGGCTTCAATTTCCATGAATGTTTTCCCATCCCTTTACTCTGGTGCTGGAAAATAAATTGCACAATGAGTGTGTGGTGCCCTTCCCTTCACCTCCATCCCAGATTCACCTTTTCCCTGTCCCCCTGCAGCTGGTGACCCTGCAGGAGGCCAAGCTGCTGCTCAACGAGGACGATTACCTGATCAAGGCTGTCTACGACTACTGGGTGAGGAAACGCAAGAACTGCCGGGGGCCCTCGCTCATCCCCCAGATCAAGCAGGAGAAGAGGGATGGCTCCACCAACAACGACCCCTACGTGGCCTTCCGCAGGAGGACTGAGAAGATGCAGACCAGAAAGGTGACCTGGCAGCAAGTGCTGCTTGGAATTTTACATTTCTGGATAATTTGGAGCCCTGTCCAGCATCTTGGGGGGGAGATTTTATCATCCGTCTGTTTTTTGAGCTGTAACTCAGAGCAGATCCTGGCACACACACACAACCTGCTGGGTTGGGACCTTTCTATTTCCCTTTCTATTGGAAAAAGGGAAACAATTTCCTGGGTTTGGTATTTGGAGCATGGAATGGTTTGAACCTGTCATCTGTAATTAGCATTTTGCTTTGTATGTGGAATCGAGGTGGGGAAGGTGTTGTAGGAACCAAGGCTTGAATTCCTTGTTCTGACAGACTTCCACTGGGTTCATCTGGAATCTCGAGCAAAACACGGGGGAGAAATGGCTGAAAAGTTCTTCTCAGTTTACACTTGAAACAGGGTTTGTTTGCTTTTTGTGGCTTTGTTTGCCAAGTAGGATCTGCTCTAGGAAAAGCTGCTTTGGAGTGTCCTCATGAGCCTTGTTTGCAGCAGCATTATATAACTGTATTTTTGCAGTTTGTGCCTCATGGCTTTTGCTTTTGACTAAAAATTGGTTTCATCTCTCAACAGAACCGAAAGAATGATGAAGCATCTTATGAGAAGATGTTGAAATTGAGGAGGGAGTTTAGCAGAGCCATAACCATTTTGGAGATGATTAAGAGGAGAGAGAAAACAAAACGGGAGCTGTTGCATTTAACGTTGGAAGTTGTGGAGAAAAGGTAAAAATCCAGATTATAAAAACCCACGTTTTAAAACTCAAATTAAATGGCTTTGAAAGCATCTCTCGTAATTTATTTATTATAGCACCATAAATTTCAGGAGCTAAAAGAGAAGGGGGTTTGTGTAGACAGTTGGAAGACACTGGTTTGTGTCTTTCAGACGTTTCCCAGAGGAAATGCAGCCCTATAGTTTTAATCCTGGTTGTTTCAGGTATCATTTGGGTGATTATGGAGGTGAAATCCTCAATGAAGTGAAGCTGAACAGACCTGAAAAAGAGATGGGCACAACTCCATCATCTCTCCACAACGGGAACCACCACAAAGTTCAAGAATGTAAAGTTAAGGTAGGATTTCTTCCCTGCCATGAGTCTCTTACTCCTGGGATCATCATTCCTTGGGAATCATCATTCTTTTGGATATATTTTGAATTCAGACCTGTCTCTGAAGAAATAACCTGAACTAGTAGGAGTTAAAATGCTTGGGGGTGAGGCTGAGAGTTGAAGACCTCTGGAAATTTGTATTTAGCACCTGCGACACCTAGTGGTCCCAGAATTCCATACAGAGCCCAGAATAAAGCCTGCTTCTCCAGGAATTTTGGCATTCTTCATGTTTCTCCTCTGGTTCCCAAGCTAAGCTCCATCACTGGAGTTAGTTTCAGTCAGGCTCTTATTGATGAGTGTTAATTCAGGGTAAATTTAAACACTTTTTAAAAACTGCACTGGGTGCTTCTTCAAATGGAGAATTTTGCAAGTGAAATAATCTTTTCAAGTGGGAGCTTTGAAGTTTAATAACATTTGTGTTCAAGTGGACAGTTCAATATCGATGGAATTGCTCACTGCAGAGGGTTTATGTGAGAAAAATCTTAAACAGCCAAGCCAAATACCATCACATCTGTTCAAAAGTGTCAGCTCTGTGAGAAACAGGAAACAAATTAAATTGTTTCTTTTGAACATGTCCAAGCAGTTCAGAAAATTGAAAGGGCTGGGGAGAAATGAGAGCTCAGAAAATAATTGCAAGAGGAATTTCAATGACCATGTACTGAGTGTGTAGTGCAGAGTGAGGAGCCTCTCAGGCTGTCACATGGCTCTCTGATTATTAATAAATAAATTATTAATTAAATAAATAATTATTAATAAACACCTGTAAAAACAATCAGGAAAAGTGCTGGGGTTTAATATGTTTAGTAAATTTTGCACGATGAGTCTGAAACATCTGCAGAGCCTTTGCAAGACAAGCAGCCCTGTCTTGAGGTAATGAAGCTTTCTCATGCTTTTAGAATGTTTAAAAACGTTCATTTTTACAATTTTCCCCTTGTTTTCCCCAAGCAGCATCCTCACCACTCCTCCCTGAAGGAGGAGGTGTCCGATGTTGTCCGACAGAAGAAGAAGTACCTGAAGAAGCCCAAACTGGAGTGTGTGGTGACCCCTCAGCCCCTGGCTGAGCCCCTGCCTGTGCTCAGCAAGAGTGACATCAAACAGTACGACTTCCACAGCTCTGATGAGGATGAGTTCCCACAGGTAACCACCAAAATCTCACTGTGCACCAGGCAGAAATTTCACTTAGCTGGCACTCGGCCAGCCTGGCTTGGCCCAACTCTGAATATATTTAAAAGCTCCTTGTATAAACTGAGTTTTCCTTCCAAGCTGTGCTTTGTTATATAAACATGACAGTTCACCTCATATAAACACAAACTTTTATAATGAATACAGTTACACAAATGTGGTGGCAGTTGTTGAATGATGTTGTTTTCTGGTCTAGGTACCCTCACCAGTTTCAGAAGCAGAAGAAGAGAATGATCCTGATGGCCCTTGTGCTTTCAGGAGAAGAGCAGGATGCCAGTATTATGCTGTAAGTGGATGTAGTATTCTGCTGTGCTGTTGGGTTTAGTGGTGGTTTCTTTTAATTGAGGTTTGCAAAGTGCTGGTTTGGAGTTCTGTTCCCACTCTCACCACCAGAGCTTTGATGCTTTGGTGAGTCCAAAGACAATTGCAGGAACATCCCCTTTTCTCCTTGGCTCTGAAAGCTGAACTTCCCACTTAGAATTCATCCTCCTTTCTTTATCCCCTTAGCCTGTGAGTTAATTCCTTTGCCAAAAGATGTTGAGGTGACTGAAAGCTTAATTTTCTCCAACTTTTGCATTTCTTTTTGAAGCAGAGTAGTTAACAGCCGAAATGTTAGAGTTTATTTTTTAACTGCTGAAGTTATTACTGGTTAACTCAACATAAACCACACGTTCTGTCCTGTGCATAAGAACCAGCAGTGCCCTTGTCAAAGCACCCTTGGAGTATAAAATTGCCTTTTCTTTCTCCACAGCCTCGTTTGGACCAAACGAATCCTTCGTACGAAAGCCCCGAGTTGGCAGAATTGGACAAACTGAGGTTCAGGCATTGCCTTACAACCCTTACAATCCCCAGGAGATGTATAGGATTTGCAAGGAGGAGGATTGGCAGGGGTGGAAGGTACAGTTGGGTCGTTTTTTAATTCTTCTTTCCCCTTCAAAGGAGAAAATATTAAAACCCTGATGGTTTTCCTCCTCCTCTTCCATCAGGGTGATCATGGACCGAATATCCACAGAACACGATCCTGTCTTGAGGCAGATTGACCCTGAAATGCTGAACAGTTTTTCAAGCTCTTCCCAGACTTTAGACTTTTCTTCTAATTTTTCACGGACCAATGCTTCCAATAAACATTGTGAAAACAGACTGTCCCTTCCTGAAATCCTAAGCAATATCAGATCATGTCGACTGCAGTGTTTCCAGCCCAGGCTACTCAATCTCCAGGACAGTGATAGTGAAGAATGTACCTCAAGGAAAGCAGGGCAGACTGTGAATAATAAAAGAGTCTCTGCAGCATCTGTAGCTTTATTGAACACCAGCAAGAATGGCATATCAGGTAGGCAAGGATTTGGCATGTCCTGGGATTTAAAATACTGAATTTTGGGGGGTTTTCTTGGTGCTTGAACTGATGAGATCTTCAGCACTGGTGTGGAGCTAACCACAGCTACAACCTGACTATTTTAACTTTCTTAAAACATACAGAAACTCCCCACAAACACTTCTTCCTCCTGCTTTGCTTCCTTTTGAATTCGAAGTGCTGGATTCAAACATAATTCAAAGCTCATAATTCTGTTCATAGGAAGAATTGTTTAGGTCTAATTGAATCTTAATGGCACTAATTGGCTTAACCTTGTTTAAGGGTAGGAGAATGTTTGTGATGAATGCAAAACAAATCCCATGGTTTCTTGGGGAGGAGGGTGGGTGTGGCTCATTTTTGTTGTTTTCAGTTTTCATTTCAGACTCAGACAAATGTGGGAAGTTCCCAAGTGCCCTGAGCAGGTGTGAAAAGGTCTGAAAATGGTAAAAATGTTGACAGTGGTGAAAGAATTGCTTTAAGCTTAAATTGAGCAGTGTTTGCATCACCTGCTTCATGAGCTGGAGTTGTAATGGCTCAAGTTTTACCACTGTCACTTCTTTATAATCATGAGGGAGTGATAATGATACGATTCTCCAAAAATCTGAAGAATTTGAGATCCAGCAAAGGAGATCTACAGCAACAACAAGCACCTGAGCATATCCCTGCTCTATCCTGTATTGTAAACCAGGAAAATGAAATTATAGAACAGACTGACCCTGAATTCTGTAATTTCTCTGCTTGTGGAATGTTCCATCTCTCTCAGAGCTGCAGGAATGGGTGTTTATTCTCCAATAATGAACCTCTGGAATTCCTGGGTGCTGTTAAATTGTTCTGACAGAGGCACAGGATTATTTATTCCAGCACAATACTTTGGTCAGTGTCACCTTTAGGCTGTTCTCTGCCATGACCAGATTGGCACAGGAGCATTTTCCTGCTGCATGAAAGAACCAGATATAAAGTATTACATATTTTATATAATTATTTTTTGAAAGACCTCGAGGAATCCCAGCTGGGGTAGTTGAGTGTGATGGGATTATTGCTAAACACCAAGAGCTGGTAAAGAAACAGCTGAAAAATGAATGAAACCAAATCTGATGGAGCAAAGGCACTTTTTAGAGGAATAGTAATAAACTTGTGGTATAATTTTAGAAATCATCTGAGGAATACATTTAAATTAAATGGAAATCCCTCAGTAGTTGAAGTACATTATGCATGGAATTTATGGCTGGGGAGGACCTTTTTTGTCACAGATTTAAATGACAACTCAGATCCTGCAGTTCTGGAACAGGATCAGACACAACAGACAACAGAATTCTTCCCCCAAGAACTGAAGCAGCAAGAGGCTCTGCTGTTGGGTTTTCCCACCAGTAAATAGGGAATAAATTTTAAAAGGGCTGGTCAGAGTCTGCTTGGGCACTAAATGAGCACAGGCACTGTCACTGCATTTACTGAAGTCATTCTCTTTGGGAAGTAATTGTTGAAATCTGTTAATTTTGCAGTTGGTTTGATACTCCCTCCAGAGGAAATGGTGGCAGTACTTAAACTGATTATTTTTATTTCTATTTCTGTTTTGTTTTAGAGAGAACTGGGGAGTTGCTTTGATTTTTGGTGCACAACAATATTTAAAATTACCTCCGTGTTATATTTTTCCCTGAATTAGTAAAGCAACTCTGGTATTTCCTCAAATGCATTGTACAGACAGAATTGGTTTTTATTTTTAAATTCTATGAGTAGATTTTTCTTCAGAATACCTAATGAGTGCATGAATCAAGAACCAATTTTTGGAGCTAAATTATTCTCTTGCTCATGTTGCAAACACTGCAAATGGGGAAAGCCTGTCCCTGGAGAGAGAACAACTGCACATGATGCTATTCCCAGCTGAAGAGTTTTGTTTTTGGAACAAACTTTGACTTTTTAGAGGTATTTTTTCCCCAGCCTTCAATACCATGTAGGAGTAATGAAAGCAATGCCACTTTTGGGGCAGCCTGCAAACTGATCTTTGGTTAAAATCTTCAAATCCTGAGAGAGGTGACATCATCCCAACCTTCTAAGGAGAATTTTGGATTATTTTCCCTGGAAGAGAAAGCTGAAATTATTTTTTCCCCAGTTGTGGTGCAGTTTTTCAGCCCAGTCAGGCTCTGATAAAATAAAAACCTCCTGAATCTGCAGAGCTTTTAACCCTGACCTCAGAGGCTGCCTTGGGACGTGGTCAAAGTTGGCTCTTTTTTTTCCTCCAGGACCCTCCAAGTGTTTGATTTGGCAGAAGCAAATGATATTTAATGTGCTAATGAACATCTGCAGGTTTATAACAAGGTGAACAGCTGAGCTCAGCCTGGCCACTGGATAAATAAATACCTGAAATTCAGGCAGAGTAAGGGAATATTGAATTCTGGATTACCTTCCCTGTATCCTCTAACAGACTATTCCATGACTTTGTGGTCTGTGACAAAACTGGGAAGCAAAGGAGATTGAAAACATGAAATCTCACCTTGTTCTTAACCAGCTTTCTATAAAACAAAACACTTTTCCTGGGATTTGTTACCTCAGAACTTAAAAATAGAAATATATGTAACATTCCATAATGCTGTTCTTGGCCCTGGTGCCTTCAGCAGTGCCATGTGTTTTGAGAGGGGATGTTGAGGGTTGAGCTGCTTTAACTTGGCATTAAATTCTAGGTAAGAATCTGCAAGAGGAACAAAATAAAGCTAAATGCAAAATAAACTTAGGAAATTATAATATTGCTGGAGTTTAAGAGGAGTAATTTTTAAGTAATTGGACTTTTAAGTGTTCTCCTAACATGGTTGAAACCTGCTTTAATAATAGCAATAAAGAAGTAGTTTCAGTTCTGATGTCTAAGCAGTCCTAATTCAGGTATTTTTTCCCAAAAGAATTTCAGGATAACCCTGAGTTTACCACTAAAAGTGGTAAATGGAAGAGCCAGACCCTGCAGGGTGGATAACTCTGTGTTTTAATGTTGGCTCAGTGTCCCTTGATAAGGGGATATTCCTGAGAATCCAGGTGTTGGAGGTGCAGCACACCTTCAGTCCTGGAAAACCAGAGCTGGGGATAAATAAAGTGTTGAAATGTATTCATGGGAATCTTTGAAAAGTGAATTCTCTCTTCTCAGTTCTTGGGTTATCTGCACACAGCTCAGGTTTTAGCATGAAACCCCTGTCAGTGTTTTCACTTTACCAAGTGAGCAAATTCTTCAGGGGGAGAATATTCAAACCAGCTTTTCTGCCTTCATCCCCTTCATGTGAAATTACTGGGCTGGCATTAACCTGGTTCTCAAAAATAAACTTATTGTGGCACCCTTACACTCTTAGTGCATTTAAAACAGTACCTGGCAGGGAAAATCTTCCATGCCAGATGTGTGCTTCCCTCAGAGTCCATCCTGCTGTTGGGAAAGGGACAGCAAGGGGCTGCAGGAAGGGAAATTGTCCAGGAAACCTCCCCCAGTGTTCACTGGGAGAGAAGACACCCAGCTCAGCCCAGGACTCGTTGTCCTCAGCTCTGATTTTTGGGCTGTGCTTCTTCCCTCAAAGCCAGGAAAATCATTTCTCTCAAGCTTTTGCCTAAAACTAGTGCTGGGGGTAAAACCACCAAAGATAGAAGCTGCTCAAAAGCAAGGAAAGCTCTGAATTCTTTTGTTACAAATTGATTCCATGAAAGAACACAACAAACAAAACACAGCTTGACCTCTCCTTTACATAATCTGTGAAGATTTTGGGTGCACCTGACATGATTTCTGCCACCTTCAGCCACCTGTCACCCACCTTAGCTGCTCTCTTGCCTTTTCCACTCCAGTGTTTTGTGTAACTGTGGCTCCTTTCTTTCCCACAGTCACAGGGGGGATCACAGAGGAGCAGTTCCAGACACACCAACAGCAGTTAGTGCAGATGCAGAGGCAGCAGCTGGCCCAGCTGCAGCAGAAGCAGCAATCTCAGCATTCCTCCCAACAGACACATCCAAAAGCACAGGTACTGCTCCCACCCTGTCCCTGCATGTCCTCACCCTGTTTTGTTCATCTCTGTCGACCAAAGGACACCCCAGCAAATGTGGCACATCTTAGAGGGGATTTCTGACACTTTGCTCAGGGTTTTTTTAAGAAGTTGGCTGCATTTTACAAGTTGAGTGAGAGACTTGTGTTACCTGAGTATCCACAGAGTTACCAGTGTGAAAATATCCCTGTGTGCTCTCAGCTCTTCCTCCTGTCTGAAGTGCTCTGAAGAGATTTCATTAAAATTACCTAGTGAGGTAACATGTTCTGTTATGAACAGATGTTCAATGAGCACTAAAAATTGCCTGAAAGGAAAAAGAGAGCTTTGCATATTTGTATATTCTGACTTCCAAAAGAATCCCATTTTTCCTCTGGAATCCCTTGCAAGGGAAAAATGTATTTCCATTGCATTTAGTTTTCTGTTAGCTCCTTCTCAATAAAATATAAAAGCTGTTGCTGTTGTCTATTACTAAGGAAAATGTATATTCCTTTGAGCATTTTATATCTAATTGCTTGTGCTGGTTGTCCCTTCCCCTCAGTGTTTTCTACTTCAATTAATCAGGGATTCTGTGTTGGCAGATACTGATGACGTTTTTTGTAAGTGTAAAGACACGATGCCAGAATATTGAAACAAAACAAATGAATTTTGGATCTTTAAAACACTTCAAGCTTCTGTGCAAAGTCATTTTCTTAGTTAATATAAATTGAAATTGCAGAATTAATGTTGGTTCCAGTAAGAGTGGTGAGTCATTCCAGTGGAAACTGGAGTAACAGTGGGATTCCAGAATGTGCTGGGCAGTTGTTCTGTGGCACAGGTCACACCATGGAGGTACCACAAAGACTGAACATCCCTGAGATTTGCAGCTCAGAGCATGTCCTGCCTGGAGACAGAACAGAGAAGGTTTAGGACATGGTTGTTTTCTTAGAGGAAACATCTCCAAACACAGGGAATCCTCTGTGGTTTGGGTTAGAAGGGGCCTTAAAGCCCATCCAGTTGATCCAGAGACACCTTCTACCATCCCAGGGTGTTCCAAGCCCTGTCCAGCCTGGCCTTGGACATTCCAGGGGCAGCCACAGCTTCTCTGGCAATTCCAGCCCAGCCAGGAATTCCCAGTTCCCAATCTCCCACCCAGCCCTGCCCTCTGGCACTGGCACAGCCATTCCCTGTGTCCTGTCCCTGCAGCCCTTGTCCCCAGTCCCTCTCCAGGCTGAGCAACACACAGCAAAAGTGATTTGTTGTGCTGACAACTGGCCTGGCTGCATTGGGCAGCACTTGTTTGACCCTCATTTAGACACAAATTTCTGACTTCTCCTCACTGGTGACACAGAAGTATTCAATGTTTAGGTCACACGTAGAAGCTGCATTTATTTATTTACTTTACTTGTGCACTGAAGCAATATCCTAAAGCATATTTTATTTTGTATTGGATGATTGACAACCACTTTTTCCTCTTCCTGCAGGGCTCCAGCACCTCTGACTGCATGTCCAAAACCCTGGATTCAGCCAGTGCCCACTTTGCTGCCTCTGCAGTGGTCAGTGCCCCTGCCCCCGGGCGCAGCGAGGGGACCAAGGAGCAGAACACCAGCCACAACAATATCAACGGGGTTGTCCAGCCTTCAGGTGAGCAGCCCTTGGCAATCCTGCTCTGGGATCAGCTGAGAACATCAGCTGCTCTGAATTATCAACTGATCTTCTTGCTGAGTTCTAAAAGATCAATAAACAACCACAGCGAAAAAAAAAATCAAATCTCTCAGTTGTGATGGTTTTAAATATTGTTCTCTAAAGTGCTGTGGAGCAGTGGTTTGGATCATGGAATACCCTGAGTTGGAAAGGACCCACAGGAATGATCGAAGTCCAGCTCCTGGCCCTGTACAGGACAGCCCCAAGAATCCCACCCTGTGCCTCAGAGCCTTGTCCAATAGATATTGCCAAATGGATATAAAACCACCAAGTGCTTTTCATCTTGGAAAAGCTTTGTTTGCTTTTCTTTTGGTAGTCTTTATCTCCTAAGAATCTGTTCTGATCAAAAGTCTAAATGACAGCATTTCCAAACCAGTGTCAGTGTGTAATGAGAGAATAAATCAGCTGCTTAAAACATTTAAGTGCTTTGAGAAGGAGATGGAAAAGTTGATTCATAATTTGCTTGTTTACCTCACTTGTATATTCAACCAAAAATGCACTATCCAACCTTTACTGGCAATTCTTCTGACATCACTGTTAGCCTCAGCTTTCCCTGCATTTAGGATTTGTCCCAAAAAGTGCAGCCACAGGCCCTCAGTGCCCCCTCCCAGCCCTCCTCCTGTGGGGCTGGTTGTGCTGGTGCTGCCTCCACAGTGCCAAGAGGCAAATGGGATTTGGGCTGCCAAGACAAAGAAGAGGCTTTTAAAGTAATTTGTTGTTTTAGCAGCTAATGATGTGATTAGTTTTATAGACCTTCTGCCAGGCTGGGTTAATGATAATATGAAATGAATAGAGGGAGAAAAAACACGACTGAATAAAATCAATAAACTGGAGCAGTTCCAAGGTAGAGAGAGATCTGTGTGTAATTCTCTGAGTTCATATCCAGGAGGGCAGTGCTTTGAGGGGGGAAGATCAGGCACATGGTGATGCCTGGAACAGAGCCAGACAAGATTAAGAGAATAAAAGTGGGTATTTATTAAGGGCCTTCAATAGGTACACCTTGGGCAGTCAGAGCCTCCCAGAGGCTGTACCCAAGATGGATGATGGTCATGAATTTTTCAGATAATTATAAGTTTGGTCCATTTACATATCAGGGGTTAATCCTCCAATTACAGCTTCAGGTAATGAAGTCATTTACCCCCAGTTTGCTCCCACCCAACTCACTTTTGGTTATACTTCTTGGGGCCTGAGACAGTCAGGTGTCCTTGAGTTTCAGTCCTAGAGGGATTGTTTTTGTCTGAATAAAACGGGAGAACAGGAGATGACAGGTTCTGGAGTTTTAGAGTTACATCCTAAAGGAGTACAGGATCTGAGAAATACAAAAGCTAAATCCTAAGGCAGCCATGGGGGTGTGCTAGGCTGCCACTTCTGACTTTCTCCATTGTGAAAGAGTCATTCCATTCCAGATTTGTGAATTCAGTGATTCCATCCAGATTTGTGAATCTGTAAAAAATGAACACGAATGACTTACACCCTCCAAGCATTGCCCTCGAGGTTAATCTCTGTCTTTCCATCTAAGAAATGTCACCTTTTTAACCCTCACCGTTTTATTCTACGTAACAGGAACCTCCAGAACTTTGTACTCCACCAACATGGCTTTATCCTCCAGCCCAGGGATCTCCACTGTACAGCTCGTAAGGACAGTTGGCCACAGCACCACAAACCACTTAATCCCAGCCTTGTGCACGAGCAGCCCTCAGCCTCTCCCCATGAACAATTCCTGCCTGCCCAGCGCCGTGCACCTCAACAACGTCAGCGTTGTGTCTCCAGTCAATGTTCATATCAATACACGGACTTCAGCGCCCTCGCCAACTGCCTTAAAACTTGCCACAGTTGCTGCCAGCATGGACAGAGTGCCAAAGGTAACTCCCAGCAGTGCCATCAGCAGTATAGCAAGGTGAGTGAGGAGCTCCCAGTTGTGCTTGCAATTGTGGAGTTGTTTGGGTCGGAATCGGTAAAATCGGAGTCCCAAGCGTGAGCCGCCCTCATCTCGTCAGAGCAGAGCACTGAGAGCCACCTCAGCAGGGCCTCCCTCATCTCCCAGTGCTTGCCAGCCCTTTCCATGGAGAAATCCATCCTGAAGTGCCACCTGACCCTCCCCTGGTGCAGCTTCAGGCTGTGTCCTCTCCATCAGCAGTGCTTCCTCCCCTCCCTGGGCAGTTCCAGAGAGAAATCCATCCTGAAGTCCCACCTGACCCTCCCCTGGTGCAGCTTCAGGCTGTGTCCTCTCCATCAGCAGTGCTTCCTTCCCCTCCCTGGGCAGTTCCAGTGAGAAATCCATCCTGAAGTGCCACCTGGCCCTCCCCTGGTGCAGCTTTCAGGCTGTGTCCTCTCCATCAGCAGTGCTTCCCTCCTCCCCTCCCTGGGCAGTTCCAGAGAGAAATCCATCCTGAAGTGCCAGCTGACCCTCCCCTGGTGCCATTTCAGGCTGTGTCCTCTCCATCAGCAGTGCTTCCCTCCTCCCCTCCCTGGGCAGTTCCAGTGAGAAATCCATCCTGAAGTGCCAGCTGGCCCTGCCCTGGTGCAGCTTTCAGGCTGTGTCCTCTCCATCAGCAGTGCTTCCCTCCCCTCCCTGGGCAGTCCCAGTGCTTGCCAGCCCTTTCCATGAGGAGATCCTTCCTGAAGTCCCACCTGGCCCTGCCCTGGTGCAGCTTTCAGGCTGTGTCCTCTCCATCAGCAGTGCCTCCCTCATCTCCCTGGGCAGTTCCAGTGAGAAACTTCCTCAAGTGCCACCTGGCCCTCCCCTGGTGCAGCTTCAGGCTGTGTCCTCTCCATAGATGTGTCTAGCTCTGCACTAGAGGGAGTCTGTTCCACCTCTGAGAGGTTTCTCAGCATCTTCAGCATGGCCATGCCAAACCACAAGAGCTGATTTTGGAAATTAACCCCTCAAATAACTTGCTCTGCCTTTTAGGGACCAGTAGTTTTGGTCAACTTCTACTGTGTTTGTAATTTAACCATTTCATTTGTCCCTTCTCATGCAGCATTTTCAGGTAGATTCTGTCAAACTCTCCTCATGTTCCTTTTAAATCATTGAGTACCAATATTGTAAGGTACAGGCTGGCAGATACATTTTTATAAACCAGAAAAGTGACACCCCCTATCTTCCATATAAAATCATAATTCATAATGTTTAGGTTGGAAAAGACCTTTAAGATCAAGTCCAACCATCAAATTATTTATTCTCATTCAGGAGCAGCACTGTTATTTCAGATTTTTAGATGATGTTTCATAGGAGTGGCAGGAGCTTTGCAGTTGGCAAATTTGGCTGAAAATGGCAATATTTGGGCTTTGTTTGAAGCCTCTCCTGGATTATATGGTGTTTTCAAAAAACAAAATCATGTTTGTGAATTGGAAAAGTAAAAAATGGGTATTGGTAAAGGAGAAAAAACTTAGTGCTAAAGCAGAATGGGTGGGGAATTACAACACTTGGTGCATTAACAGAATAACCAGTGCTGAGTTGTTGTGAAGATAACTTCAGAAGAACTTTGGAATTTAATCCATAATTTAGGCTGGAAATGGACAGTTAAATGCAATAATCCTGCAGAAGGGACTGCATTGTTAAATAACAACATAATAATAAATATTATAATAAAGCA
>JANPWX010024491.1:0-18256 GCA_024734555.1 Trochalopteron elliotii
TTCCTGGAGAAATTTCCCAGGTGGGATCACTGGGATGCTGTGTCTGCAGCAGCAATGAGCAAACCAGCAAGTCCTGAGCATTCCTGGAGAAATTTCCCAGGTGGAATCACTGCCCTGTGTGCCAGTGCCCTGTAGAAATGCAGGTGTTCTGGAGGAGGAAGGCTGGATTGATCCCGAGTCAGGGGAATGTCCCAGGGTTTAGCAGGAGGTGTCCATGTGGATGGGACACGGGGCTGGTTCTCTCTGCAGGAGCAGCTCCCCCAGCTGCCATGGCAGGGACAGGGGCAGGGAGTGATGGATGGTTCCATCCATGGCACATAAACACCTGGGTCTTGGGATTGCTCTGGAAGCCAGGGTGAAAAATGGCTTTTTGTGGAACAGTTTTAGTTCACTCAGTGCTTGGGGAAAGAAGGAAACTGGTAAATTAAGGATGTTGCTGAAAGTGTGTTTGAGACATGAGGGGGAGGACACTTCATGGGTGGCCCAGTGCTGGGACAAGCCAGCTTTGGGGTGATAACTCCCAAGGAGAAGTGGTAGCCTGGCATTTCCTGAGGCTGCTGAGGGTTTGTGGCCATCCTGTCTGCACTGAAACAGGTGCTGCTTCCATCCCTGAGTGTCCTTAACCTGCACCCCCCTGGAAACCCCTCTCTGAAAGCAACTGCTCTGATAAATACAGGTCACAACAAACAGAACATTGCTGGTGACAGAAGAGCATGAAAAGTGGGATGTGGGACAAGGGCCACTGCTGTTCTCACAGGAGTCATGGGGGTTTGCTCAAGAGAATGAGACAGGATTTGTTTGATGTGTGCTGATCCTGGCAAGTACCTGTGGGATGCCTTTTGTCTTATCTTGAATATTTATCAAAACAGTGAGCAGGGAGAGGGAGGGACCCCCTGCCTGCAGCTGAGGTGCACCATGGGGTCCCTGCAGGTGCTGGAGTAACCTGCCTTCCCATCACTGGTACCCACACTGTGTTCCTGAGGGTGATCCGTGTTTTAAGATACTTTCTGATGGAATGGTTGGGCTTTTTCCTTTCTTTTTGCTTGTCTCAGTGTCTCCTGGTCACCTCTCACTTGATTTTATTCTGGAAGGTGGATGGTTCAAGACCTTTTAGTGACTCTTCTTTTCCCATTGTGGAAATGAAGGGAAGTTTATTGGCACTGCTCACAATTTACAACAACATCACATCTCCTCAGTCACTCTGATCCTCCTGCTCACTGATACTCTGGCTTGGAAAAACTGGCTGGAAACACTTTGTCCACAGGGGATTATTGAATTATCTCCTGACAGGCAATAGGTTGACATCTTTTCTCATGTGAAACCAACATCTGCCTGAGGGCAAACAAGCTTTTTGTGGACTTGAATGGTTTTCAGTCCACATGTGAGCAGTGATGTGCTGCAGAGGCAGGTCTGATGTTGAAAGCTGCAGTTTAAATCTCACACACAGTTAATTGTGGGAGAGCTCTTGGTCACATGCCCAGTGACAGTGTCTTAAATAAACTCACCATGCAACTTGTGTTACTGAATTAATATTGCCAGCAGTTCTTGACACATGGTTACAGCCTGTTATTAATTTCTCCTCCAATAAATTGTTACAGTGTGTGGTAGGTTAGAGAACTCTTCTGTTGGTCCAGTTGGGCAGTGTCTCCTCTGAGAGGGACCAGCTTGAGCTGAAGATGCTGAGGAGCTGCTTTTTAGCCCTTCCCAGCTGCATCTGGCTGGGTTTCTGTGCCTGAATAAAGGAATACTGGTAGTGCTTTAGCTCATTTATTGCACTGGATCACAGAGAGATGTGGAAGGACACTGCTGACCAGCCTGCCTGTGGGAGGGAAAATACTGGGATTTGTTTAAAAGACTTTTTTGGTGGTTTTTTTTTTCCTCCTGGTTTTCCAGCTTCTTGTTTTAAGGTGCTCTCAGAGCACACAGGGCAGCTCAGTAGCAGAGGGTTTTAAATTAGCACTTGGTATAACCACAAGTGAAGAGCATGGTGATAAGATAGTGTTGTTTGTCTGTTAAGAATAGAATATATTTCATCAGGCCAATTAACTGCTGTTATTCCAGTGCTGATTGAATTACTGGGAGTGTTGGAGCTGTCACCCCTTCAGGCTTTTATTAGGTGTACAGTGAATATTTCTATTAACAGTTCTTACTGTCCTGTGCAATTTACTCACATTTATTGTAAAATTTTATTCCTGCTGTGTTACCTGAATGAGAACTTCCTTCTGCTTTTGTAGGACCAGGAACTTTGTCAAGTATGGAAACTAATTAGTATAATTAGTAATAAAGACATGGATTTTGGTGAGAGGTTTAGAACTGATTATTTGGAGAGCCTGAAGGAATTGTCAGGCTCTACATCCACTGCTGAGGTGGTTTTGGAGAAGAAGTAACAATTCCCATAGGATTGGTCTAGCATTTCTACAGTTACACAAAGCAAGAAAAAGTTTAATCTGTTAAATATTTTAACACTTTAGGTTTGGTGTGCTGTTTAAAAATGGGCAACAGAAATGATGTTGGAACTTCAGTGTAAATGCTTTTTCTTCCAAGTCTGGGATTTGATTGAAAATGGTCTTATTTCGTTCTTATTTTATGTGGAAATAAAATTAGTTGTTATTAACTTCCTATGATATTCTGGAGGAGCTGTGTTATATCAATACCATCAAACATCTTTGCTCTTGTTTTGCAAAGATCCATTAAAGTTTGTGCCTTTCACTCCTTCAAGTCACTTAAAATGAAACTTCTTGGATTCCTTTCATGTTGGAAATTGGAGACAAGCAGCTTCTACCTGTGTTGTGTTACATGGGGAAACATTCTGGCATAAAAAAAGTGTTCTGGCAGAGCAGTGCTGGTCAGGAATTTTCTCAGTCATTTTTGATTTCTGATGTGTGTCCAGAGTTTGTTACTGACCCAGCATTTCAATTTCTTGTGTTGCAGCCTTTAATCTGGACAATGAACAGCCAGATTATGATATGGACTCTGAGGATGAGACCCTACTGAACAGGCTGAACAGGAAGATGGAAATCAAGCCACTGCAGTTTGAAATAATGGTTGACAGACTGGAAAAAGCCAGTTCTAGTCAGGTATGGTGTGAAGAAATCACTGAGAGGTTTTGCTTTCCTGGGGGGTGGTTCTGGGTGGGTGCTTGGGTTTATTTCCTGCTGACAGGAGAAGTGTGTTGGTGTGTCTGCAGCTCCACAGAAATGACATTGCTGTCTCCTGTGTCAGTATTGGTAACTTCAGATAAAACTGCTGGGGAAGGAGCTTTGGGGTTGCAGAGATTGGAAATTTTAATTCCTCACCATGGTGTGTTAGAGACACACAGCATGTTTTACCACTGTTGGCTTGTGATGATCAATAGGTGTAGAAATGGCTCTAAACAGATGAGAATCCAAATTTTGTTACATTTGTTCCTGCTGGATGTTGACTTTGGTTGGTTTTTGAGGGTTGGAAGCACAGACAGTGAATTCACCATGTACCAGTATTAAATCAGATCCTGAGGTGTTCCTGAGTGTCTGGAGAAGGGTCCTAAAACCCAAAATATTTACTGCAAAACTCCACCTGAGGGATCAGTTTGTGCAAGTCAGGTTTGAAACAGGTGGAGTTATTTTATTTCCCAGTGAGGTGAGGCTTTGTGGGAGTGAAAAATCCCTTGTGGGACCCATGGCTCTGCCTCAGTTCCTTAACCTGATTTAGTTCAGTGCTGTTTGGTAAAAGCCAAAATATTGTATTTTTCTCCATCTTAGAGCAGCTTCAGAAAGGCAGAGATTTCTTATTGTGCTAAAGAAAATGGGAATGAAGGGAAAACCAGGGAATACATTGGGTGATACTTGTTGAACATGTACTTGGCTTTGTTGGAGCTTTGATAAAGACACCCCTGTTTGGCTTTCAGTTCAGGCCATTCTGTGCTCACTTCTCATGATCAATATTCACCCTTCTGATGCTGCTTTCACCTTTCTTTGCTGGAGTAATGAAGTTAAATTTAAAATTTGAAGGTACTATTCAAAAATGAAGCATTATAAGAACACAGATTTTTCTCTGTAGGTACAAGCAGCTCTTGCAGGATTTTGGAGCCTGGGAAGGGAAGTGGCTGGGTGTTGGAAGTGGTGGGGTTTGGGTGCTGCCTCCCAATTCCCAGTTTACATTCCTTATCCCTGGAATATTAAAGGATGTTGCTGGGAATGCCCTCCCTGCCTAGGAGGGGTTCCAGGCTTTCCTGCTGGCCATTCTGATTTCAGCAGGGAGTACAAGGACTCTGCATCTGCCAGCAAACACACAGGCTCAGCTCCACTTTCCCAGCTCTGCACTCCAGGCAGAGTTGATTCATTTTTGATAAGAAATATGTTAATGGAGAAAAGGGAGCAAAAGACAAAACTGAAATGATTTCTAAGCAATACTTTTGCCTTTTTTTTAAAAAAAACAGTTCAGTGCTTTTCTGATTCTACCATAGATTGTGAAGGTTTTATTCTGCTCTGGCTGGAATTAACACTTGCAGAGTAGCCATGGTTACACTCAGGATTTCCTTAACTCTCCAAAATGTGTTGTTTCCTTTTTTTGCTTCTCCTAACGTAGGGACAAGATTTAAGTTTGACACGTTGCAGAAGTGTAAATTAAGTTGTTCAGTTGATATTTTTCAAATTATGGGGCAGATGAAGTGCTGCCTGGCTTCTTTTTAAGTAATACTAGAGGTACTATTTGCTTTTTATTTAATGGATGGGTTGAAGATGATATGAGCCTGTTCAACTAATGCACTATTTAGAGATACTTTAGCATTTATTTAGAGTCTGTTTTCCATATAAAAAGCTGATCATAAACTTAATTTTTATCTTTAAATGACCTGTGTAGAGCTACCACCTACTGAAATAACTCAGCAAACAAATGAACAGCTTTGTGTCTCCAGGCTGGAATGAACAGGGATAGGAATAAACAGGGATCCTGTTCTATCACAAAGTAAACATTTGGGGGGGAAATAAGAAGTAAATTTGCTTCTAGGGAAATCAGCATCCAACTGCAAAGAATTACACATTAATAAAGGTTAACCAATAGGAAACTTTTTCTTTTTTTAGGAAAAATCAGTCAGATTTAAACGATTCCCAAATCCTGACCTGCAGACTGTAGTAAGTTCTTTCTATCCTGTGCTTGTAGCTGTTTCAAAGTGTTGTCAGATTTCATGAAAGGTGGAAGGAGCTCTAGACCACTGGATGAAAGAGCTGCAGAAAAATTGTGACGAGCAACCAGTGGCTTCAATTTCCATGAATGTTTTCCCATCCCTTTACTCTGGTGCTGGAAAATAAATTGCATAATGAGTGTGTGGTGCCCTTCCCTTCACCTCCATCCCAGATTCACCTTTTCCCTGTCCCCCTGCAGCTGGTGACCCTGCAGGAGGCCAAGCTGCTGCTCAACGAGGACGATTACCTGATCAAGGCTGTCTACGACTACTGGGTGAGGAAACGCAAGAACTGCCGGGGGCCCTCGCTCATCCCCCAGATCAAGCAGGAGAAGAGGGATGGCTCCACCAACAACGACCCCTACGTGGCCTTCCGCAGGAGGACTGAGAAGATGCAGACCAGAAAGGTGACCTGGCAGCAAGTGCTGCTTGGAATTTTACATTTCTGGATAATTTGGAGCCCTGTCCAGCATCTTGGGGGGGAGATTTTATCATCCGTCTGTTTTTTGAGCTGTAACTCAGAGCAGATCCTGGCACACACACACAACCTGCTGGGTTGGGACCTTTCTATTTCCCTTTCTATTGGGAAAAGGGAAACAATTTCCTGGGTTTGGTATTTGGAGCATGGAATGGTTTGAACCTGTCATCTGTAATTAGCATTTTGCTTTGTACGTGGAATCGAGGTGGGGAAGGTGTTGTAGGAACCAAGGCTTGAATTCCTTGTTCTGACAAACTTCCACTGGGTTCATCTGGAATCTCGAGCAAAACACGGGGGAGAAATGGCTGAAAAGTTCTTCTCAGTTTACACTTGAAACAGGGTTTGTTTGCTTTTTGTGGCTTTGTTTGCCAAGTAGGATCTGCTCTAGGAAAAGCTGCTTTGGAGTGTCCTCATGAGCCTTGTTTGCAGCAGCATTATATAACTTTATTTTTGCAGTTTGTGCCTCATGGCTTTGGCTTTTGACTAAAAATTGGTTTCATCTCTCAACAGAACCGAAAGAATGATGAAGCATCTTATGAGAAGATGTTGAAATTGAGGAGGGAGTTTAGCAGAGCCATAACCATTTTGGAGATGATTAAGAGGAGAGAGAAAACAAAACGGGAGCTGTTGCATTTAACGTTGGAAGTTGTGGAGAAAAGGTAAAAATCCAGATTATAAAAACCCACGTTTTAAAACTTAAATTAAATGGCTTTGAAATCATCTCTCGTAATTTATTTATTATAGCACCATAAATTTCAGGAGCTAAAAGAGAAGGGGGTTTGTGTAGACAGTTGGAAGACACTGGTTTGTGTCTTTCAGACATTTCCCAGAGGAAATGCAGCCCTATAGTTTTAATCCTGGTTGTTTCAGGTATCATTTGGGTGATTATGGAGGTGAAATCCTCAATGAAGTGAAGCTGAACAGACCTGAAAAAGAGATGGGCACAACTCCATCATCTCTCCACAACGGGAACCACCACAAAGTTCAAGAATGTAAAGTTAAGGTAGGATTTCTTCCCTGCCATGAGTCTCTTACTCCTGGGATCATCATTCCTTTGGAATCATCATTCTTTTGGATATATTTTGAATTCAGACCTGTCTCTGAAGAAATAACCTGAACTAGTAGGAGTTAAAATGCTTGGGGGTGAGGCTGAGAGTTGAAGACCTCTGGAAATTTGTATTTAGCACCTGCGACACCTAGTGGTCCCAGAATTCCATACAGAGCCCAGAATAAAGCCTGCTTCTCCAGGAATTTTGGCATTCTTCATGTTTCTCCTCTGGTTCCCAAGCTAAGCTCCATCACTGGAGTTAGTTTCAGTCAGGCTCTTATTGATGAGTGTTAATTCAGGGTAAATTTAAACACTTTTTAAAAACTGCACTGGGTGCTTCTTCAAATGGAGAATTTTGCAAGTGAAATAATCTTTTCAAGTGGGAGCTTTGAAGTTTAATAACATTTGTGTTCAAGTGGACAGTTCAATATCGATGGAATTGCTCACTGCAGAGGGTTTATGTGAGAAAAATCTTAAACAGCCAAGCCAAATACCATCACATCTGTTCAAAAGTGTCAGCTCTGTGAGAAACAGGAAACAAATTAAATTGTTTCTTTTGAACATGTCCAAGCAGTTCAGAAAATTGAAAGGGCTGGGGAGAAATGAGATCTCAGAAAATAATTGCAAGAGGAATTTCAATGACCATGTACTGAGTGTGTAGTGCAGAGTGAGGAGCCTCTCAGGCTGTCACATGGCTCTCTGATTATTAATAAATAAATTATTAATTAAATAAATAATTATTAATAAACACCTGTAAAAACAATCAGGAAAAGTGCTGGGGTTTAATATGTTTAGTAAATTTTGCACGATGAGTCTGAAACATCTGCAGAGCCTTTGCAAGACAAGCAGCCCTGTCTTGAGGTAATGAAGCTTTCTCATGCTTTTAGAATGTTTAAAAACGTTCATTTTTAGAATTTTCCCCTTGTTTTCCCCAAGCAGCATCCTCACCACTCCTCCCTGAAGGAGGAGGTGTCCGATGTTGTCCGACAGAAGAAGAAGTACCTGAAGAAGCCCAAACTGGAGTGTGTGGTGACCCCTCAGCCCCTGGCTGAGCCCCTGCCTGTGCTCAGCAAGAGTGACATCAAACAGTACGACTTCCACAGCTCTGATGAGGATGAGTTCCCACAGGTAACCACCAAAATCTCACTGTGCACCAGGCAGAAATTCCACTTAGCTGGCACTCGGCCAGCCTGGCTTGGCCCAGCTCTGAATATATTTAAAAGCTCCTTGTATAAACTGAGTTTTCCTTCCAAGCTGTGCTTTGTTATATAAACATGACAGTTCACCTCATATAAACACCAACTTTTATAATGAATACAGTTACACAAATGTGGTGGCAGTTGTTGAATGATGTTGTTTTCTGGTCTAGGTACCCTCACCAGTTTCAGAAGCAGAAGAAGAGAATGATCCTGATGGGCCTTGTGCTTTCAGGAGAAGAGCAGGATGCCAGTATTATGCTGTAAGTGGATGTAGTATTCTGCTGTGCTGTTGGGTTTAGTGGTGGTTTCTTTTAATTGAGGTTTGCAAAGTGCTGGTTTGGAGTTCTGTTCCCACTCTCACCACCAGAGCTTTGATGCTTTGGTGAGTCCAAAGACAATTGCAGGAACATCCCCTTTTCTCCTTGGCTCTGAAAGCTGAACTTCCCACTTAGAATTCATCCTCCTTTCTTTATCCCCTTAGCCTGTGAGTTAATTCCTTTGCCAAAAGATGTTGAGGTGACCGAAAGCTTAATTTTCTCCAACTTTTGCATTTCTTTTTGAAGCAGAGTAGTTAACAGCCGAAATGTTAGAGTTTATTTTTTAACTGCTGAAGTTATTACTGGTTAACTCAACATAAACCACACGTTCTGTCCTGTGCATAAGAACCAGCAGTGCCCTTATCAAAGCACCCTTGGAGTATAAAATTGCCTTTTCTTTCTCCACAGCCTCGTTTGGACCAAACGAATCCTTCGTACGAAAGCCCCGAGTTGGCAGAATTGGACAAACTGAGGTTCAGGCATTGCCTTACAACCCTTACAATCCCCAGGAGATGTATAGGATTTGCAAGGAGGAGGATTGGCAGGGGTGGAAGGTACAGTGGGGTCGTTTTTTAATTCTTCTTTCCCCTTCAAAGGAGAAAATATTAAAACCCTGATGGTTTTCCTCCTCCTCTTCCATCAGGGTGATCATGGACCGAATATCCACAGAACACGATCCTGTCTTGAGGCAGATTGACCCTGAAATGCTGAACAGTTTTTCAAGCTCTTCCCAGACTTTAGACTTTTCTTCTAATTTTTCACGGACCAATGCTTCCAATAAACATTGTGAAAACAGACTGTCCCTTCCTGAAATCCTAAGCAATATCAGATCATGTCGACTGCAGTGTTTCCAGCCCAGGCTACTCAATCTCCAGGACAGTGATAGTGAAGAATGTACCTCAAGGAAAGCAGGGCAGACTGTGAATAATAAAAGAGTCTCTGCAGCATCTGTAGCTTTATTGAACACCAGCAAGAATGGCATATCAGGTAGGCAAGGATTTGGCATGTCCTGGGATTTAAAATACTGAATTTTGGGGGGTTTTCTTGGTGCTTGAACTGATGAGATCTTCAGCACTGGTGTGGAGCTAACCACAGCTACAACCTGACTATTTTAACTTTCTTAAAACATACAGAAACTCCCCACAAACACTTCTTCCTCCTGCTTTGCTTCCTTTTGAATTCGAAGTGCTGGATTCAAACATAATTCAAAGCTCATAATTCTGTTCATAGGAAGAATTGTTTAGGTCTAATTGAATCTTAATGGCACTAATTGGCTTAACCTTGTTTAAGGGTAGGAGAATGTTTGTGATGAATGCAAAACAAATCCCATGGTTTCTTGGGGAGGAGGGTGGGTGTGGCTCATTTTTGTTGTTTTCAGTTTTCATTTCAGACTCAGACAAATGTGGGAAGTTCCCAAGTGCCCTGAGCAGGTGTGAAAAGGTCTGAAAATGGTAAAAATGTTGACAGTGGTGAAAGAATTGCTTTAAGCTTAAATTGAGCAGTGTTTGCATCACCTGCTTCATGAGCTGGAGTTGTAATGGCTCAAGTTTTACCACTGTCACTTCTTTATAATCATGAGGGAGTGATAATGATATGATTCTCCAAAAATGTAAAGAATTTGAGATCCAGCAAAGGAGATCTACAGCAACAACAAGCACCTGAGCATATCCCTGCTCTATCCTGTGTTGTAAACCAGGAAAATGAAATTATAGAACAGACTGACCCTGAATTCTGTAATTTCTCTGCTTGTGGAATGTTCCATCTCTCTCAGAGCTGCAGGAATGGGTGTTTATTCTCCAATAATGAACCTCTGGAATTCCTGGGTGCTGTTAAATTGTTCTGACAGAGGCACAGGATTATTTATTCCAGCACAATACTTTGGTCAGTGTCACCTTTAGGCTGTTCTCTGCCATGACCAGATTGGCACAGGAGCATTTTCCTGCTGCATGAAAGAACCAGATATAAAGTATTACATATTTTATATAATTATTTTTTGAAAGACCTCGAGGAATCCCAGCTGGGGTAGTTGAGTGTGATGGGATTATTGCTAAACACCAAGAGCTGGTAAAGAAACAGCTGAAAAATGAATGAAACCAAATCTGATGGAGCAAAGGCACTTTTTAGAGGAATAGTAATAAACTTGTGGTATAATTTTAGAAATCATCTGAGGAATACATTTAAATTAAATGGAAATCCCTCAGTAGTTGAAGTACATTATGCATGGAATTTATGGCTGGGGAGGACCTTTTTTGTCACAGATTTAAATGACAACTCAGATCCTGCAGTTCTGGAACAGGATCAGACACAACAGACAACAGAATTCTTCCCCCAAGAACTGAAGCAGCAAGAGGCTCTGCTGTTGGGTTTTCTCACCAGTAAATAGGGAATAAATTTTAAAAGGGCTGGTCAGAGTCTGCTTGGGCACTAAATGAGCACAGGCACTGTCACTGCATTTACTGAAGTCATTCTCTTTGGGAAGTAATTGTTGAAATCTGTTAATTTTGCAGTTGGTTTGATACTCCCTCCAGAGGAAATGGTGGCAGTACTTAAACTGATTATTTTTATTTCTATTTCTGTTTTGTTTTAGAGAGAACTGGGGAGTTGCTTTGATTTTTGGTGCACAAGAATATTTAAAATTACCTCCGTGTTATATTTTTCCCTGAATTAGTAAAGCAACTCTGGTATTTCCTCAAATGCATTGTACAGACAGAATTGGTTTTTATTTTTAAATTCTATGAGTAGATTTTTCTTCAGAATACCTAATGAGTGCATGAATCAAGAACCAATTTTTGGAGCTAAATTATTCTCTTGCTCATGTTGCAAACACTGCAAATGGGGAAAGCCTGTCCCTGGAGAGAGAACAACTGCACATGATGCTATTCCCAGCTGAAGAGTTTTGTTTTTGGAACAAACTTTGACTTTTTAGAGGTATTTTTTCCCCAGCCTTCAATACCATGTAGGAGTAATGAAAGCAATGCCACTTTTGGGGCAGCCTGCAAACTGATCTTTGGTTAAAATCTTCAAATCCTGAGAGAGGTGACATCATCCCAACCTTCTAAGGAGAATTTTGGATTATTTTCCCTGGAAGAGAAAGCTGAAATTATTTTTTCCCCTGTTGTGGTGCAGTTTTTCAGCCCAGTCAGGCTCTGATAAAATAAAAACCTCCTGAATCTGCAGAGCTTTTAACCCTGACCTCAGAGGCTGCCTTGGGACGTGGTCAAAGTTGGCTCTTTTTTTTCCTCCAGGACCCTCCAAGTGTTTGATTTGGCAGAAGCAAATGATATTTAATGTGCTAATGAACATCTGCAGGTTTATAACAAGGTGAACAGCTGAGCTCAGCCTGGCCACTGGATAAATAAATAGCTGAAATTCAGGCAGAGTAAGGGAATACTGAATTCTGGATTACCTTCCCTGTATCCTCTAACAGACTATTCCATGACTTTGTGGTCTGTGACAAAACTGGGAAGCAAAGGAGATTTGAAAACATGAAATCTCACCTTGTTCTTAACCAGCTTTCTATAAAACAAAACACTTTTCCTGGGATTTGTTACCTCAGAACTTAAAAATAGAAATATATGTAACATTCCATAATGCTGTTCTTGGCCCTGGTGCCTTCAGCAGTGCCATGTGTTTTGAGAGGGGATGTTGAGGGTTGAGCTGCTTTAACTTGGAATTAAATTCTAGGTAAGAATCTGCAAGAGGAACAAAATAAAGCTAAATGCAAAATAAACTTAGGAAATTATAATATTGCTGGAGTTTAAGAGGAGTAATTTTTAAGTAATTGGACTTTTAAGTGTTCTCCTAACATGGTTGAAACCTGCTTTAATAATAGCAATAAAGAAGTAGTTTCAGTTCTGATGTCTAAGCAGTCCTAATTCAGGTATTTTTTCCCAAAAGAATTTCAGGATAACCCTGAGTTTTCCACTAAAAGTGGTAAATGGAAGAGCCAGACCCTGCAGGGTGGATAACTCTGGGTTTTAATGTTGGCTCAGTGTCCCTTGATAAGGGGATATTCCTGAGAATCCAGGTGTTGGAGGTGCAGCACACCTTCAGTCCTGGAAAACCAGAGTTGGGGATAAATAAAGTGTTGAAATGTATTCATGGGAATCTTTGAAAAGTGAATTCTCTCTTCTCAGTTCTTGGGTTATCTGCACACAGCTCAGGTTTTAGCATGAAACCCCTGTCAGTGTTTTCACTTTACCAAGTGAGCAAATTCTTCAGGGGGAGAATATTCAAACCAGCTTTTCTGCCTTCATCCCCTTCATGTGAAATTACTGGGCTGGCATTAACCTGGTTCTCAAAAATAAACTTATTGTGGCACCCTTACACTCTTAGTGCATTTAGAACAATACCTGGCAGGGAAAATCTTCCATGCCAGATGTGTACTTCCCTCAGAGTCCATCCTGCTGTTGGGAAAGGGACAGCAAGGGGCTGCAGGAAGGGAAATTGTCCAGGAATCCTCCCCCAGTGTTCACTGGGAGAGAAGACACCCAGCTCAGCCCAGGGCTCGTTGTCCTCAGCTCTGATTTTTGGGCTGTGCTTCTTCCCTCAAAGCCAGGAAAATCATTTCTCTCAAGCTTTTGCCTAAAACTAGTGCTGGGGGTAAAACCACCAAAGATAGAAGCTGCTCAAAAGCAAGGAAAGCTCTGAATTCTTTTGTTACAAATTGATTCCATGAAAGAACACAACAAACAAAACACAGCTTGACCTCTCCTTTACATAATCTGTGAAGATTTTGGGTGCACCTGACATGATTTCTGCCACCTTTAGCCACCTGTCACCCACCTTAGCTGCTCTCTTGCCTTTTCCACTCCAGTGTTTTGTGTAACTGTGGCTCCTTTCTTTCCCACAGTCACAGGGGGGATCACAGAGGAGCAGTTCCAGACACACCAACAGCAGTTAGTGCAGATGCAGAGGCAGCAGCTGGCCCAGCTGCAGCAGAAGCAGCAATCTCAGCATTCCTCCCAACAGACACATCCAAAAGCACAGGTACTGCTCCCACCCTGTCCCTGCATGTCCTCACCCTGTTTTGTTCATCTCTGTCGACCAAAGGACACCCCAGCAAATGTGGCACATCTTAGAGGGGATTTCTGACACTTTGCTCAGGGTTTTTTTAAGAAGTTGGCTGCATTTTACAAGTTGAGTGAGAGACTTGTGTTACCTGAGTAGCCACAGAGTTACCAGTGTGAAAATATCCCTGTGTGCTCTCAGCTCTTCCTCCTGTCTGAACTGCTCTGAAGAGATTTCATTAAAATTACCTAGTGAGGTAACATGTTCTGTTATGAACAGATGTTCAATGAGCACTAAAAATTGCCTGAAAGGAAAAAGAGAGCTTTGCATATTTGTACATTCTGACTTCCAAAAGAATCCCATTTTTCCTCTAGAATCCCTTGCAAGGGAAAAATGTATTTCCATTGCATTTAGTTTTCTGTTAGCTCCTTCTCAATAAAATATAAAAGCTGTTGCTGTTGTCTATTACTAAGGAAAATGTATATTCCTTTGAGCATTTTATATCTAATTGCTTGTGCTGGTTGTCCCTTCCCCTCAGTGTTTTCTACTTCAATTAATCAGGGATTCTGTGTTGGCAGATACTGATGACATTTTTTGTAAGTGTAAAGACACGATGCCAGAATATTGAAACAAAACAAATGAATTTTGGATCTTTAAAACACTTCAAGCTTCTGTGCAAAGTCATTTTCTTAGTTAATATAAATTGAAATTGCAGAATTAATGTTGGTTCCAGTAAGAGTGGTGAGTCATTCCAGTGGAAACTGGAGTAACAGTGGGATTCCAGAATGTGCTGGGCAGTTGTTCTGTGGCACAGGTCACACCATAGAGGTACCACAAAGACTGAACATCCCTGAGATTTGCAGCTCAGAGCATGTCCTGCCTGGAGACAGAACAGAGAAGGTTTAGGACATGGTTGTTTTCTTAGAGGAAACATCTCCAAACACAGGGAATCCTCTGTGGTTTGGGTTGGAAGGGGCCTTAAAGCCCATCCAGTTCATCCAGAGACACCTTCTACCATCCCAGGGTGTTCCCAGCCCTGTCCAGCCTGGCCTTGGACATTCCAGGGGCAGCCACAGCTTCTCTGGCAATTCCAGCCCAGCCAGGAATTCCCAATTCCCAATCTCCCACCCAGCCCTGCCCTCTGGCACTGGCACAGCCATTCCCTGTGTCCTGTCCCTGCAGCCCTTGTCCCCAGTCCCTCTGCAGGCTGAACAACACACAGCAAAAGTGATTTGTTGTGCTGACAACTGGCCTGGCTGCATTGGGCAGCACTTGTTTAACCCTCATTTAGACACAAATTTCTGACTTCTCCTCACTGGTGACACAGAAATATTCAATGTTTAGGTCACACGTAGAAGCTGCATTTATTTATTTACTTTACTTGTGCACTGAAGCAATATCCTAAAGCATATTTTATTTTGTATTGGATGATTGACAACCACTTTTTCCTCTTCCTGCAGGGCTCCAGCACCTCTGACTGCATGTCCAAAACCCTGGATTCAGCCAGTGCCCACTTTGCTGCCTCTGCAGTGGTCAGTGCCCCTGCCCCCGGGCGCAGCGAGGGGACCAAGGAGCAGAACACCAGCCACAACAATATCAACGGGGTTGTCCAGCCTTCAGGTGAGCAGCCCTTGGGAATCCTCCTCTGGGATCAGCTGAGAACATCAGCTGCTCTGAATTATCAACTGATCTTCTTGCTGAGTTCTAAAAGATCAATAAACAACCACAGCGAAAAAAAAAAATCAAATCTCTCAGTTGTGATGGTTTTAAATATTGTTCTCTAAAGTGCTGTGGAGCAGTGGTTTGGATCATGGAATACCCTGAGTTGGAAAGGACCCACAGGGATGATCAAAGTCCAGCTCCTGGCCCTGTACAGGACTGCCCCAAGAATCCCACCCTGTGCCTCAGAGCCTTGTCCAATAGATATTGCCAAATGGATATAAAACCACCAAGTGCTTTTCATCTTGGAAAAGCTTTGTTTGCTTTTCTTTTGGTAGTCTTTATCTCCTAAGAATCTGTTCTGATCAAAAGTCTAAATGACAGCATTTCCAAACCAGTGTCAGTGTGTAATGAGAGAATAAATCAGCTGCTTAAAACATTTAAGTGCTTTGAGAAGGAAATGGAAAAGTTGATTCATTATTTGCTTGTTTACCTCACTGGTATATTCAACCAAAAATGCACTATCCAACCTTTACTGGCAATTCTTCTGACATCACTGTTAGCCTCAGCTTTCCCTGCATTTAGGATTTGTCCCAAAAAGTGCAGCCACAGGCCCTCAGTGCCCCCTCCCAGCCCTCCTCCTGTGGGGCTGCTTGTGCTGGTGCTGCCTCCACAGTGCCAAGAGGCAAATGGGATTTGGGCTGCCAAGACAAAGAAGAGGCTTTTAAAGTAATTTGTTGTTTTAGCAGCTAATGATGTGATTAGTTTTATAGACCTTCTGCCAGGCTGGGTTAATGATAATATGAAATGAATAGAGGGAGAAAAAACACGACTGAATAAAATCAATAAACTGGAGCAGTTCCAAGGTAGAGAGAGATCTGTGTGTAATTCTCTGAGTTCATATCCAGGAGGGCAGTGCTTTGAGGGGGGAAGATCAGGCACATGGTGATGCCTGGAACAGAGCCAGACAAGATTAAGAGAATAAAAGTGGGTATTTATTAAGGGCCTTCAATAGGTACACCTTGGGCAGTCAGAGCCTCCCAGAGGCTGTACCCAAGATGGATGATGGTCATGAATTTTTCAGATAATTATAAGTTTGGTCCATTTACATATCAGGGGTTAATCCTCCAATTACAGCTTCAGGTAATGAAGTCATTTACCCCCAGTTTGCTCCCACCCAACTCACTTTTGGTTATACTTCTTGGGGCCTGAGACAGTCAGGTGTCCTTGAGTTTCAGTCCTAGGGGGATTGTTTTTGTCTGAATAAAACAGGAGAACAGGAGATGACAGGTTCTAGAGTTTTAGAGTTACATTCTAAAGGAGTACAGGATCTCAGAAATACAAAAGCTAAATCCTAAGGCAGCCATGGGGGTGTGCTAGGCTGCCACTTCTGACTTTCTCCATTGTGAAAGAGTCATTCCATTCCAGATTTGTGAATTCAGTCATTCCATCCAGATTTGTGAATCTGTAAAAAATGAACACGAATGACATACACCCTCCAAGCATTGCCCTCGAGGTTAATCTCTGTCTTTCCATCTAAGAAATGTCACCTTTTTAACCCTCACCGTTTCATTCTACGTAACAGGAACCTCCAGAACTTTGTACTCCACCAACATGGCTTTATCCTCCAGCCCAGGGATCTCCACTGTACAGCTCGTAAGGACAGTTGGCCACAGCACCACAAACCACTTAATCCCAGCCTTGTGCACGAGCAGCCCTCAGCCTCTCCCCATGAACAATTCCTGCCTGCCCAGCGCCGTGCACCTCAACAACGTCAGCGTTGTGTCTCCAGTCAATGTTCATATCAATACACGGACTTCAGCGCCCTCGCCAACTGCCTTAAAACTTGCCACAGTTGCTGCCAGCATGGACAGAGTGCCAAAGGTAACTCCCAGCAGTGCCATCAGCAGTATAGCAAGGTGAGTGAGGAGCTCCCAGTTGTGCTTGCAGTTGTGGAGTTGTTTGGGTTGGAATCGGTAAAATCGGAGTCCCAAGCGTGAGCCGCCCTCATCTCGTCAGAGCAGAGCACTGAGAGCCACCTCAGCAGGGCCTCCCTCATCTCCCAGTGCTTGCCAGCCCTTTCCATGGAGAAATCCATCCTGAAGTGCCACCTGACCCTCCCCTGGTGCAGCTTCAGGCTGTGTCCTCTCCATCAGCAGTGCTTCCTCCCCTCCCTGGGCAGTTCCAGAGAGAAATCCATCCTGAAGTCCCACCTGACCCTCCCCTGGTGCAGCTTCAGGCTGTGTCCTCTCCATCAGCAGTGCTTCCTTCCCCTCCCTGGGCAGTTCCAGTGAGAAATCCTTCCTGAAGTCCCACCTGGCCCTGCCCTGGTGCAGCTTCAGGCTGTGTCCTCTCCATCAGCAGTGCTTTTCTCCCCTCCCTGGGCAGTTCCAGTGAGAAATCCATCCTGAAGTCCCACCTGGCCCTGCCCTGGTGCAGCTTTCAGGCTGTGTCCTCTCCATCAGCAGTGCCTCCCTCATCTCCTTGGGCAGTTCCAGTGAGAAACTTCCTCAAGTGCCACCTGGCCCTCCCCTGGTGCAGCTTCAGGCTGTGTCCTCTCCATAGATGTGTCTAGCTCTGCACTAGAGGGAGTCTGTTCCACCTCTGAGAGGTTTCTCAGCATCTTCAGCATGGCCATGCCAAACCACAAGAGCTGATTTTGGAAATTAACCCCTCAAATAACTTGCTCTGCCTTTTAGGCACCAGTAGTTTTGGTCAACTTCTACTGTGTTTGAAATTTAACCATTTCATTTGTCCCTTCTCATGCAGCATTTTCAGGTAGATTCTGTCAAACCCTCCTCATGTTCCTTTTAAATCATTGAGTACCAATATTGTAAGGTACAGGCTGGCAGATACATTTTTATAAACCAGAAAAGTGACACCCCCTATCTTCCATATAAAATCATAATTCATAATGTTTAGGTTGGAAAAGACCTTTAAGATCAAGTCCAACCATCAAATTATTTATTCTCATTCAGGAGCAGCACTGTTATTTCAGATTTTTAGATGATGTTTCATAGGAGTGGCAGGAGCTTTGCAGTTGGCAAATTTGGCTGAAAATGGCAATATTTGGGCTTTGTTTGAAGCCTCTCCTGGATTATATGGTGTTTTCAAAAAACAAAATCATGTTTGTGAATTGGAAAAGTAAAAAATGGGTATTGGTAAAGGAGAAAAAACTTAGTGCTAAAGCAGAATGGGTGGGGAATTACAACACTTGGTGCATTAACAGAATAACCAGTGCTGAGTTGTTGTGAAGATAACTTCAGAAGAACTTTGGAATTTAATCCATAATTTAGGCTGGAAATGGACAGTTAAATGCAATAATCCTGCAGAAGGGACTGCATTGTTAAATAACAACATAATAATAAATATTATAATAAAGCA
>JANPWX010024493.1:8823-22747 GCA_024734555.1 Trochalopteron elliotii
GAATCCCCATCCCTGAATCCCCATCCCCGAAATCCCCATCCCTGAATCCCCATCCCTGAATCCCCATCCCCGAAATCCCCATCCCTGAATCCCCATCCCTGAATCCCCATCCCCGAAATCCCCATCCCCGAAATCCCCATCCCCGAAATCCCCATCCCCGGGATCCCCATCCCCGGGATCCCCATCCCCATCACTCCCTCGGGCCCCGCGCTGAGCAACGCTGCGGGATGAGACCCAAGTTTTGGGTCGTTTTTTTAATTATTTTTTTTCCGCGTTTAAAACGCCGAAATGAACCCAAATCCCCCTCCCGTCCCCACGCTCCCCCCGCGCTCTGCCGGGGCTCGGCTGCCCCGGAGCTTTATCGGGAACAAAGGCTCGGGATGCGGCTCCGTCCCAGCCCAGCATCGCCCCCGGGAGGGGCAGCGCTCAGAACCCCCCGGCGGGCTTTGGGTGGGGGTTCCTGGGCGGATTTTTTGGTTTAGTGTCCCGCCAGCCTGGTCTGTGGTGCTTTGTTTCGTGTACTTTTTGGTTTAGTGTCCAGCCAGCCTGGTCTAACGGTGCTTTATTCCATGAACTGCTCGTTTCTGACATCAATTCCATGGATTGGTCATCAGTAAGATGTTCTGTGCTGAATAATGATGAAGAGACCCTAAAATTAATTGTCAGCACAGCTCCTTGCACAGTTTGTTAAAAATCTTACCAAAACCTTGAGCTGATCAGAAACTTTGCTGGTGAAAGTTGCAGGGAAAAAAAAAAAAAGGTGAATTACGGGCATAAACAGATTGTTGTTGTTACTTTTTAAAAATAATTTGAAATGCCCTCTGTGCTGCCAAATTAATTGTCTTTCTGTGAAGGTTAAAGCTGTAGCAGCCTGTTAACAATAGAATTATCAAACTGGTTTATCAATCTTGGTCAGCAGCAGGGGGCTGGATTTGGCCAGCAAATATTGGGAGGGAAAAATGTATCTGTGCCACTGGATGTTCAAGGAACAAATGTCAGCAAGTTCCCCTCCCCCCTCAATAAATAAACCAACCCTCAGACATATTAAAAGCAGATTAAAATGCATCTCCTGTAAATCCTTTACAGGGCTGTGTTTTGGAGAGAATTGGAGTTCAGAATTCTCTTTGCCCACTGATAATGTGTCTTTGTCCATAAAGTATCTGTTGTCTGGGAAAACAGTAACTGGGATGCTTCGGAAAAGCTTTTTGTGTCTTGCAGGCAGGAGATAATTCCTTTGGTGAGGGTAACAAAAAGGAAAAAAAAAAAAACCCAGCAACTGCTAATTTCCTACCATGGAAGTTCAGAAAAAAAATAGAGAGAAAAAAGGACAGCATGTATTTATTTATACAGATAATTATTTTACATGGATAGTCAGGTTGAGGGGTTTTTTGCTGTCTTGAAAATCTAGTCAGAAGCTTAGAGTTTGCCTTTCCCTTCCTAAGGCAAAAAATTGTAATTATTTAGGATTTTAATCACCTCAACGAATGCAGTATGTCCTCAAATCCAGCTTTGCAAGGAGGAGCCATCAGAGCTCTGTGGGAAGAGCTGTACTTTGGCTGAGTGGAAGTGAACACAAAAATCTTCCCTCATTCTTTGTCCTCTTTCTTTGCAGCCCTGAGCTCTGGTGTAACTCAGTCCCCAGTGGATCCCACTGCAGCAGGACTGGGTTTTTTATGATTTTTTTATTATTATTTTATTGGTTTGGAGTGGCTGCTTTGCTCTAACAAATAATGCCTGGGAGGAGTAAGGAACCCTGAGCTGTGCAAAGGCACCACCAGAGCAGAGTTCCTTCTAGGAAAAGCAGGATTTCAGTCTTCAAAGGCTCTTAGGAGCAAAAATAAACCAGGACCAACCACTTTTTTTTGTTTTTTGTTGTTTTACTATAGCTTTTGAAAACACTGCAATGCAGCTTTTAATTTTCCAATCTGTAGATTGGAAAGAGAAGGGTTCTGTTAAAATTTAAAAAAACAACTATCAAATTCCCCTCAGAGGGATTATATCATCATGTAAGAAAAAAAAATAAAACAGAACTGATTTAAGGGAAACATCTATTTTTTTTTTTTCTGACTAGTATGTCTGAATAAATTTATTTCTTCCCAATAAACATGGGGGAAAGACTTTCCTGCTGAATTTCCCACTGTCATCTCCTGTTACACTTCCCTTGGGCAAAAAAATTACAGATCATGACTTGGTATTTCTGGGAAGGAGCAGCAAGGAGGGAAAGTTTAACCACTTAGGCCTGGGTTTGCTTAGGCTGGACTGGTGCTTAGAGCTGCTCCAGGGAAGTATCCTGACTCCTTTTTCAGGTAGATCAGTCCCTGGGGTTTGGGATTTGGGATTTGATCCCAGATTTTGGGCTTTGTGTTCCTTTGGGGTCTCGTGTGTGAAGCGTGGAGAGTGAAAACCTCTCACCTGGAATTTCCCTTGGCTTAAACCAGACCAAACCCTCCGTGTTCCCGCTCTGCCGTGAAATTTAAAATACAAAAAGCCTTGGAGGTGACTCTCCCCTGTAGGCAGGGCAGGAAAAGGGGATAAATCCAGGTCTTCCTTCTGCACTCGGCTGCCCGGGAGCCTCACCAGGCGGCAGCTTCATTTTGTGTCTCTCCGCTCCTCTGCAGCCTCAAGGTGACTCTCTGATTGATTGTGTTGGCTGACAAACCTCAAAATGTGCTTTTTTCTCGCTGCCTTCCTGCTGCTGGGACAGCCTGGAGCTGTCTGTGGGGTGGCAGAGCTCTGTGGGGTGACAGAGCTCTGTGGGGTGGCAGAGCTCTGTGGGGTGGCAGAGCTCTGTGGGGTGGCAGAGCTGTGTCTGTGGGGTGGCAGAGCTCTGTGGGGTGGCAGAGCTCGGCAGCTCCTGGGGCTCTGTCCTCCTTGTCCCTCCGGGTGTTTTATCCCCGGGCACCTGGGCAGGGAGGGCGCAGAGAGCCCTCAGCACCTGCTGGAATAATCCCTGCTTTAACTTCATCCTTCCAGGCAGCTCTGATGGGAAATCTTTCAGAATTTAGCTGTGAAGGGGGTGATGGTTTCGTGTTTTCACCTCCTTTTCCCCTCAGGCCTGGAGCAGGCCCTTCCTGCGAGCTCGGGGCTGATCCAAGGGGATTTTTTCAGGCAAACATCTCCTGCTGGGAAGCAGAACATCCAAAAAAGCAGCTCGGGGGGCCTGGGGCTGTTCCCAGGAAGGGATAAAAGCCTCTTCTTCATTGTGCCTGTCAGCTGGATTTGTAAAGCCCAGCTTAGCAGGAGCTGCTGAGCTCTGCAGAGCCCGGCTCAGGTTGAGCCTCCCCCTTCTCCTCTCTGTCCATCCCGGGGGGGCTCCAGCCCCTGCGAATTCCAGGAGAATTCCAGGAGAATTCCAGGAGAATCCCCCCCTGGGATCGAGGGGAGAATTCCCCAGGATCAGCCTTAACTCCCACGGGGGAAATTCTGTTGTCTCACCCATGAAATATTGCCCATAAATAAGTGATGTGCCTCAGAGCAAGCAGAGCCATCAGCTGATGGTGGTCACTGCTGCTTTGCGGGGTCACAGCCCAGGAAAGGAATCCCTGGGCAGGGCTGAGAGCTGGATCAGCCCCTTCCAGCTCAGAATATTCCGTGAAAGAAAGGGAGAACAAAGATTGGTGGCTGATTCCTGCCTGAGCAGGGTTGTGGGTTTGTTTTCTTTTTTATCTTCTTTTTTTTTTCCTTTTTTTCCCCCCTTTTTTCCTTCTATTTTTTCTTTTTTTTTTTTTTCTTTTTTGTTTTTTTTTTCCTTTTTTTAAATGCTAGAAGTGCTTTTTGATATGTCTGGAGAGATTCTCACTTATTTGCATCCCTAAAATATCTGGAAATGCTTTATGTGTTATTCTATACGTACCAGTGAAGTCAGCAGAGTGTGATTCCAAAATCCCTCCTGCACAGAGATGTCTGAGTGCTGTTAAACACTTGTCACTTAAAAAAAAAAAAAAAAATTAAATAACTGCTTGGGATAAATAGATAAATGGCTAGTTGAAAAATATAAAAATTAAAAACCTGCTGGGATATTTTTGGTGTGTGTGCAGCTGTTTTGGTTTTGTGTGTGTATACATTTGTTTTGTAGATACTGGTGGCTTTTATGTCTGTAAGAGGATTGAAAGGTGTTTCTAAAATTGAGTTTTTTTGGTTAGAATAAATGAGAAATGACCGTTACTTTTGTTGCTGTGTTTAGAGAACTTGTGATTTTGATTGTTGTGTTGTTATGGATTGGATTGTGAGTTGGTTGTTGTGTGTTTTAAGGGTTAGAAGGTGGAATAATGGTTAGAGATGGCAGGTTGGATGTTTTGTTGATCACAAAATGGCATTGGCGGAAGGGTGCAGGCATTGTTTATGGACAATAAACTGTTATCATAGAAAATTATATCATTTATCATAGAAAATCTATGTTGTTATCATAGAAAATCCCCAATTCTCTGTTTTTAGGGTTCTGACACCCACCCTTCCTGCACAGCCCAGGATTTTCCTGCAGCCTGGAATAATGGCTGGATTTTGCTGCTTTTCCTCATCCCATGGAGGAGCTGATGCTCATCCCCTGTGGTCTGGTGCTTTCAGGTCAGGCTATTTCCAGAGCTCAGCACTCACAGATCTGCCTCTGGCTCTTCTTTATTTTTTCCCTTTGGGGTGATTTTGCTCCGTGGGTACCTCAGGAAGAAGCAGAAGCCTGTGGATCACATCCCTGTTCCTTTGGGAAAGAGCAAGCACAGGATAATCCCACTTTTTTATGATCACTTCTTTATTTTTTATTCCTTGCATGAGAAAAAAATTCGTTTATTTACAAGAAACAATTCCATTTACTCACTCAGAGCCACTCAGGGAGCTGCTCCCAGGTTTGATATTTAAAGCAATTTCCTGTGCTCCACACTTATTTTTTTTCTGTTGCAGACAGGCAGAGATATTATAAAAGAAAAGTCTCATAAAATACAGTTTAGGAGCAATTCCTGTGCTCCACACTTACTTTTTCTGTTGCAGACAGGTAGAGGTATTATAAAAGAAAAATCTCATAAAATATGGTTCAGGCCCCTCTAGCTAAGCTAGAAGCAGCTTGTAAGTTCCCATAAAGACAAAAATATAAGAATAAACACAACAACCTGTTCCTAGAGAGAAAAATAAGTTTGCACCTGCATAAACAATGAATAAAAATAAAAAAAAATATTTTTTTTTATTTTTGTGTGCCCCATAAAAATCAGTGAAGAAAATGTGTAAGCACATCTAAAAAAAGAAAATTTGATAGGCACAAACAACAGCCCTAAATGAAGTAAACTTTACTGTGTTGCTGACCAGTTAAGTTGAACACTGTGCCTTCTGATATTTCCTATAAATAGGAGTTTTGGGAATAAAAAATTGGCTTTTCTGCATGAAGAAATTTATTACTGCAACAATTTCCAGCAGCTTGTGTGGAAGATGAAATCAGAGGCCTGATGAGATGGCTGAGGAGGGGTTTGGTTCAGTTTTCACAGTGTTTTGGTGAAAAACTGAACTGTTCTGGAGCTGGTTATACAAGAAACACATTTATTAATCAAGAAATACATGTATTAATCAAGAAATAAATTTATTAATCAAGAACTACATTTATTTCTTGTCGCAGGGAGACTCCCATGAAGCACTGAAGCAAATGTGCAGCATTGCCATAATGTCAGTGGGAGAAAAATCAGTGTTTATCAGGATTTCTTCAAATATTCTCCTTTTCCACCTTGCCTTTGTCTAACCCCAGACCCACAGGTGTTGGGATGAGTGGCAGCTCCTGGGATTCTGCTGGAATTGACCCAATTTTGGGAGGTGTTCCCAATAAATTTCCAAACAAAACTTTTGTCTGCTTGGACAATCCTTGCCAGGTTTGAGCCATTTCTGTGGTTTGGGGTTTTTTTTTGTTTGATTCTCCTCTGACTCCTCAGCATTTTTCCTTCTGGAACTGGATATTCCTGTTCTCCCAGGCTGGTCTGGCAGGGCTGAGCTGGGGGCAGATTATCCAGCAGGGATCAATGTGTGTTTTATGGGTGAAGCTGCTCTCCTGTGTTTGCATTTCTGTTTTCTGAAAGAGCAGGGAGAGCTCAGGTGTGAAAAAACAGCTTCTGTTTATCGATGGTGCTGCTGGGAGGATGATTTACTCACAATGAAAAGCACATTTCCTCACCAAGGCAATTTCCCTTCGGTGTTTTCTCAGGGCAATTTCCCTTTTTTGTGTTTCCTCAGGGCAATTTCCCTTTTTTGTGTTTTCTCAGGGCATCTTTTTGTCTCTCTTCCCGACCCCCCTTGGGCATCTTTCTCCAAACCTATCCTGTCAAAAATACAGATTCTTACTTAAGCCTTCCAAGCCTTAAATACAGGTGATGGATTTCAACGAGCTAACTTGTCAAACCACAAAAAAAAAATGGAGTTTTGAGCTGCTCTGTGTTGTTTTTTCCCCTCTGGTACCTGCTACTGGCTGGGTTTTTTTTGGGACCAGAGGTTTTAAACATTGAGCATCATTTCTGGGTGGTCCTTCTCCTTCTCCTTCTCCTTCTCCTTCTCCTTCTCCTTCTCCTTCTCCTTCTCCTTCTCCTTCTCCTTCTCCTTCTTCTCCTTCTCCTTCTCCTTCTCCTTCTCCTTCTCCTTCTCCTTCTCCTTTTCTTTTTTTTCCTTCTCCTTTTCCTCTTTTCCTTCTCCTTCTCCTTTTTTCCTTCTCCTTTTTTCCTTTTCCTTTTCCTTCTTCTTCTCCTTCTACTTTTCGTTTTTTTCCTTCTCCTTTTCCTTTTTTCCTTTTCCTTCTCCTTTTCCTTTTTTCCTTTTCCTTCTCATTCTCCGTTTTTCCTTCTCCTTCTCCTTTTCCTTTTTTCCTTTTCCTTCTCCTTCTCCTTCTCCTTTTCTTTTTTTTCCTTCTCCTTTTCCTTTTTTCCTTTTCCTTCTCCTTTTCCTTTTTTCCTTTTCCTTCTCATTCTCCTTTTTTCCTTCTCCTTCTCCTTTTCCTTTTTTCCTTCTCCTTCTCCTTCTCCTTCTCCTTCTCCTTCTCCTTCTCCTTCTCCTTCTCCTTCTCCTTTTCTTTTTTTTTCCTTCTCCTTCTCCTTTTTTCCTTTTCCTTCCCCTGGGATGCACCAATCAACCCCTGGGGCTTGGATTTGTTCTGGCCAGTTTTTTTTTTTTGAGCCTGGTGCAGTGAGATTTGGGTGTTTTTGGGATTATTTGGGGCATTTTTTCCTCTGGAGAGGATTTTCCCCCAGGCTCCCTGCCCTGAGGGAAATCTCCTGTGTGTGCTCACAGCTCCCTGAGCTGGCTCAGGGTTTCCAAACTGTGCCAGGAGAATAAAAGCTGCTCAAAAAGAGGAAAAAATTAAAGCTGCAACGCCCCTTGTAAGGCTTTAATATTGATCTGCTTTTCTCTGTAGGAGTTTCTGGGAGGAAAGAGGCTTGGGAGGAAAAATAATTTCATTTTTGGGTTTTTTTCTCTATGGTTTTAACTGGGCTGCTGCCACCTTTGGTGTTATCCTTATTTGGGGTTATTTGGTGTTTGGGTGACACAAAAATGCCTCACTTGGGGTTTGTTTTCTTCCCAAATCCCTTGTTTTGTGCTGCCCTAGATTCCTAAAAACCCCACAAGATCCCATTTCCCCCTCTTGGGGCTGTCTGGCTGCTGAGGGTTAAATTCTGGCTGGTTCACTTGAATGCAAAATTGGAATTTGGTGGGAATTTTTTCCTCAGAAGATCCATTCTAGACAGGGGGATTTGTTGTATTTTACATCTCCAGGGATGTTTTTGTGGCTGTTTTTGATTGGGTTCTTCGAGCTCGACATGTTTTATCTTAATTTATCTTTTTTATTTAATAGTATTAATATCTATTAATAATATTCATAAATATTGGGATAATGGTGCTTGTCTGGGAACTGAGAAAAGGCCTTAATTCAGTTTTATTGGGCTTTGGAGTGTGAAAGCATTTAATAATATTTAAATTTTTTTAATTTAATGTTTATTAGTAATATTAGTAAATATTGGGATAATGGAGCTTGTGTGGGAACTGGGAAAATGCCTTAATTCAATTTTATTGGCTTTTGGAGCGTGGAAACATTTAACAATTTTTAAATCAAATTTTTATTTAATATTATTAATATTTATTAGTAATATTAGTAAATATTGGGATAATGGTGCTTGTATGTCCACTGGGAAAATGCCTTAATTCAGTTTTATTGGCTTTTGGAGCGTGGAAACATTTAATAATTTAAAAAAATTTTAATTTACTATTATTATTTATTAATAAATATTGGGATAATGGTGCTGGTCTGTGAACTGGGAAAAAACCGTAATTCAGTTTTATTGACTTTTGGAGTGTGAAAACATTTAATAATTTTTAATTTTTATTTTATTTAATATTATTACTATTTATTAATATTTTAATAATCCTGGTGAAACCAAGCAAAGACAGCAGCAAAAAATAACCTCAAAATTTCCCAAATGGGATCATTCACAGCCTTAAAAGTGTGGATCCCCAGGCATGGGATTGCTGATGGATTCCTGGTTTTATTCATCCATTCCTGTATATTTATTTGGTTTATTTGATTATTTGGCTTTTTATGGGAAATATTTGTGATTGTGATCAGATCCCCATTAAAATATCAATTATTGGTCACAGGAAATGTCTGTTTTCCAACAGTGAGGCAGAATCTCATTGACACCAAGAATGTGGCATTTTTTTTCCCCCCCAATGTGAGAAATGAATATCCAGAGACAAAAACTTTAATATTTAATAGTGGTCTTTGCTCAAAGTGATCCATTTTTTCATTGCCTCTCTGTCTCTCTGCTGAGAAAACCCCTTTTTCTCTCCCTGCTCATGATGATGGACAGGAGATGCTCTGGCTGTAAAAATCTCTCTCCTGGCTCAGGGAATGGAGTGAACCTTGAAAAGCTGGGCTGGTTTTGGAGCTGCTGCAGAACATTTCCCTTCCACCAGGAGCTTCTGCTACCAAAACCACATTTTATTCCACATTAAACCACCCCACACCTTTCTTTTTTTTTTTTTTTTGCAGCACAAAATATTCCCCAATTTGCTGAGATTTTGTTGCTATGGCAGCATTTCCCAGTCAGCAAAATCTGTTTTGGCAGCTGCTGAGCTGAAAAAACTTGGGTTTTGAGGGGTGAAAGTTGAATTTTAAAGCCACACAGGTGCCCCAGGAATGATCCTGGCTGCTCAGTTATTCCCCCAGTGAGGAGAGGCTGAGCAGGGGGAGGGTTTTCTGGGCTGGGGAGGATTTTTAGGCAGGCTGGATTTGGGTTTTTCTGCAGTTCTAATTTCTGTCCCCTGCTCCCAGCTCTGGATTTATGCCAGCAGGGAGGTGGGGGCAGCTCATCTGCTCACCTGGGCAGGAGCTGTGCTCAAAATCCTCTGAGAAAAGTCACATTTTTGGATTTTTGGATTTTTGTTCCTGCACCTCCCAGTGACATCCATCCTCTGCTGGGCTGGGGGATCTCACCTCGCTGACCTGGGCAGGAGCTGTGCCCAAAATCCCCTGAGAAAAGTCACATTTTTGGATTTTTGTTCATTCACCTCCCAGTCACATCCATCCTCTTCTTCTCTCTCCCATCACCTTTCCCCCCTAATCTCCTTTTATTTTACATTTCTCTTCTCCCTCTCCCCTTTTCTATGACTTTTCCCCCTCTCTCTCCCCTTTTATTTTGCATTTTGCTAGGTTTTAGCCTTTTTGGACCTCTCCCTGTGCTTTTTTTTTTTGTATTTTCTTCCCACTTTCTGGGTCACCCCTGAATATCCAGTGGAAAAAGCTGCTGTCACTTGGCTCAATTATTTCTCCCTTCATGGCATCTTCCACAATTTAACTTCAAAGCAGAACAGTTCAGCCCAGCAAACAAATCTTAAAAGCAAAATTAATCTTCACTACACAGCAGCACGTGGGGGAGATGTTTTCCTGGAGAAAAAAAAAATGGAAAATTGTGTTGTTGATGGAGGATTTATTCTTGCTTTTTGTGCAGCCCAGATTTTCTGGGTGTCGTGGAGTTAACTCAGCCCTGAACTTCAAACAAAGCCCTTGCCAGCATTAAAAAAAGAAATAATAATTTTATTTCTGTGCTTTGTGTGTGATGCTGGAGCTGTGGAATTTTGGTGGGAATGCTGTGAGGAGCTGGGGAGAAAAATGGGAAAATAGAAATAATCATAAGAAAAAAAGAAATAATAATTTTATTTCTGTGCTTTCTGTGTGATGCTGGAGCTGTGGAATTTTGGTGGGATTGCTGTGAGGAGCTGGGGAGGAAAATGGGAAAATAGAAATAATCATAAGAAAAAAAGAAATAATAATTTTATTTCTGTGCTTTCTGTGTGATGCTGGAGCTGTGGAATTTTGGTGGGATTGCTGTGAGGAGCTGGGGAGGAAAATGGGAACACCTGAGGTGCTGTTGTGGCTGGGTTTGTGCCAGAATGGATCAGAGTGAAGCACTAAATATGGAATTCTTGTGTTTTCCATAAAATGAGCCATTCTTTGTTACATTTTGTGTTAAATCCCTGTGTTATTTCACCAACAGCAGAGCTGGGTAAATGTGGGATTGTTCCTGATGCTGCTGTTCATCTGTTATCCTCAGCAGGACTTGGGTTTGGGCTCTTTGGGATGCAAAAAGTTTGGGATGCAAAGTTTGGGATGCAAATGGACAAACCTGGATTTGACTTCCCAGTGATCCCAAGCATCAGCTCCCTGTTTCTCCAGTCTCTCTGTTCTCTGATCTGTTGTAGGTTTGGAGGTTGAAATTCCAGATATTTCTGATTTTTTGGGGTGCTGTGGGAGCTGCCCGTGCACACTTCAGGCTTGATTTTGAGAAAATCATTTGGGGAAAGCTGCAGCAGCCGTGGTGGAATTTCCACATAATTTGTTATTTGGGAATTTCCAAGTTATTCTGTGCTGGAGTGAGGCTTGGGACCTGCAGCCCATTGCTCTGGCTGTTGGGTTTTGTTTGGTTTGGGTTTTTTTTTCCTTAAAACAATGCCAAATTCTGAGGGTGGCTGGAGGCTGAAGTCCTGCAGGTTGGCTTGGGGTTTACCAGGAAGAGCAAGTGCTTATGTTAATAATAAAAAATAAAAATTAAATCACCCTCTTAATGATTATTTTTACCCTCTTAATGATTATTTTTACCCCCTTACCCCCTGCTAGTCACCAACCCCAGTGTTTTGCAGACTTGGCTTTGTTTCTGCTGTGGAAAAATCAGATTATGAGGTCTGGTTGATGTAAGAGCCACCAGGTGCTGTCATTATTTTTGTTTCCAGAGCTGTCATTTCATGGCTGCTGGTGTTTCCCTCCTCCTCCTCCCTGGCCTGGAGTGTCAAGGGAGGGGCAGCAGAGCTTTCACTCAAGGCTGGAAGTGCTGGACTTCAGGAATCAGAGCCTGGGGAGCTGGGAGGGGACAGGGAAAATGTGCACTGCTAAAGCTGATCCATGAATTATTCATTATTCTTGTTAATTTTTCACAAATAATTAAATAAGTAAATAAGTGGACCTGATTCATAGATAATAATAATTAAATAAATGAACCAGCCTGACTAATAGATAATAATTAAATAAATAAACCTGATTAATAGATAATAACAATTAAATAAATAAACAAACCTGATTCGTAGATTATAATAATTACATAAATAAATAAACAAACCTGATTAGTAGATAATAATAATTAAGTAAATAAACCTGATCCATAGATAATAATAATTAAATAAATAAACCTGATTAATAGATAGCAATAATTAAATAAACAAACAAACCTGATTCATAGATAAAAACAATTAAATAAACCTGATTAATAGAAAATAATACCTAATTAAATAAATAAATCAACCTGTTTAATAGATAACAATAATTAATTAAATAAATAAACCTGATTCAGATATAATAATAATTAAATAAATGAACCTGATTCATAGATAATAGCAATTAAATAAGTAAACCTGATTCATAGATAATAATAATTAAGTAAATGAACCTGATTCATAGATAACAATAATTAAATAAATGACCCTGATGCATAGATACTTCCAGCCTTTTTGGGGAGAATTCAGCAGAAAGTGGGGCTGCTCTCACTGCTGTGCTCTCTGCAAGCTCTAATGCATTTCCTGCTGCAGGGAGGGTTATGAGCCAGAAAAATCTCTTTTTTTCCTCATAAAAACCCTCCCAAAAATTACCAAAGGAAGGCCAAGCAGTGCAGCTCAAAAAGAAAACTCTGCAGCTCTCTGTCCTGACGGAGTGCACTGGGGGCTGTTGTGTTGTGTGTGTGTTCTGCCAGCTCAGAAATGCCACTTTTATTCACATTATTGGGAGTGTTTGTGCTGCAGTAACACCCCCAGCACCCTTTGCCAGCTGCCCAGGGAACCAAAGCTGTCCCCACCTGTGCCTCAGGGTGGGACAAGCTGGAGATGCTCTTCCTACCAAATTCAATTCCCCTCAAATTTGGGTTTAGATTTGACCAAATCCCAATTTCTTGATGATTGCCTTTATTCCTCAGCGATGAATTAATTTAGCAGGGATGCAAAACTTGAATGTTTCTGGTTTTCCTCCTGATAAATGGTGCAGGGATGGAGGGAGCAGCAATTCTGGTTTGTAGTGGTTTTTGTAAGGGGTTTTTGGCCTCTGTTTGTCTGGTTACCTGACACAATTTGAGTAGCTGGGATAGGAATGCTGAGCATCACCAAACCAAGCACTGCAGTGATCAGGGCCCTGCCCCCACAAAAAACCAGATTTCCCAAACACCATTGGGATCTCTGCTCAGCCTTTTCTTTATTTAAAAACCTTTTTTTAAACAGCTTTGCTATTTAAGCTCTCCTAGGCCCTGCTACATCAGGGAAAGAATCCTTACTTTTAAAAAATACTATTAAAATTTATGATTTTTTTGTATCATCACCTGTTTTGTGCTTGAGGAGGGTTGGGTGGTTGGTGCCCAAATGGTGAGATTTGGACATTTTGAGTAGAATTCAGAATTCTGCTTCTTTGGTTCTCCCCAGATAATGAGGGATAGAAAGGGAAAGAGGAGAAGGAGGGAAGGAGGAGAAGAAACTGGACAAAGAGATCAGAATTGGAAGATAAAATAAATCAGTTTAATGCTGTTAGAAGGGAAGGAGGCCAGTGATTTTAGAGTGGGGCCCAAAAGCTGTGTAAACCATTGATGTTCCTGTGCATTCCTCTCTGAAGGAGCTGATCTTCCTCACTGTTCCTATTAAATGAGGTTTGACCAGATATTTTGGGTATGGAATTGGGTTTGAGCAGGTGTTTCAGCTGTGGAATGGGTTTTGAGCAGGTATTTTGGGTGTGGTATAGGGTTTGAGCAGGTATTTGGGTGTGGCATGGCCTTTCAGCAAGTATTTTGGGTGTGGCACAGGGTTTGAGCTGGTGTTTTGGGTGTGGCACGGGGTTTGAGCAGGTATTTTGGGTGGGGCACGGGGTTTGAGCAGGTATTTGGGGTGTGGCACAGGGTTTGAGCAGGTATTTGGGGTCTGTCATGACATTGGAGCAGGTATTTCAGCTGTGGCATGGGATTTGAGCAAGTATTTGAGGTGAGGCACAGGGTTTGAGCAGGTGTTTTGGGTGAGGCAAAGGGTTTGAGCAGGTATTTGGGGTCTGTCATGGGGTTTGATTAGCTATTTTGGGTGTGGCATGAGGTTTGAGCTGGTATTTGGGGTGAAGTGTAGGGTTTGAGCAGGTATTTTGGGCTTTGAGCTAGCATTAGTGGTGAGGCATGGGGTTTGAGCAGGTATTTTGGGTATAGTATGGGGTTTTGAGCAGGTATTTCAGGTGTGGGATGGAGTCTGAGCAGGTATTTTGGGTATAGTATGGGGTTTTGAACAGGTATTTCAGGTGTGGGATGGGGTTTGAGCAGGTATTTTGCATTTTGAGCAGGTATTTCAGCTGTGGCATAGGTTTTGAGCAGGTATTTTGTGTTTTGAGCAGGTATTTTGTATTTTGAGC
>JANPWX010024498.1:2213-22732 GCA_024734555.1 Trochalopteron elliotii
AAATGTATTTTAATATATTTTTATATATATTATACATCATAATATACTTACATATATATATTATACATCATATCTATATAATATAATTTCATATTATAATATCTCTTCTTTTCCTGCTCTCTCATGTCTAAAAAATATGGAAATGAGGAAGCCAAGCCAATACTTTTACTTCCAGGTTTAAGGATAAAAATCTCTCTGCATCTGGAACTTTAACATGGAAATTTTGGCAAGCAAGAGGAGTTTTCTTGTTCTCAGGAAACCAGGACATTAAATAACATCATATATTAATAATCCAGATATTAAATCTTTTAAAAATTGATGAGTTTTAATAAAAGAGACTCCTCAGATCTGGGTTTTGTTGCCATGGTTTGGAGAAGCCACAGGAAAAAAAAAATGTTCTCCAACATCTCCATCCACATTCCCATTCCACAGGAAAGGAAAATCCTTGAGTCTCCTTGTGCCTGATTGTGGTGCCTTGAATTCCTTAGATTTTTAAAGTTTTGAAAGATTTTAGGGAGGTCAGGTCTTGCTGGAGGGAATAGATATTTTCCATGGATGAGTATTGTTTACAGAAAAAAAAAAAAAAGTCATGAAAAAACCCAATTTAAATAATTTCTGTGGGTGGTGGGTGGCTTATTCTGCTTTATTCTTGTGGAAGTACATGATTATATCTGAGATAAAAAGAACATTACAACTCCCTTTTTTTTTGCCCAATAGCCAGTAAAAACCCAAATAAATTAAATTGTGTCAAAGTAAAAAAAGGAAAGGAAAAAAATAGGAAAAAAAAAAAGAGTTTTCTTAACATTCTGCTGAACATTCTGGATTTGTGAAAGGAAATGAGACAATTTATGAGATAAAATCTGCCAGCGTTCCATTTGAAATCCATAAAACAATTTAATTTTTGTGTTCAGTGCTTGGGTTTTAGGTAGAGGATGTGATCCCACACATCAGCACCCCCCAGTGAGGCCATTTTTGAGGGAAATGCAGCTTTTTCTGACAATCTCCTCTATTTTGCCTTTCTGTTCTGGTGGAGCAGAATTCCAAAGACATGGCTCCCGTCAAATGGAGAGGCCTTTTCATCCTTATCTTCTGAGTATTCCCAGAATCAATCATCTGAATGGCTGAAAAGTGGAATTAATTCAGAATATTTGGCTTCTGAAGGCAAAAGGGAGCTTAGGCTCCAGCAGCCCAGGGTGCAACGGGGCCACAATTCCAGGGAATCTGAGCCAGCTGATTCCCAGTTTTTATTTATAGCCTTCATCACCACAAATCCCACACCTCAATCCCGTTTTTTAAGGGAAAAACCTGAAAAATGTTTGTTAGATCTCTTTGTTTCCAATAAAATCTACAAAAACCTGCTGTAATTCCCTTCCCTCCGAGTTTTTAAATAAAACACTGGCAGATAACTCACATCCACAATCTCCCCACATTCCCACGAAATCCAATTCCTTTCCATTGCTGATTTAAAACCACAATTCATTTTGCTGGCTGTGAGGTTTTCAGAAATCTTTTCCATTCATTGTGTAAAACAAACCAAGCCATGAGGGCAGAAAGGGAAAGGAGAGGCCAATATTTTTATTTTCTTGGTAGCAGAGAGCTCTGTTGGAGGCTGTTTTCCCCACAGTGTTGGGAATTTTGGGGCTGGGGATGTGAATTCTGCATTTTTGGAAATTATTCATCTTTTTTGCCCCTCCCAGCATTTTCAAGCTGAAAGTCTGGGGTCAGAGAATGTTTTTCTGCTAACAGATGTTCCCGTCTCTTCCCTGAGATCCCATTTTCCTTTTTTTCTCTGCTTGCTTCCAGCTCTCTGCTGAACAAACACACAACCAGGTTAAAAAAAAAAAAAAAAAAAAAGAAGTCTTTTCTAACAATGAGCACAAAATGAAGAACATTTCACGCGGCTCCAACAAACTCCAGCATTCCCAGGGCAAATTCCAGCCTCACTCCGTGGAAAAACGAGGAATCAAATGTCACAGGGAGGCCTTGTGAATGACCCCATGTTCCACAAGGCAAATATTGAATTCCCAGCATTGTGTGTGCAGCAAATGGAGCTGAAACACCTTTGATTTATCCATCGAAGCTTTGAGCTGTCACTGCTTTGGAGGTTTTTTTGTTTTTTTTTTTTTTCCTCACTTCTTCCTCCGGCTCCTTTTTTTTTTTTTTTGGATAAATAGACAGCCAGGCCAAGGCTGGGCACAGCAGGGAAAATCCAGGTTCTGGCATCTCCTGTTGAAAGGTGGGAAAAGGGGAAAAAGTGAAAGGTGAAACAATGGAGGGGGAGTTGGGATATCAGGAAAAAATCCTTTGCTGGATGTGTGGTGAAGTATTGGAGTCACCATCCCTGGAGGTGTTCAAAAACTGTGGGATAGGATGGAAAAATGGAATTGGGGAAGGGGCTGGAGCACCAGGAGGGGCTGAGGGACCTCAAATCCTGTTCCCAGTTCTGGGCTCTGCATGAAAAGAAGGACATGGAGAGGCTGGAGTGTGTCCAGGGGAGGGAAAGGAGCTGGGAAGGGTCTGGAGCAGCAGGAGGGGCTGAGGAACATAAAATCCTGTGCCCAGTTCTGGGCTCCTTGTGAAAACAACGACCTGGAGGGGCTGGAGCATGTCCAGGGAAGGGAATGGAGCTGGGAAGAGTTTGGAGCACCAGGAGAGACTGAGGGACTTCAAATCCTGGCTGGACACGAGCCAGGGGTGCCCAGGGGGACAAGAGGCCAAAGGCTGGATCAGGAATTTTATGGGAGCAGGAGCAGGGCAGGGATTGTCCTGATTGTCCCCTGGGCTGGGCACTGTGAGGGATCAAATCCTGAGGGCAGCTCTGGGCCCCCCATGAAAAGAAGGATCTGGAGGGGCTGGAGTGTGTCCAGGGAAGGGAATGGAGCTAGGAAGGGTCTGGAGAATCCTGAGGGAGCTGGGAAAGGGGCTGAGGCTGGAGAAAAGGAGGATCAGGGGGGACTTTGTGGCTCTGCACAAGTCCCTGCCAGGAGGGGACAGCCGGGGGGGAGCTGGGCTCTGCTCCCAGGGAACAGGGACAGGAGGAGAGGGAACGGCCTCAGGCTGGGCCACAGAAGTTGAAATTGGATATTAGGAAGAATTTCTTCATGGAAGGGGTTGGGACAGGCTGGAATTCCTGGAGTCTCATCCCTGGACACTCCCCAGCCCCTCAATGTCCTTTTTGTCATGAGGGGCCCAGAGCTGCCTCCAGGATTTGCTCCCTCACAGTTCCAGCCCAGGGGACAATCAGGACAGTCCCTGCCCTGCTCCTGCTCCCACAAAATTCCTGATCCAACCCAGGAGCCTTTGGTCTCTTGCCCACCTGGGCACCCCTGGCTCATGTCCAGCTGCTGTTACCCTCTCATGGGGACACTGAACACCCAAATTTCTTGAAACAGGAGCAGAATGGGGCACAGGCAGGGCCAGGCCCAGCCCTGGTGCCACCAAAGGCTGTAAATAATTTTGTCACTCAGTGTCAGAGGGGTTCAGGTGGCCCTGACCTCCCTGGCTCTGGAAGCACAGCACTGATTTTCCATGGAGTTGTTAATAAGCTCTGTTTCCCAATCCCATTGTAGATTTACCCCTTATCTGACGAGGAAATCTGGTTTGCTTAAAGTTAATCCTGGCTCAGCTCAGGAAAGCTTGGGATTATCAGATCCATTCTCCATCGAGCAGTGCTGTCATCACCCACAGCCAGGAAATGCTGATTTATTTATTTTTTTTGCCTTCCTAATGACAAATAAGAGATTGAGTCACTGCAAATATGTCCTTAATCAAAATATTTCCTTTTATAGGGAGAAATCTGAGTGCAAATGCTCACTCTGCATCCTTAGGTGAAGTGTTATTTAGCAAAAGGATTTACTGCTCACCAGCAAGACATCCCCAACATTCAAATGTAGTTAAAATAGACAAGTTCTGATGTTTAATTATGGTGAGAAATTCCCTTTTATTACACTCAGTTTATGGCTCTTCCATCACCAATATAAGAGTGAGACAAAGTCATCCCTAAACCCCAGAATTTCTGAATTTTGGATGTCTGGAGATCAAATTTTTGGGGACATAATTGATACCTGCTTGTCACTGAACTGAATAATGAGCATTTCCACACCTGTGGGGTTGTGTGGCTTTGATGTGTAGGCTGTAAATCCCCAAATTAGCTCTCCGACTTTTTATCCTTTCCAAGATTGAATGATGTATATTTAAAGGGAGCAGTGAATTAATTTTGAGTTTTTGGATTTAAGGTGCACTGCTCGATCAGGAGTTCCCAATAACATTTTGCTGCCTGTGCTGTTCCCTGGTTAAAAGGCCTTGGATGTTTTTTGAGTCAATTCCAGTGTTGGAGCTTGGAAACTCTGATTTATCATCCAGGCTGCTTCTGGAACATTTGGAATTGGTGTAGGATCATGGAATCATGGAATGCTTTGGGATGGAAGGACCTTAAAACTCATCCAATTCCATGGGAAGGGAAAACTTCCACTATCCCAGGGTGCTCCAAGCCCCATCCAATCTGGCCTTGGACACTTCCAGGAAACCTCTCTGGGAATTCCATCCCAGAACCTCCTCACCCTCACAGGACACAATTCCCGGATCCATATCGCCGAGTGGAGACCCAGGAGTCCATAAAGATGAACAGAAATAGGAATTGATGGAAAAATGGGCCTTGGGAAGAAGAGATCAGCAGAGATATTTTTATAATCCAGGAGAAACAGGAATCATTTCCCAATTTTCTGCTGGTTGCATCCGCTGGGGCTCCCCGGCAGGTAACCATGGCAATTAAAGGTTTGAGAAGAACCAGACAAATTTGGGTAGAAATTGTTCCTCCTCACAAGCCATATGGAAAAGATGATTCATCCAGGAGGGAATAAAAAAAACCCCCGAGAACTGCAACAAGGCAGAAATGCACAGGAAGAAACACCAGAAACATCAAAAACCTCAGCCCTTGGGGCAGGAACTGCGCTGATCCCAAATCCCCAAAGCTCCTGGGCTCCCACAGCTGAACCCAAAGCCAGGAAGTCTCCAGCAGGTTCTAATTTCCCCTGCTTTGCTCTCGAGGAGCAGCTGATCAGAGCACACCAAGCTTTTGATGGCACAGCCAAGGGAGATTTTCCCAATTGCGCCAATCCCGTCATTCTGCCGGCTTCAGGAAGGTAAACTGAGGCAGACACCAGGCCTGTGGTGCTGTGTGCTGGTTTGAAGTCATGTCTGATTTATGTTTTCCATGCAGAAATGGGGGGTTAAAGGGCCAAGTGGGAGGTGAGGGCAGCTCTTGGAGCCCTGGGCATTGAGAATTCCAGATTTTCTGTGCTGACAGGCACTGATCCCCAAACAAACACTGCATTTGACCTGAGGTCGTGGAAAAGGCTCCCAAAATGGAGTGACAGCACTGGGATTGTGGGTGTGGAGTTTGGATAGAAGTGTGTGATAGCACAGGGTGGAAAACTTAGAGTTTAAGGGTTTAGAATACAGTAATATATATACAAAGCAAGATGGAGGGCAGAGGGCAGGGGCTGAGTCCTTCTTTTTCACCTTCTTCTCCACGGGTCTGGGTGGGATTTTGTAACTGGGTAGAAAAATCCACATTGTGGGCCACGGGTGGTTGGTTATTGGGTTAAAAGTAAAAATAATTTAGGTGTCATTTCTTAATTGGACAGTTTGTACTTAAAAGGCCTGGTAGAGAAAGAGATAGGAGCCATGTTTCATTTGTTAGCTAGGAGTGCTGTAGAACTCACAGTTTGTAAGACTGTAATAGAGACAAGAATTAATAAATGTCTGAGTCTGAACAAGAAATACTGTCTCAAGCATTTAATCCCGACTCTGGCAGAGAAAGAAGATAAAAGCAACAGGCTCAACCCCTTGAGCTGTTGTAGGGTCTCAATCCCAGAGGATTCACCACATACCTCTGGGATAATGTCACATTTTCCTCGCCTTGGGCTGGAGCAGCTCCCAGGCTCTGAGGCCAGCTGGGTATTTCAGGGAAGAAATCCCAACAGCCTGATGGCTCCAAGCCCTGGGGCTGCTCTGACCCTTCCCAGGGTTGTGCCTCTGGATGATTTTGATCGGAGCCTGATGAAATCAGTCACAGGAAACTCCTCACTCAGCCAGATTTGGCTCTTGACGCTGTTGTACACCACAACGACACAGACTCTGAGATTCAGAAGGCTGAAAATGACTCCTTTATTTTTGGGATGTGTCTCCCTTTTACACTATTTTACACAGACCAATTTGATTGGTGACACAAAGACAAACCTTCTCACTCACATTGGTCAGAGCAGAGGGACATCAAGAAGAAGTCCCTCCTAGGAAAAGGAATGAATAACAAAGTTACAGTTTACAAAAATATTTCTCCTGTTTACAGAAAATTCCCTGGGAAAAGAATTTCTGACAACCAAAACACCTCAGGCACGAAACCAGGGCTACAGGCTCTTTCTGGGAGCTTCCTCCTTTTCCAGAGTGTTTCCTGAGAGCTGCAGCACTCCCCTCACATCTTCATCAGCATCACTCATCCCAGCACGGCTCTCCAGGCCGGCTGGTGGGAAGAGATGGAGCTGTGGTGTCATCCCATCATCCCACCCCATTTTCCTGTGGGTGTGCACACCAGCCCTCCCCAACACCCACTGGTGCCAGCAATTAAACCCCAAGCTGCTTTCCTTGCATTCATTATTTATTGCCCTTCAGCAACCTGGAGCTCCCTGCTTTTCGTGGATGTGGTGGGAATGTGCTTTCCCCTTTCCACGAAACTCCCGTTATCCTCCCCGCTTAGGGTCTGATGTAATTGGCATTAACAGAGCGTTAACAAATCGCCCGGGGGGCATCTGAAACCTCTCCGTGAACGTGAGGACTTCAGGGGTGAGGAAAAAAAGTGGGATTAAAAGGATTCCGGATAAGTTTGGCTCCCAGCTTGGCAGGCTGATGAAGCAAACCCTCGTGTCAGAAGCCGCTTTGCCTTGAGGGGGAGAAAAGTCACTTTTCTGCCCTGGAAATGTCACCAGAATGGAGATGAGCTGCACCTTGTCGAGTTCTCTCTGCAGCTGCTTCTCCAGGAGAAGCTTTGCCCCTGGGCAGGACCAGCTCGCTGCTCCCAGCAGCTTTTCCAGCAGCTGCAGATGTGTCCCGAGGAAGCCACGTGGGAGATATTTCCCATTTTCCTTGAATATTCACAGCCCGGGGATTTGAACAAACCAGGCAAAGGTCTGCTGAGGAAGTCAGCAGAGGGGCAAACGGCTTTGGTGGCCAAAAATGGCCTCGAGACAGGAGCCAGAAGGTGTTCAAGGTGCCTTCTAAGCTTTTATTTTGTGCCCAGAGAAGCTGTGGCTGCCCCTGGATGCCTGGAAGTGTCCAGGGCCAGGTTGGATGAGGCTTGGAGCAACCTGGGATAGTGGGACGTGTCCCTGCCATGGCAGGGGTGGGATGGGATTTAAGATCCTCCCAACCCAAACCATTCCATGTTTCTATGAATTTATTTGTGTGACCACATCTAAAACCTCAGAAAAAGAGGTTTTCTGAAGGCAATGGATGGCAAATCATGATTCCAGGTAGGATCATGGCAGTAGTGGGCAGTTGTAGCTTGGGAATGGGATTCCTCTTATCCAGCTTGAGCTGTTTGGATCCTGACATCTTCAGATTGGAGTGTGGGATTCTTGGATTGCTGGAAGTGTCCATCCCCCTGTGCTGCTGAGGGAGCCCCAGCATCTGCTGAGGCACAGCCACACTGCCACTCTTCAGTCCATCCCTGTAGCCCTGGTTCCGTGCCTGAGGTGTTTTGGTTTTCTGAAATTCTTTTCCCAGGGAATTTTCTGTAAACAGGAGAAATGTTTTTGTAACTGTAACTTTGTTATTCATTCCTTTCCCTAGGAGGGACTTCTTCTTGATGTCCCTCTGCTCTGAGCAATGTGAGTGAAGAGGTTTGTCTTTGTGTCACCAATCCAATTGGTCTGTGTAGAATAGTATAAAAGGGAGACACATCCCAAAAATAAAGGAGTCATTTTCAGCCTTCTGAAGTTCAGAGTCTGTGTTGTTGTAATGTAAAACAGTGTCACATCTCCTCCACACAGCTGCACTTAGGTGAGATAAATCCCTGTTTTACAGATCCCCGATGGAATTCAACGCATGTCCAAGGACAGATTAACATATTCCCCTCTTCCAAATTGTTTTATGTCCCTATTTTAAGTGACTGGAGGAACTCATTATAAAAATTGCAGAGAAACATCCCCTTTATGTCATTGTCACCAGCAGTTTCTGCTGCCTCCACTTCATGTTGGCAATTCAGATTTAAATTATTACAACGTTACTGGGCCGGCTTTCCTCTGCAATCTCCTCTTGAAAGTCAGTCCTGAATGACAGAGGGTTTGGAAGAGCTGATGTGGGGAAATGTGGGATTTCTGCTGGGGTTAGGAAGGAAGGAAAGAGACACTGTGATTTTTCTACTTAACTTTTCCTCCCTTCCCTTTTTCCCTCAGGATATCCAAGGAAGCTGGAAAAGTGTCAGCCAGAGCTGTGCCAGCTCACAGGACAGCAGCACACAGATAAATGGAAGTACAGAAGAATCCCAGCAGATTTCAGCACCATGAATTCCACGCTCAGAAATGAGGAACACTCTGAGGTTCTTCCTGAAGGTTATGAGCTCCCAGACTGAAGCTCAGTTACTCGTGTCAACAGATTCCAGGCTTTTCACACTTTTTCTGGGATTTGACAATTCATAGAAGCCCAGAATGGTTTGGGTGGGAAGGGACAATAGATCCCACCCCATTCCACCCCTTTTCCATGGCAGGGACGTCTTCCACCTCCAGGCTGCTTCAAGTCTGGTCCAACCTGACCTTGGACACTTCCAGGGATCCAGGGGCAGCCCCAGCTTCTCTGGGCACCTGTGCCAGGGCCTGCCCACCATCATAGGAAGTGTCCAAGACCAGGTGGGACAATGGGGCTTGGAGCAACCTGGGATAGTGGAAGTTGTCCCTGCCCATGGAGGAGGATGGAACTGGATGGGATTTGAGGTCCCTCCCCATCCAAACCATTCCATGTCTCAGTGATTATCTGATTCCGTGATCCTGTGATTCTTCAATCTGGTGATTTTCTTTTTTTTTTTTGTGATCCTGTGATTCCGTAATTCTGCGTTTCTGTGATTCCCCAATCCCGTGTTTCTCCAATCCTGTCACCCCGTGGTTCCAGGCTGAGTTTGCTGTGCCCACCCAACCCTTGCCCCGTTTTCATCCCTGATCCTCTTCTCCAAGGCCACCCCTCCTGCTGGACCACAGCATTCCCAGCATGGTCATTCCTGATTCTCCACCTGCAGCTCCATTTGCTGGGGGAGGTTTCCCAGTCTCCAGCTCTGTGCCAGCACTTCCAGGGAAGTTTCCTGACAGGATCAGGGAGAAAAGCTCAAAATGATGATTTTTCTCAGGCAGAGAAAAGCTCAAAAATGATGATTTTGAATGAAGAGAAACCTCTGCCCATGCACTGATGCTCAGATTGAATTATCTGCAGCCTGAGAGCAGCAGGAATCCATCAGATCTCCTTGGCCAAACTTACAATGGCCTGAACCTCTCCACATCTCCACTTCCAGCTGTGTCCCAAAGCTCATCCATCCTTCCTGCTGGGAACATCCCTAGAGCCGAGGACAATCCTTTCATCCCTCAGACCCCTTTGGCAAATCTTTATCCCCTTTGATCCCTTTAGCTGGGGATGCTCCAACATCTTTTGGTTCCAAATTTTATCTCCTTCCCTCCCCAAACCCCACAGTTTCATCCATTTAATCTCGTGCCGCAGAGAACACGATGCCATCTCCAAGAAACTCCCCACTGCGCATTAATTTCTTTCCCCATAATTGTATTTATATTTCAACAAATAGGCTTGAAGTGCATTATTATTCTAAAATGAGTGCTAATGGCTTTCAGCACTTTCCTGCAGCTAATTGTGCATTTGTTTCCCCGGCTTTGATGGCTCACGATGAATTCCAGTTCTTCATTTACATGAAACAACTGTGAAGGAGAAATTAACTGGCTGCTTATTTCATCTACGCATTTATTTTTTCACTCCCTGAAAAGCTCGGCGCAGACTGTCGGTGTCCATCAAATAATTCCTTTCCCAGAGGCAGAGCCCCATTAGGGAAACATTTCCCTAAATGAGGAACACCAATCTTCAGCCACCCCCCAACGGGAAAAAAAAGGGAAAAGAAGCAATTTATTGCCGCTCTTGTGTCACTCCAGAACATAAAAATTCACATTTTGTTCGTAGCGGGGTGGACACAAATTTGTTTTAAGGTCACAGGATCCCGTGGCATAATTTCAGTGGGATCACTGAAGACATCCCTGGCTCTGGAGTGGGATTCCAAGGAATTTGGATGGAATGGGAGATTGGACAACACCACCCACAGTGAAATAATTTCCCTTTCATAATTAACAAGGTGGTTCTTGTATTGTTATGGATCCCTGGGAGCAGCAGGAGACTTGGACCTTCCTTTGAAATTCCAGGACTCCATGAGAAAGAAGGAACCTCCTAATCCACAAATTGTTTTCTTTGGCTCACGCAGCCTCTTAAATAAACCCCAAAATTCATATTTAGAGCTTTTCTTGGGCCATAAAATCATCCAGCTGCCATTAAAATGCTCAAACCTTCAAACCTTGGAATTAAAGTGCCTGAATTTAACTCCCCCTTTCCCAACCATTTTTTGTCCCCAGGAATTCAACTATTTCCTGCCAGGTAACATGGCTGTTTTCCTTATTTTATTTTTCCAGGAAGAAAAGCACAGAGAAGGAATTAATCCAGCAACAAACCTTGATGAGGGGAAGAAAAGTTAATTGAAAAGTGTGATGAGAGCGCTGAGCTCATTCCAGCCTGGGCAGCAATGGAAACATTGATATTGACAAAGAAAAATTAAAATTTGCTCCAGAGTTCAAACACTGTTAATAAATGTGGGAAGAGGACGCCCAGAATCCCTGGGAAGTAGCCTGAGGGCACATTTCATGCTTATCCAAATTTTATGGAAAAGTAAATTATTCTCCACTATGAATTCTCTCTTTTTTTTTAAAAAAAAGCAAACTGAGTCTGGGCAACACTTTGGCCCAAATTTTACTTCAATTTTGGGATTGTTTTGAGGGGATTTCTGAAAGGTGGAACCTGCTGGGAAGGAAGAACATTTTTTGTGGGAGAGAGCAGCTCTACCCCATCCCATGGGATGTGCTTTCCTGTGGTCAGGCCCTGCTCCAGAGGGTGTTTGCTCATAGCGGAACGGTCACTATTCCATAAAACAATCCAGCAGAGCCTTTGAACTGCTGGAAAATATTCCATGGGAAGATGGGCAGGCGGTGAAGGAACTATTCCTCCCTACCAACCTCTAGGCCGTGCTCCAGGCCTCTGGTAAAGGCCCAGATGTACAGAAAAAATTCCATGGAGTTCTGGAATGCTTTGGGTTGGAAGAGACATTAAAAACCATCTCATTTCACCCCCTGCCATGGGCAGGGAACACCTTCCACTATCCCAGGTTGCTCCAAGCCCCATCCAGCCTGGCCTTGGACATTTCCAGGGATCCAGGAGCAGCCACCTTCATTAACTGTGATGTTCCCACAGCAGTTTCTATTCCCAGAAATTCCCCATCCTCCATCAGTTTTGTTCCAAACACGCCAAGGCAGTGAATGAACCATCCCAGCAGCAGGAGAAATTGAGGGAATATCCAAACCCTGCTCCAGAGCCAGTTGAAAATGCAGGCAGAGGTGGCAGGGGTGAGGCAGAGCAAATTCTGGGATGAAGCAGCTGCTATTCCCACATGGAGAGGGAACACTGGTGAGGGGTGGGCTCTTCTCCCAGGTAAAAAGAAGGAATGAGAGGAAACGGCCTCAGGTTGTGCCAGGGGAGGTTTAGAATGGATATTATGGAAATTTTCTCCACAGAAAATGTTGTTAAGCACTGGATCAGGCTGCCCAGGGCAGGGGTGGAGCTGCCATCCCAAAAAACACATAGATGTGGAGTTTTGTGGTGAACAAGGTGGGGCTGGGTTCACAGCTGGATTGATGATCTTGCAGGGTTTGTCCAGCCTTAACAATTCCATGATTTTAACACCCTTTGCTCCCCTCACGCTCCTCCAGGCAAAGAAAACACTCCTCCTGGCCCACAGCAACCCGGGAGCAATAATTCCCATTTCCCACCAGGTCCCGGCCTGCAAGGCCCCGTTTTTTCCCTTTTTCATCCCAAATTGGCTTGGAATCACTGCTTTAATTCCCAGGATAAAACATCATCTGTGATTATGACACTCAGGGAGATAAAAGCAAAGAGCTTTTCCCCACACAACCTCTCCTCGACTCCCGTCGTGTCTGCCTTGGCTGTTTTGTAACCCTGCCCAGTTAATTTTTTGCTCAGTGGCTTTTTCGAAGCACAAAGCCCTGCTAAAAAAGAAACAAAAAAACCTGCTCAGAAATTCATTAACTTCACAATGCTCTTGGCCTGGCTCCAGCCAAATTATTCAGTTTCTGTGGCGCTCAAAAGAAAGGAGAAGCGGGGTGGGATTGATCCAGCCCACACGCAGAGATTCCTGTCTGAGAGTCTGTGTGGGAACCCAGCCCTGGCTAATCTGCACAGCCTTTCCCATGATTAATCCAGACTAGGAAACATTCCAGATTTTCCAGTGGATTCCCTTCAGGTGACGAATTGGTGTCACAACAGCCCAGCTGACACGGGGACGCTTTTTGGGGGGGTAGGAAATGGAAAATGACAATTTTTAAGCTGCTTCAGCTTTTGATTCCTCCCTGGGAGCTCAAAAGCTCCAACACACGAGCTCAGAGGCTTTATTTAACTTGGTTTTATTTTAATTTTTTTTTTGTTTTGTTTTGTTTCATTTGTCATTCCTGCCAAATCCTCCCTTCCTTTCCCCTGGGTGCTGTCCCCTGTCAGACACCCCTTTGTGATGACCTGACCCCAAAAAGCTCAGGTGTTCCATTCCCAGCGGGGTCCCCCACAATCAGCAACTCTTTTATCTTTTCCTCTCAGCTATCCTATAAAACCATGGGATTTCTGGCTCAGATTCCCGAATGAGTTCAAGGGATCCTAAAATCCCAGAATATTTTAGAAGGGCCCTACAAGACCATCGTGTTCCACTCCCTGCCGTGGGCAGGGACACTTTCACTCAGATCATGTTAAAAGAAATGCTCTGTGAATTCCTGATGCCTCCAGGCTTTTTTTCCCTTTTTTTTTTTTTTTTTTCTTTGTGGCCGTGAACCTCTGTCCCCATTAGGCCACTCCTGTGCCACCAGCTCTGAGATGTCATTTTGCTTGAGCAGATAATTAGTGCAAAGACAGATTGCACTCCATCAAAGGATCTTTTGTGGAGAGAGAGAGCAGCAAAGAAAAATCCTCTGCCCTGGGCTGCTCTTCCTTTTGTCAGCCAGGTGGGTAAAAGGGAGGGAATCATCCCAGTCTGGGGATGAAATATTGCCTTTTTTAAGCCACCCAAATCCCATCCAGTAGAAACCAGAACCATCTGCTTTGCATTTCTGGTTTTCCTGCTGTGTTACTTCCAGGAAACCTGGAATAAAGAGGTATTTTTCCTGATCTAACTGAATTTTCCAAAGATTTTTTTTTCCTTTTTGTACTTAACGTGCTTTGCAGGTCTGTGGATTTGTCCTGAATGGATTTTGGGTGGATTCCAGGTGGATTTCAGGTGGATTCCAGGTGGATTTTGGGTGGATTCCAGGTGGTCCAATAAGACTTACCACCAAATGCCTTTCTTCTAATTAAAATATTCCTTATTTTCCAGTCATGCCCTTCATTCCAGGAACAAACTCTTTGTCCATTCCTGGCACATCCCACTCCTTCAGCACCATTACTATTAAATAAACAGGTATTTTTCCTGGTCTAACTGGATTTTCCAAAGATTCTTTTCCTTTTTGTACTTAATGCACTTTGCAGGACCGTGGATTTGTCCTGGATGGATTTTGGGCAGAATTCAGGTGAATTTCAGGTGAATTGCAGGAGGATTTTGGGTGGATTCCAAGTGGTCCAATAGGACTTATCACCAAATGCTTTTTGTCTCATTAAGACATTCCTGATTTTCCAGTGATGCCCTTCAAACCCTTTGTCCATTCCTGGCACATCCCACTCCTTCAGCACCATTACGATTAAATAAACAGGCATTTTTCCTGGTCTAACTGGATTTTCCAAAGATTCTTTTCCTTTTTGTACTTAATGCACTTTGCAGGACCGTGGATTTGTCCTGGATGGGTTTTGGGCAGATTTCAGGTGGATTTCAGGTGAATTACAGGCAGATTTCAGGTGGATTCCAGGAGGATTTCAGGTGGATTCCAGGTGGATTTCAGGTGAATTTCAGGTGGATTACAGGCGGATTTCAGGCAGATTCCAGGAGGATTTCAGGTGGATTCCAGGAGGATTTCAGGTGGATTCCAGGTGGATTTCAGGTGGATTTCAGGTGGATTTCAGGCGGATTTCAGGTGGATTCCAGGTGGTGCAACAAGACTTGCCACCAAATGCCTTTCTTCTGATTAAGACATTCCTTATTTTCCAGTGATGCCCTTCAAACTCTTTGTCCATTCGTGGCACATCCCACTCCTTCAGCACCAGGAATCCTCAGGAAGGAGCCATTCCCAGAGCATTTTTTGGGTGTTTTCCTGAGCTCTGCCTCCTGCTGAGGAAATTCCTGATGGTTTTTGTGCTCCCTGCAGAACTTTTCGTGGAGCTGCTCCCTCATTGTGCTGCTCTCAGCCACCTAACTCAGCACATCCGAGTGATTTGGATCGTTCACCTTCCAGCTTATCCTTGGAATTCTGCTGATTCTCTGAGCTTTGCTGTCCTGATCTCTCAATGTCAGTGGCCTTCAGTGAGAGCAGGAGCTGTGCTAAATGAGCTGGGCAAGGCTGGGGATGTTTTTTCCAAGGCAATTTTTTTTTGTTCCTGGAGACTTTGGTGCTTCACCTCCAGCTCAGCTGTGGTTCACAGGCAGCCCCTTCCTTGTCCTCGGGGGCAAAAATCCAAATATTCCATGTTTGGTGTGAATCACAGCAGAGGAGTTGATTTTCCCCTTGGGATTCCTGAAGCAAAAATCCCAAACCACACCGAGTGAAGTCTCCAGGTTCCCTCTGGGATGATTTCTGCTGCTTCTGTTCAAACAATCTCTGGCTCCATGCTGGCCTCTCTTTCCTCTCCATGGAACATTTTCCAACCCTCTTCTGGCTCCAGCAGCACAGCCCAGCCACACACCTGGAACAGAGCAGCCAAAAATCAAAGCTGCTTCCCAAAATCAGTGAGAAGTGACCCAGAGGAGGGTCAGCCACCTCAAAGGTCCGAGTTCCACAGACTGATTCCAAGAGGAAAAACCTGGAATTGCTCAATTCCATGGAGCTGCTGCCTGACTCACACTCTGCTCCCTTCCCAGACCAACCTTGTCTCAATATTAACGAGGTACTTTTTAATTAATCCCTGCTTCCTTCTGGGTTTTGCTGCTGTGTTCAAAGCAAGTGGAGAGACAAGCACAGATTTCTGTACAGGACAGGCTCCAAATGAAAGATTTGGTCCAAGTGCAGCTGGAGTTATAAACATGCACATGGATGGGAAAGAAATCATCCATGGAAATATGGAATAATTTGGGTTGGAAGGGACTTTAAAGGTCATTCCATGGGCAGGGACAGCCTCCCACTATCCCAGAGTGCTGCAGCCTGGCCTTGGACACTCCCAGGGATCCAAGGACAGCCACAACTTCTCTGGAATTCTATTCCAGGGCCTCCCCAACCTCCCAGCCAGGAATTCCTTCCCAATATCCCATCTAAACCTCCTTTCTGTCAGTTGGAAACCACTCCCTGTGTCCTGTCCCTCCATCCCTTGTCCAAAGTCTTTCTCCACCTTTCCCGCAGCTCCTTCGGGTCCTGGAAGGTCACAACGAGTTCACCTCAAAGCTTCTCCAGGCTGAATGTTCCCGAATAATTTCTCACACTCTGAGCCAGCTCTTAGCATCACTTCCAAACTTCAAAGAACATCCAGCTTTGACAAAAAAGGAAAATCCCAAGCTCACAACTGACCTCAAACCAGAAACCACTACAGAGAAAAATTCCCTGCAATCCAAAATCTGTTTGGGCTGTTTTGCTGAGGAAAGGAGAGGGAAAGGGTAGGGAAAGCCACAGCTCCTCTGGGAATTCTATTCCAGGGCCATCCCAACCTCCTAGCCAGGAATTCCTTCCCAATATCCCATCTATCCCTGCCTGAGAGTGTTGTCCAAACGCTCCCAGAGCTCTGGAATCTTTGGGAATGTTCCCATTCCCTGGGGAGCCTGCTCAGTGCCCCAGCACCCTCACACACTCCAAGGTGACAAATTCCCTATTTTGTGTCAGAATTCCTTCAGAAAGGAAGGAATCTGTGTGGGATCCAACTGTGTCTGTTGGCATCTGTAAAAAAAAACCATGGAAAACAGGAGAATGGAATGCTGTGAGCCCACAACAAACATTTCCATACAAAGGAAAACATCCAGATGGTCTGGACTGAAGAGAATTCCCTTTGCTGGCAGAGGAGGATGGGATGGAAATGGAAATGATGATGAGGGAGGATGGACAAGTGCTGGAAAAGGGGGAAAAAATGGGAAATGTTGGAGGAAATTCAGCTGGGGTTTGTTAAAACAGCTCAGGAGGGGCAGATTATGCTGGAACACAAGATCTTGGCTCCCAGCTCCTTAAAAAAAACAAGGGAAAAAGGGGCTGTGAGAGCTGGATTGGGAATTCCTGTGTCCAAGTGCCCTCAGCTGAACAATTCCTCAGTCAGGAAATGGGATGCAAACGGGATTCACCCAGAGAGGAATTTCTGGAGTGTGAAAGGAGCTTTTGGAAAGGAGAAAATAAAGAATGTGGTTAAATGCCTTTATAAAATCATGGAATGGTGGAATTGTTAAGCTTGGAAAGGACATCTAAGATCATCAATCCATCAACCAGCACCACCACCAAACCACCAAACCAGGGCCTCAGCTGCCAAATCCACATTTTTTTTTTGAGCACTTCCATGGATTGGGACTCCACCATTTCTCTGACAGCCTCCTCCAATGCTTGACAACCCTTTCCATGAAAAAAATTTGCCAAGTTCCAACTTAAACTTTCCCTGGAGCCACTTCGGGCTGTTTCTTCTCTTCCTGTCCTTTTTCCCCAAAGGGGACATTTGGGTTGGATATTGGGAAGGAATTCCTGGCTGGGAGGGTGGGGAGGGTCTGGGCTGGAATTCCCAGAGAAGTTGTGGCTGTCCCAGGATCCCTGGCAGTGTCCAAGGCCAGGCTGGACACTGGGGCTTGGAGCAGTCTGGAACAGTGGGAATTTGTCTTGCCCTTGGCAGGGGATGGGAATGAGATGGGATTTAATGTCCTTTCCCACCCAAATAATTCTGGAATTCTCCCCTTGACTCTTTAAAATTATTATAAGGAATTACTTCCTAATATCCCACCCAAATCTTCCCTTTTCCAACTTAAAGCCATTTCCCATGTCCTGTCCCTCCACCCGTTGTGTCTTAGTCTGGAAAGACAGATGTCTGTGAAGAAAAGCAGGAGCCTCCCTCGAAACGGAAAATACAAACCCCCTCCCTCTGAATTATTATAATTTTGAAATTAAGGGGCTTTCAGGAAAAGAGATGGGAATAGGAATAACAGTTCTTTACTAGGACTATTAAAAATAAAAAATTAGTAGTACCAAAAAAACCCCAAAAAAACCCAAACAAACAAAAAGCAAGCCCTGGCAGAGTGAGAGCACTGCTGAGCCCGTGTTGTTGCTCAGGGTGTTGGTGTCAGCCCAGTCCAGCCCTCCTGCAGGGACAGATGTGGCTCTGCTGGAGCAGAGATGATCCTGGAGAAGGGCCCAGTGGTGCTGAGATGGCTCTGGGCTCCCTCTGGCAATCCAGTGCACACAGGCTGTGCTGCTGTTCTGAATGCCAGCTTTGATCCAGGTGGGAATGCTGGGCTCCTCCCCGGGGTGGGATGATGGAATTGTCTCAGCCCTGCAGTGAGCCTGGATGGCCCATGGACAGCAGAGATCCCCTGGGGGGAGGGTGGGTCCTGGAAGGGAGAAAGAACACGGCCCCAGCTGGTCTAACAGCTGGGGACAGAACACACACTGCTGGGGACATCCCAAGACACCTTGTCCCAAGCCCATCTCCAGGTCTCCTGCAGCCCCTTTAGACCCTGCAAGATTTTCCCTGGATCCCTCCCTTCTCCAGATGAGCATTCCCAATTCTCCCAGAGGTTTTTTCCATGCCTGGAATCATCTTTGTGGCCTCCTCTGCTCAACCCCAGAACATTCCAGACTGTGCATTTGGGGCAGGGGCTGATAAATGCAAGGATTGAAGGGTCAAATCCCATTCCAGTCTGGGGGAAAGGAGAATTCCTTTGTTATTCCTGCAGCAATAAGATGGACCTTCATCCCAATTTTACTAAGCTGGGCTGCTCAAACAGGGAAATTTCAGGATGACTCCTCCCCCAGCTGTTGGATTCACCAGAGAAATCCAGGTTTGAGTGGAAAAGGAGATTTCTCCTGAAATGTTGCAAAGTGAGGAAAATAAATCCAACCCAGGCACACCACAAAAGGAACTCTCAACAATCCCTGTCTGCTGATCCTTGATGGAAAATCTCAGCTCCCAAATAAATCTCAGGAATAAATCTGCACATGGAAATTCAGGAATTTGTCCAGCACTGCCAGAATTCAGCATCCTCCTGGATGCTCTGCCAAGCAGATGCTCCATGCAGGAATTTAATCTTTAGGTAAACCCAATAAATTTATAATCCAGCAGTTTGTGATTTTAAAGTTTGTGGGGACTTAATCACCTGAGGGACCTTTCCACCCCCGTGTTGTTATTGAAATTCCCATTCTGACTCCTTCTAAACTTCCTTGGCCTAGAAATGCTTTGGATTTAAACCAGATTAATTTAATCTTTGAGAAAACTGAATAAATTTATAATCCAGGAATTTGTGATTTTAAAGTTTGTGGGGACTTAATCACCTGAGAGATCTTTTCACCCTCATGTTGTTTTCAAAATTCCCATTCTGTCTCCTTCCAAAGTTCCTTGGTCTAGGAATGGTTCAGATTTAAAGCAGGTTAATTTAATCTTTGGGAAAACTCAATACATTTATAATCCAGGAGTTTGTGATTTTCGAGTTTGGGGGGACTTAATCACTTGAGGGACCTTTTCACCCTCACATTGTTGTCAAAATTCCCATTCTGTCTCCTTCCAAAGTTCCCTGGGCTGGGGATGGTTTGGATTTCAGCCAGACTTAACACAGAATTGTTAAATTGAGCGAGCTCTTGACTCCCATATTCAGGGCTGCCTTCCCTACATCAATTACTTTAAGGATCACTCTCTCCAAATTCTGCTTCCATAGTTACCTCTTTAATATGATTCATCTGCAAGGGTAAAAAAAAAAAGAAAAAAAAAGAAAAAAGAAGAAGAAAAAAAAAAGAGCAGGAGTCAGCAAATGGAATCTGGCAAGGAATGAATCAAATAAACTCAGAATTGTGTCCTGGATTAAATTCCATTTGACTGAGGCTGTGCATTGAGAACCCCCCAGAGTTAAGAGAAAGGATTTGATGACATCAGCAATTCCCTGGGTCCGTCCCCAGAGGATGATAAATAATATTCCCTCCAAGCCCTGAGCTCATCCAAAGCAGTTTTTAAGGAGTGTGTGTGCAGCATCTCGGGCCTTAAATTATTCCACTTCGGAGATCTCGGCGAGCTGAGGCAGCAGGAGATCGTTTGTGGGACAGCTTGAGACAATTTGGAAGGGTTTTAATATTGCTGCAATTGTCTTTGAGATTCCTGCAAGGCCCAGAGCTGATTTAATTCCTCTCCTGAGTGGAATTTAATTCCATCCTCCTTGAGATGGAGCAGGGAAATTTCCCTTGGAATCTGGGAATTTTTTTGTCATTGGACTCAGTGACAGCAGCACCCAGGAGCTTGCAGCCTTTCTGGGTTTGCTCATCTTCTTGCCCCAGCCCACTTTAATTCATAAAACTTTTAGAATTTGCTAAAATTTTGCCCTTTCCTTGGTTTTCCCATAAATCTCCAGCTATTCCTGCATTTCTGCAGGATCCAGATGGGCTCAGGCTCTGCTCCAGTGTCTGAGTTGCAGCCACAGCAGGAGAGAAAAGAATTCCTGCTGCTCCAATCTGCATTTTCAAGGGATCCATGGCAAGGAATATTCCTGTGGAACCAGGGGTTGGAAAAACCTGAGGAAAAGGCTGTGGGAAAATGGGAGTGGATAAAAGGGATACAAGCACTGAAGGTGCTCCAGCTCTTCCCACACTTTTGTTGCCCTCATCCAAATCTTGTCCAACAAACCTGCTCGAGGCTGGAGCAGAACAGAACTCGGATGTTTCTCCTCACAGTGAGTCTGACAGCTCAGACTTCTCTGAAAATTGCCTGGAAATTTCAATCCACCCCAGGAATTCCTCCCATTTAAATCCATGGAACCTTCCAAAAGTGTTTGACTTTTTCCTTTTCCTCTTCCTCTTCCTTTCCTTTTCCTTCCTTTTCCTTTTCCTTTTCCTTTTCCTTTTCCTTTTCCTTTTCCT
>JANPWX010024500.1:0-13342 GCA_024734555.1 Trochalopteron elliotii
TCCCTCCCCGCTGTGCTGTCATTACTGTCACGATATAAAAACAAAGGGGCATCAAAGAACTCTTAATGTGCTCGTTGTGTCCTGTTACTTTGATTTTTTTTTAGCCTTCTGATGTTTGCATTCTTGTAGTAGAGTTTTTCACAGATTTCATGTAAACAAAAGTAATGTTATTGAAACTGTTTTTTGTGTTTATTATTTTTCTCTTGAAAAAGAACAATTGATAAATTTCTAGTTTGACCAGTGTAGTTAGAGAAGTAGCAACCTCATCCTCCAATCCAGTCATTGTCCAAAATCTATATAAACCCAAGTAAGAAAATAAACTTCCCTCTTTTTGCCCTAACAACTTAACTGTGTGTGTGCTGTTGGTTTTGTGTCCTATAACAACAGTGCCCTTTCTCCCAGCACTTCAGGCACTTTGGGATGCAGTTCCACCCGACCTAAACAGGAATTATTGGGATTAAAAGAAGCTGAAATCCAATTGTTTCTGTTCCGTGGGGCAGCCAGAAAAATGATTCAGGGATCTCCCTCTGCTCAGCTCCAGAACTGGAACACTGGGATCCAAATCCCACTGGATTTATAATCAGGGGCAGAGCCCTCTTTTGTTTCATCAGTCATTTCCCTTCCCTTGAGTCCATCACTTTATTTTCTTTAACCATTTCTGGGCTGGAACTCTGGATTTCCTTCTTTCATCTCCATGGATCCCTGTGATATAAATCAAGGCACTTTTTTTTTTTCTTTTTTTTTTTTTTTTTCTTTTTTTTCTCCAGGCTGGGTATTGTTCACTTGGATGTCTGAGCATTTAGGAGGGAACAGCAAAGTGGGAAGATCAAAAGGCAGAGGGAGCAGCAGAAGGGGCAGCGAGGGCTGGGAGAGATGAAAAGAGGCCGGTGACAGATGATGACAACTTGTGTTTGTCCCCAGCAACGCCACACCAGCCTTGTTCTCTCAGCAGGATTTGAGGCAGAAAACAGCTTTGCTCGAAGCAGACAAAACAAAATGGGTTAAAAAATTGATAGGGAGAGAGAGAGAGAGAGAGAAAAGGAAAAAAGGCTGGAGCTGTCAGTGAGTCAGAATTTATGTTGTGAAGGAGGCACAATGATTCCAGGGCTTTCATTCACAGATCAGGCTCTTCCCTGAGCTGGCTCCCTTCCCCCAGTCCCTGAGTTATTCCCACTCTGGGATAAGCAGCTTTTCTCTTTTCCAAGCCACAGCTCCCCTCTCCTAGGCCATTTACAATCCCGAGGCTCCTGGGAGCCCTTTCCCAAATAAATCCTACCAGGAGCAGCTCTCCAGACCCATCTCCCTGTTTTTTTTCTGGAGGCTTCTGTGCATCCATTCAGATGGATTTGCCTGAGTTTTCCCAGCAGTGAGGATTTGGATCCAGATTTTTGTGACTTTGTAACAATTCATTTAGGAACATTTCACATTGGAGCTCATCAACTGCTTAATAGGACTCTGACTGTTCTGGAATTGCTCCTAAACTATTTAATGGGAGCTGGTTTTTCCAGCAGCTCTGTGTCCCAGCTCCTTGGTTATAAAAATAACCAAACAACCCTTCTGGTGAAGCAGCTTCAAAAATTCCAGAAGTCCAAAAAAAATTTCCCAATTTCCATCATCGAATCAGAGCAGGAAAACTCCCCAATACCCAGGCTGGGCACTTGGAGTCCAGGAAGAGGGAATATGATGAAGAGATTTTGGGAAGGTTGCTCAGTCCATTGGTTTGGCAGGGACAAGCAGCCAAATTTTTTTGGAGGCAAATGTCAGACTTTGGAGTTTAAACATTTGGGATTCTCCCAGGAAAGTTGTGGAAGGTTTTATTTAGCAGGAAAACAAGCAAACAAACGAACAAACAAAAAACTTTAGGTTTGTCTGGCATTTCTTCAATACAAAAGGATTATTAAAAAATGAAGAATAAAGTTCTATCATGTAACGCCAAAGGAAATTCTGATGGGATAACAAGCAGAGATGCAGACAAAAGAAATTTTGGGATGGGATCATGGGATTATGTCCCAGGAAAGAATGGATTTCATTCCATTGCTGGGTTATTTCCTTAGGCTGAGCACAACTTGCACCAACAACGTGAAACGATCCCTGTGATTCCTGCATTAATGAGTTTTATCGTCCTCTTTTATGATCAATTCCGCTTTGAGTGGTCCATATAACGGAATTGTGGGTAAATATTATCCATAAAAACACATTCCAGGGAGGAAAACTCGATGCCATAAAAACCTCAATGCCATAATTTTATCTTTGGTGCTGAGTGCTGTACATTCCCTGCTGGGCCATGCACATTCCGTGGTTGGAACACTCTCAGAACTTCCCAAATCATTAATTTTTCCTGCTTCTGGGAAGAGTTACATGGTGTGGAGCACTCATTTCCTTCCCTGAAAAAAATCAAAATCTGGGAATGGCGAAGAGGGGGAGTAAGGAGATTTTGTGACATTTAACGGGAATGGAAATGTGAGAGCACCAGGACCAGCTGGGACAATCCCTCCTGCACATCCACTGGGGAAAAGCTCCTCTGGAAGTGTCCAAGGAACTCCTAGAAGTGGCACTCACTGCTCTGGGCATTGGGAACAGCTTGGACTCAATGCTCTGGGAGGGTTTTTCCAACCTCAACAATTCCATGGTTTTGTGGTCCATGAAATTCTGAGCATTTCCCTTGGAATGCACTCAGCACAACCTTAGAATCCATCTGAACAAAAAATCCCACATCAAAGTTGCATTAAGGGAAGGAAGGAATATTTTGGGGTATATCCAAACAGGAATGTCATCAGTATTGGTGGTTTTTGTGCTAGAAACCCTGAGGTCACAATATTCCTGGGCATTTTTTTTTTTTCCTTGAGACACAACAAGGAGAAGAAGACCTTGATTTTAGGGGATCCTATTCCTGCTCTGAACAAAAAATTGTAGGAGGGTTGGATGTAGTGAATTGTAGGATCAGGAAATGGGATGGGATGGAAGGGATTTTAAGGATCAAGGACACCTCCCACTGTCCCAGGCTGCTCCAAGCCCAATGTCCAACCTGGCCTTGGGCACTGCCAGGGATCCAGGGGCAGCCACAGCAAATCTGGGAATTCCAGCCCAGCCAGGAATTCCTTCCCAATATCCCACCCAAATTCTACCCTCCATGTATTGAGGTATCAGAGAGGTTTAAAATGGGATTTCTGTAATTCCAAAACGGAATTTCTCAAAATAATCAATGGAAAATCTGCAAGGATGTGAGCAAAACTCAGCAGATGATTTTCATTTGCTGTCCAAGTCCAAAATGACCCTGCCCAGAGAAGTTTTACAGGATGGACTGGGGATCTTTTAGGAAAAAAAAACTTTGATTGGACCATCTTCAGAGTGGGTCTTTCCTGGTTATTCCAGTTTTTGATGGATCAGCTGCAGAGGAGCTGAGTCACTGCTGCGTAAAGGAGCAGGGGAGATGCAATTTTGTTTAAAAACTTGAATTTTAGAGGCCAAAAAGCCAGGACAGATTAATCCCATTGCATGAGGAATAGATGCCAGTCAAGATTCCAAGTTTCTCCATTGTTACCAGGAAATTCCATTGTTTTTTGTTTTTTTCTGGATCCCACAGCAACAGAAGGAAATGTTGACATCATCCCTAGGTCCTCAAAACCCAGAAATTCTCCCTTCACACCTTCGTATTCCTGCCAGGAGAGGATGGTTTGAAGACAGGTTTGGAATGAAACAGGTAAAAATCAGCCAGACACCTTCCACTGCATTCCTTGGATCTGGAATCGAGCCCTTGGGAAGAGATTATTATTACTATTATTATTATTATTATTATTATTATTATTATTATTATTATTATTATTATTATTATTATTATTATTATTATTATGGGGCGTGTCAGGAATGCCTTGGAGATAGACAGAAAACCCCCTGTAATTATGAAATCTTTTCAAGTCACTCAACACCTCTGATTTTCCTGGTAGCTGCTGCTGCTCTCAGACAAAGAACAGCAGATTTTCCAGCTGGGAAAGAAAATTCCCTGTCACAGGAATGCTTCAACCTCCACCTCCATGTCTGGACACAGCTTCAATTTGTCCCTCCAGAGCGAGGTGACCTGGAATTCCACCCACTGCTGAGGCAGAGAAGGAAGGGGAAGTGTTGGGACCCTGGAGGCTGAGAATTTCAGGGTTTCTGTGTTAAAAGGTGCTGACCCTCAGGCAAGCACCATATTTGACTTGAGGCTGTGGAAAAGACTTCCAAAATTGTGTGACAGCATTAGGATTGTGGGTGTGTAGTTTGAATAGAATTGTGTGATTTCACAGGGTGAAAAGCTTAGATTTGGGATTTTAGTGTACAGTAATATCTGGGGAGCAAAATGGAGGACTTGGGGCGTTGTCTAAGTCCTTCTTCTTCACCTTCTTCTTCCTTCTTCTTCACCTTCTTCTTCCTTTTTCTTCATGGGTTTGGGTGGTTTTCTGTAATTGGGTGAAAAAGATCCTCATTGCAGGCCTTGGGCAGTCATTATTGGGTCAGAAATTTAAATAATACAGGTGTCACCTGGTTATTGACTGATTAGCACTTAAATAACCTTAGAAAAAGTTAGAAGCTCTCCATTTTACCTCAGATTTCTAACTCACTAGTTAGAGCTCACAGCTCATGAGACTGTAATATAAATAAAAAATAATAAACACTGAGTCCAAACACAAAGTGTGACTCCCATGTACTAATCCCAGCTCTAACACGAGGAAGAAAAGAAAATAAAAACCTCACAGTGAAGCAGTCCCAGTGCTCAGGGAGGTTGCCCAGTGTCCATGTTTTTTTTAGGAAAAGGGGATTTGGGGCACATGGATCAGCTGCCACTCGCACATGGAGCAGCAGGGTGGATTTGTGATCTCTCCCATCACACACACACACCAGCCCTTGTCCCTGAGCTGGGAAAAACTGGAAGGATGAAGGAGATTAATGGCAAAGTGCTGCAGCTGCAGCAATAATCACCTGCCACAGGTGGAAAACCAAATCATTTTCCCATTGTTTTTCCCCTTATCCATCTTGGATACCCACATGGAGGAGTTGGGATTTGCCCTGTGTCTTGGGTTGCAATATGTAACCAAAAATGTTTTTCTATTTTCCAGCTGTTGAAAGAGGTTGGGGAGGGGTTTTCTTTCTCCCTTCCAGGACCCACCCTCCCCCCAGGGGACCTCTGCTGTCCATGGGCCATCCAGGCTCACTGCAGGGCTGAGACAATTCCATCATCCCACCCCGGGGGAGGAGCCCAGCATTCCCCCCTGGATCAGAGCTGGCATTCAGAACAGCAGCACAGCCTGTGTGCACTGGATTGCCAGAGGGAGCCCAGAGCCATCTCAGCACCACTGGGCCCTTCTCCAGGATCATCTCTGCTCCACCAGAACCACATCTGTCCCTGCAGGAGGATTTAACTGGACTGACACCAACACCCTGAGCAACAGGGGGTCAGCAGTGTTCTCACTCTGGCAGGATTTGCTTTTTTGTTTGTTTGTTTTGATTTTTGTTTTGCTTCGGGGTTTTTTTGCTACTACATTTTTATTCTTTTAGTATTCCTAGTAAAGAACTGTTATTCCTATTCTCATATCTTTGCCTGAGAGCCCCTTAATTTCAAAATGATAATAATTCAGAGGGAGGGGGTTTACATTCTCCATTCCAAGGGGAGCTCCATCTTCCCCTGGCAGACACCTGTATTCCCAAACCAAGACACCCTGTGACCCTGTGGCAGCCTTGTGCAGGTCTGGAGCATCCCCAGCTCCCAATGGAATCAGATCCAGAACAGATTAATCATCCCAATTAGGCTTTAAGTGCTGTAATTGGTGTTTCAAAACTCCACATTGAGTGGAAGTTTTCAATTCCTGAGCTGTCCTCAGCCTGTGGAACCAGCCCAGCATCCCCTGGGAAATGGGATGGGAATGTGTTCCAGCTGCTTTGGGGGCACAGTTTGAAGATCCCACAGTAAACAAGGAGTGAGATGAGGCACTGAACAATGCTAAAAAGCAAAACATTGATTTTTCTCTTATTAAGGGAGCGGCCTCTGCTCTGTGTGCAGGAACAAGGCAGAGGAGAGCTGAGAATGACAATGGAATGTGGCCCTGGAATTAAAGATCCTGTCAGGAACAGCTCCAGCTGGAGCTCAACCTGTGTGTGCGTCTTTATCTCTTTTCACTCCTTGATTTCAGCCGCTGATTTTATCTCATGATCCATTTTCTTCCCGGTGAATAAAGATGCAGAGCTGCTCTCTAAACCAGCACCTTCTCAATACAGCCTTTTGTGGTGACCACGGCTTTTGGGAAGCTCTTGAAGTCCTCAAGAGCATCATCAGCTGAATTATTTTAATTAACAGAGAAACAGGGCCAGCCTTGGCATGAGGGATTTTCTCTCTGAGGTGCTCTTCTCTTTTATAAAAGTTTGGGGTTGTAAAAATTGGCTTGTTTGCTCCAACAACAGAGCAAAGGCTCCTATTTGAGGAGGAATAATTGAGATATCAAGCCAGTTTTTAGTGAGACAACTTTTAAATCTTTGCCCTATTAAAGGTTTTGGTGTTGGGCAGAAAAACCCATTTAAATCCTGGAAAAACCTTGCTGGAAAGAGAAATTCCTGCTTGGATTTGGGTAAATCCACCTGTGGAGGTGTGGTGTGCTCCTGACCACTGCCAAAATCCGGTGTGGAGGGCGAGAGATAAAAAGATTTGGAAATTCCAAACTTTTCCCAAAGTCCCTCAGACACATCCACGGATCCCACAACCAGAGAGAAGCTGAGGGATAATCAGTGATGCCAAAAATCACTTCCCCACTGAGGTAATTCCCTGCAAGCACCAAATTCCTGAGATTTGGGATATCCTGGATTTGGATACCTGCACACCTGGATCGGCTCTCCTTATCTCAATAGAACATCCCTAATCATTCCAGGATATCCTTTAATTCCTCTTCCCAAACCATCTATCCTCCTCTGAGGCACTAAGAAGAAAGTGAGCACTGATTAAAACAGGTGTCCAGTGTCCCAGGTGTCAGTCCAGGCACCGAAAACCCTCCCAGGAGCCGAGCTAATTATGGAAAATCAAGCTAATAAAGGTAAACAACTCTTCCACGAGCACTTTATAAATACCCAGGGAAAGGCAGAAGCACCGTCTGGTTATTCCACGGATGAGCGCCGGCTGCTGATTGATTACAAAGCTCCAGTCAGGATTTTATCAGCTCAATAACTCTGTAATCAGTCCCTTATCTCAGTTTTGCCTGATTAAAATTGCTGCACAAGTGGCTGCTCCTTCTCCCCCCGCCCCCGCTCTCCTTCCCCGAGGGAATTTTGATGGACCACAGCAACGGGAGGTGTTTTTAAATGCCCGAGGTTGGCTCTGTGAGTTGCCTGCTCTGTGTTTGAAGGTGTTATCTGTATGTAAAATCGGGTTGTGGAGCTGATAAGGAAGGTGTGCTGATGTTTCACCAACAATTGATGGGTGAGGGTGTTAGCACTGAAACACATAATCACAGGATGATTCCATGCAGGGGCTTTTATTGAAGAGCTCTGGGAATCAGGGGCACAGGGTACAGACCCAAATCTGACTCCCACATGGATTCCAGATGGACATATTTTTATACCCTTTCCTTCTATAACTATATATATTAATTATTAAACCCATATTGTTCTATTGTATGAATTCTTGTATTTCTCGTCAGGCCCCCCAAATATCGTTTCTCATGATTCTTGTTTAAGATAATAATCATATTCGATTACCAATCAATCAGTACAATTAACAATCATATCACTGATCATATGATGATGATGCAGGTGCAGTTTCACACGATCTAGTAAAGACAAAGCCCAACCTTTGTTCCCAGGGCCTGTGTAGTTTTGGTTCCCTTTCCCAGGCCTATCCAGGCCCAACCTTTCTTTCCACCTCCCCTGAATCTATTGTACACAATTCCCATGATTTTAGAAACATTTTAACCCTGTGCTATCAAGGGGAGGGGTGGAAATGTCTTTAAAATGGGGCTTAATGATTCTACCAACCTCCAGCAGCTGATTTGTTACAGAACTTGTTATGTTTTGTCTTCTTTTTGCCAGAGTGGGGATTAAATGCTCCAGAGAGGTTGTTTTGTGTTTCGACTCAGATGTTTATTAGTTCTTATCTATGTTACAGTCTCACAAGCTGTGAGTGCTACAGCACTTCAAGCTAACAAACTAAAAATGGCCCCATCTCCCTCTCTACAAGGTCTTTTAAGCACAAACTGTCCAATTAAGAAATGACACCTAAATTATTTTTACTTTTAACCCAATAACCAACCACCCGTGGCCCAGAATGGGGATTTCTCTACCCAATTACAAAACACCACCCAGACCCATGAAGAAGAAGGTGAAAAAGAAGGACTCAGCCTCTGCCCTAAATCCTCCATCTGTACATTTTGGCCAAACAGGGCTGCAGAAGGTGGAGTTTCTGAACTTTGGGGGGAAAAGGTCATTTTTAAGGGTGAAACATGTGACAGGTAATTAATTATTTATTTGAGCATCTGGATATCTCCCCATAGGTTGGCTAAGAGATCATCATGGCCTGGATGGATTATCCCAGGAAGCAGCATTCCCAAAGGTTTTGGTGAACAGAGTCCCTTTGTCACTTACTTCCCAATTAACTGGGCATTATTAATTAAGCCACGGCACAAAACATCTTAGGGCAGCTCGTGTCACCTCCTGCTAGCACCAGCCTCAGAAACAGGAAAACCTGGGATTGGGAAAGAGGCAGATTCCAGGTTTCCAGGTCTAAGGCATCTCCACTCTGCCCTTACCACTCAATTTTCCTGCTGAATTCATGGAAAGAGGCAGGAATCCCACCAGCAGCCTCAGCTTGTGTTTCTGGATGGGAGCTGCTCTTCCAGACTCTTCCACAACTTTTTTCCATCCTGGCTGACTTTTGCCCACGGATCAGCCAAAATTTTTTTCTCCTTCCAAACCTGCTCCTGAAGCAATTCCCGAATTCCTCTTCCATCTTTTCTCAGAGTTTTGCTGCTTCAAGGTCATGAGAATTCACTCTGCTGCAGTGCTGGTAATTTATTCACTCTGAGGATTTTTAGAGCAGAGGATTTGAATAAAGTTAAGAATTCCACCCCTTTTCCTGTAACACTTTATTAGAACTGAATCTGCACAGAGCATTCCCCTTTTTTTTTTATTTTTTCCCCCAATTAAATGCAGCTCTCCCTTTCTCAGGCAGTTTCAGATTCCTCCAAAGACAGAAATGGAAAGTATCAAACCCCAGAGAAATTCAGGAGCTGTCACATAATTGGGAAAGGGATTAAAATATTGCTGGATCTGACTCGGTTGCTCCACGAGGCTCTTGGAATTTGCTGCTCCTTAAACCAAGAAAGGGAAACTTTGATTCCAAAAAAAAAGGGAAACTTTGAGTCCAAAAACAAGTGGCAGGAGAAGCTTTTCCTGGGAAGAACCTTGGATGTGAGAAACAAGGGAAGTCTCTGAACTGACAGTCAAGTAAAAACTGGTCTTTTTTTTCCAGGTTAAAAAAATATTAAAAAATTAAAATCCAAAGATAATTCTTTGATAATTTTTAAAATGTTTTGTTTCAATTCCGACACCTAATTTGGAAAGCAGGAACAACATGATAAATAAATGGTATTTTCCCCACATTTTGCCTGGAATTGAAGCAGTGAGTGTTTTATAAGGGAAATAACTTCTTTGAGCTCTTTGGAGTTTTTCTGTTTCAAGCTGTGTGAGAAAATCCAGGGAATGCCCTGCAATCTGGGTGCCCCTTTCCAGGGAATTCTGTCTTTGTAGGGCACTGACAGGTAATGATCCAACATTCCTAAAGCCTGGAGGAACCACCATCTTTCAAAAGTTTTTTTCTACTTCCAGCTCACTAAAAACTTGAAATTTTTGACCCCTCAGCCAGTGCCAGGCACAATGTCCCAGACACCTTCCTCCCACATTTTCCATGGATTTTGGATCAGAATTCCAAGGCAGGTGGGATAATTAACAAAGATCAGCCTTTGGAACACCCACAACTCCTTCTGGCCTTAATTCCTGCTCCAGGAGAGCTTCCAAATCTCTTCCCTTCATATTCCCTCACTTGGAGGTGTTCCCTGTGCCTTGTGGGACCTCACGGAATGGTTTGGGTGGGAAGGGACCTTAAATCCCATCCCATTTCACCCCTGCCACGGGCAGGGACATTTCCCACTACCCCAGATTGCTCCAAATCCCTTGAAAACTTCCAGGGATGGGACATCCACAAAAAGCTTGGCATTCCATGACATTTCTCTCCACTGGTGTTGGATTCCTCAGCTGTCCCATAAATATTGTTTTGTGGGTGTCTTGGCTTGGAAAGACAGGTGTCTGCCAGGGAAAGCTGGAGCTTCCCTTGGAATGGAGAATGTAAACCCCCTCCCTCTGAATTGTTATAATTTTGAAATTAAGGGGCTTTCAGGAAAAGAGATGGGAATAGGAATAACAGTTCTTTACTAGGAATATTAAAAAATACAAATGCAGTAGGACAAAAAAACAAGCAAACAAACAAAAATCCTAGAAACTCGGACAGAGTGAGAACACTGCTGACCCCGTGTTGTTGCTCAGGGTGTTGGTGTCAGCCCAGTCCAGCCCTCCTGCAGGGACAGATGTGGCTCTGCTGGAGCAGAGATGATCCTGGAGAAGGGCCCAGTGGTGCTGAGATGGCTCTGGGCTCCCTCTGGCAATCCAGTGCACACAGGCTGTGCTGCTGTTCTGAATGCCAGCTTTGATCCAGGGGGGAATGCTGGGCTCCTCCCCGGGGTGGGGTGATGGAATTGTCTCAGCCCTGCAGTGAGCCTGGATGGCCCATGGACAGCAGAGATCCCCTGGGGGGAGGGTGGGTCCTGGAAGGGAGAAAGAACACGGCCCCAGCTGGTTTAACAGCTGCCCATTGACAGAAGATCCCCCTGGAGTTATGAGGGATGGGTCATGGAAGGGATAAAGAAATAAACACCTCCCCAACCAGTTCCAACAGATGGGAATAGAACACATCTTGCATTGAACACTAGACAGTGGGAAACATGAATTTGGGAGCCAGGAAATCAGCAGAGCTCCCCTAAGCCAAGGGAAAGGGGCTGATTTGCCCCCACTGTGGTTTTCTCCCTGGATATTCATTCTCATTCATCTGGGGACACAAAAAAATGGGAAAAGGTTGAGGCAGCTTTGTGGACCTTAATCCATCTTTCCCATCTTCCCTGAATTATCCCGACATTAATCAGGAGGGAAAAGAATGCTTAATGATCTTCTTGATCTTCTTTCTCCCATTCATTTATTAGTTGATTAATTCAGTCCCACAGAAGGCGTGGAACATTTCTCCTGGAAAAATGAAAGGCCTTGGATGTGGCTGAGGAATTTTTACTCTCTCTGGTATTTAATTCATAAACAGCTTTTCCAAATGTTTGCAGCAATTTTTTCTTGCAACAACATTATCTCTACCCCCTCTTGGTGTTAAGGGTTGCAGCCACTGGGAAAAGAGGATGGATGTAAAAACTTGGAGATTTTACAGAAGAAAATAAAGGATTTAAACAACTCCTAAACTTTTTTTTTTTTTTTTTAAATATTGTTCTTTCTAAGCCAAAGCCCCTCAGTTTAATAATAGAGTTCCCTGGCAAAGTGACTCATGTTCTTGGAATTAAATCCTGAGCTGATTTTAATGCTCAGGGCTCCTCCGTAATTTACTTTTAAAGATCCCACATGTTGTTGCAATTTTGGCCAGGAAAATTTACTTAATTTAACAAAATAATCTAATTAGTGATGCTCCCAAATGATCCATTGGGCACCTCGTCTGGGAATTCCCAGTTTTTAACAAATACAGGGATGACCCCGTTCTTGTGACCATGACTGAGCAGACTCTAAATTTCGGGTTCATTTTCATTTCAACATCTGGAATTGCCAAATAATTCCTTGAACTTCGTCCCATTTTCACCAGGAAAAAAGAAACTTTTAAGGATCATGTGAATCAGGAGTTTTGGGATGTTGCTCAGCTGCTGGTTTAGGATGAGGCATGGAATTTGATGCCTTATTTTATAACATTTTCCAGGGATTCGGGCACCAAGATAAAAATTGAAAACCTTCATTGGAATTGTGGTTAGAAGGAATACTGGAGTTGGAAGGAATTGTGGTTTTTCCTGATTCCAGGTTTTTATTGGAAAGGGCTGAAACAACAATTAACACACATGGCCTAAAATTTATTTTGAGAATATTAAACTTTTAAATCCCAGTTTAACATTTGTTTTTTCCTCGAATGGAAGGGCAAAATACATTTCCACATTTTTATTAATTTGGAATTTGTTTGTTGGTTAAATAAACAAGAATTTCCAGGTTTGCAGCTGGTGTAGCAGCAAAGATGGAATTACTCCTGAAGGGATTTGGGATTTTTCTCGTCCTAAGGGAAAGGGATGAACCCTGTGCTACTCCAACCCTGATAATTGTTATCATTCAATCAGATTTTGAGAACAAACCAATGCCTGAGAGCAAGAATTAAGATTTGAGTTTTAAATATAGACTAGAAAAAAAATGGCCTCCATGTCCTCAAGACAAACTGATAAAACATGGGAAGAGAAGGAATAATTAGGGATAAACTCCCCAGAAATCTGCATGTCATCTGCATAAAGCTGGATCTCTGATCCATATCTTGAGATTCCCTGAGTCAGAGGGAGTGGGGAGGGAATAAAGATGAGCCCAGGGAGACAAAGATGAGCCCAGCAAGATAAAGATGAGCCCAGGCAGGAGCTCTGAGGGCAGCAGGGGGGTCTGATCCTGGGAAATTGGGGTGGATCAGCCAAAACGTGGGGATGTGAGGGGTGTAAGGAGAAGGCAAAAGGTGTTGAGGAGTTCAGGATTGGGCTGCCCATGGCTGGATCCTCAGGGAGCTTCTCAGAATAGGGAATCCACCAGGACTGGGGTAAAAATGAAACAGTGAAGTTCTCCTGGCTGTAAATGATTCCTTTCTATCCCTCCTTCCAGTTCCTGGAGCAGGGAATAAAGGGAGAGGAAGCTGCAGTGGGGAAGGTTTTAGAGAGTCACTCATGGGAGGAGAGGCTGAGGGAGCTGGGAAGGGTCTGGAGAATTCCCAAGGGAGCTGGGAAAGGGTCTGAGGCTGGAGAAAAGGAGGCTCAGGGGGGACCTTGTGGCTCTGCACAAGTCCCTGCCAGGAGGGGACAGCCGGGGGGGTCGGGCTCTGCTCCCAGGGAACAGGGACAGGAGGAGAGGGAACGGCCTCAGGCTGGGCCAGGGGAGGCTCAGGGTGGACAGCAGCAGGAATTTCCCCATGGAAAGGGTGCTCAGGCCTTGGAAGTGCCCAGGGAGGTTTGGAGTGCCCATCCCTGGAGGTGTCCCAGGAATTCCTGGAGGT
>JANPWX010024505.1:0-13388 GCA_024734555.1 Trochalopteron elliotii
TCCCTCCCCGCTGTGCTGTCATTACTGTCACGATATAAAAACAAAGGAGCATCAAAGAACTCTTAATGTGCTCGTTGTGTCCTGTTACTTTGATTTCTTTTTAGCCTTCGGATGTTTGCATTCTTGTAGTAGAGTTTTTCACAGATTTCATGTAAACAAAAGTAATGTTATTGAAACTGTTTTTTGTGTTTATTATTTTTCTCTTGAAAAAGAACAATTGATAAATTTCTAGTTTGACCAGTGTAGTTAGAGAAGTAGCAACCTCATCCTCCAATCCAGTCATTGTCCAAAATCTATATAAACCCAAGTAAGAAAATAAACTTCCCTCTTTTTGCCCTAACAACTTAACTGTGTGTGTGCTGTTGGTTTTGTGTCCTATAACAACAGTGCCCCTTCTCCCAGCACTTCAGGCACTTTGGGATGCAGTTCCACCCGACCTAAACAGGAATTATTGGGATTAAAAGAAGCTGAAATCCAATTGTTTCTGTTCCGTGGGGCAGCCAGAAAAATGATTCAGGGATCTCCCTCTGCTCAGCTCCAGAACTGGAACACTGGGATCCAAATCCCACTGGATTTATAATCAGGGGCAGAGCCCTCTTTTGTTTCATCAGTCATTTCCCTTCCCTTGAATCCATCACTTTATTTTCTTTAACCATTTCTGGGCTGGAACTCTGGATTTCCTTCTTTCATCTCCATGGATCCCTGTGATATAAATCAAGGCACTTTTTTTTTGTTTTTTTTTTTTTCTTTTTTTTTTCTCCAGGCTGGGTATTGTTCACTTGGATGTCTGAGCATTTAGGAGGGAACAGCAAAGTGGGAAGATCAAAAGGCAGAGGGAGCAGCAGAAGGGGCAGCGAGGGCTGGGAGAGATGAAAAGAGGCCGGTGACAGATGATGACAACTTGTGTTTGTCCCCAGCAACGCCACACCAGCCTTGTTCTCTCAGCAGGATTTGAGGCAGAAAACAGCTTTGCTCGAAGCAGACAAAACAAAATGGGTTAAAAAATTGATAGGGAGAGAGAGAGAGAGAGAAAAGGAAAAAAGGCTGGAGCTGTCAGTGAGTCAGAATTTATGTTGTGAAGGAGGCACAATGATTCCAGGGCTTTCATTCACAGATCAGGCTCTTCCCTGAGCTGGCTCCCTTCCCCCAGTCCCTGAGTTATTCCCACTCTGGGATAAGCAGCTTTTCTCTTTTCCAAGCCACAGCTCCCCTCTCCTAGGCCATTTACAATCCCGAGGCTCCTGGGAGCCCTTTCCCAAATAAATCCTACCAGGAGCAGCTCTCCAGACCCATCTCCCTGTTTTTTTTCTGGAGGCTTCTGTGCATCCATTCAGATGGATTTGCCTGAGTTTTCCCAGCAGTGAGGATTTGGATCCAGATTTTTGTGACTTTGTAACAATTCATTTAGGAACATTTCACATTGGAGCTCATCAACTGCTTAATAGGACTCTGACTGTTCTGGAATTGCTCCTAAACTATTTAATGGGAGCTGGTTTTTCCAGCAGCTCTGTGTCCCAGCTCCTTGGTTATAAAAATAACCAAACAACCCTTCTGGTGAAGCAGCTTCAAAAATTCCAGAAGTCCAAAAAAAATTTCCCAATTTCCATCATCGAATCAGAGCAGGAAAACTCCCCAATACCCAGGCTGGGCACTTGGAGTCCAGGAAGAGGGAATATGATGAAGAGATTTTGGGAAGGTTGCTCAGTCCATTGGTTTGGCAGGGACAAGCAGCCAAATTTTTTTGGAGGCAAATGTCAGGTTTTGGAGTTTAAACATTTGGGATTCTCCCAGGAAAGTTGTGGAAGGTCTTATTTAGCAGCAAAACAAACAAACAAACAAACAAACAAACAAACAAAAAACTTTAGGTTTGTCTGGCATTTCTTCAATACAAAAGGATTATTAAAAAATGAAGAATAAAGTTCTATCATGTAACGCCAAAGGAAATTCTGATGGGATAACAAGCAGAGATGCAGACAAAAGAAATTTTGGGATGGGATCATGGGATTATCTCCCAGGAAAGAATGGATTTCATTCCATTGCTGGGTTATTTCCTTAGGCTGAGCACAACTTGCACCAACAACGTGAAACGATCCCTGTGATTCCTGCATTAATGAGTTTTATCGTCCTCTTTTATGATCAATTCCGCTTTGAGTGGTCCATATAACGGAATTGTGGGTAAATATTATCCATAAAAACACATGCCAGGGAGGAAAACTCGATGCCATAAAAACCTCAATGCCATAATTTTATCTTTGGTGCTGAGTGCTGTGCATTCCCTGCTGGGCCATGCACATTCCGTGGTTGGAACACTCTCAGAACTTCCCAAATCATTAATTTTTCCTGCTTCTGGGAAGAGTTACATGGTGTGGAGCACTCATTTCCTTCCCTGAAAAAAATCAAAATCTGGGAATGGCGAAGAGGGGGAGTAAGGAGATTTTGTGACATTTAACGGGAATGGAAATGTGACAGCACCAGGACCAGCTGGGACAATCCCTCCTGCACATCCACTGGGGAAAAGCTCCTCTGGAAGTGCCCAAGGAACTCCTAGAAGTGGCACTCACTGCTCTGGGCATTGGGAACAGCTTGGACTCAATGCTCTGGGAGGGTTTTTCCAACCTCAACAATTCCATGGTTTTGTGGTCCATGAAATTCTGAGCATTTCCCTTGGAATGCACTCAGCACAACCTTAGAATCCATCTGAACAAAAAATCCCACATCAAAGTTGCATTAAGGGAAGGAAGGAATATTTTGGGGTATATCCAAACAGGAATGTCATCAGTATTGGTGGTTTTTGTGCTAGAAACCCTGAGGTCACAATATTCCTGGGCATTTTTTTTTTTCCTTGAGACACAACAAGGAGAAGAAGACCTTGATTTTAGGGGATCCTATTCCTGCTCTGAACAAAAAATTGTAGGAGGGTTGGATGTAGTGAATTGTAGGATCAGGAAATGGGATGGGATGGGATGGGATGGGATGGGATGGGATGGGATGGGATGGGATGGGATGGGATGGGATGGGATGGGATGGAAGGGATTTTAAGGATCAAGGACACCTCCCACTGTCCCAGGCTGCTCCAAGCCCAATGTCCAACCTGGCCTTGGGCACTGCCAGGGATCCAGGGGCAGCCACAGCAAATCTGGGAATTCCAGCCCAGCCAGGAATTCCTTCCCAATATCCCACCCAAATTCTACCCTCCATGTATTGAGGTATCAGAGAGGTTTAAAATGGGATTTCTGTAATTCCAAAACGGAATTTCTCAAAATAATCAATGGAAAACCTGCAAGGATGTGAGCAAAACTCAGCAGATGATTTTTCATTTGCTGTCCAAGTCCAAAATGACCCTGCCCAGAGAAGTTTTACAGGATGGACTGGGGATCTTTTAGGAAAAAAAACTTTGATTGGACCATCTTCAGAGTGGGTCTTTCCTGGTTATTCCAGTTTTTGATGGATCAGCTGCCGAGGAGCTGAGTCACTGCTGCGTAAAGGAGCAGGGGACATGCAATTTTGTTTAAAAACTTGAATTTTAGAGGCCAAAAAGCCAGGACAGATTAATCCCATTGCATGAGGAATAGATGCCGGTCAAGATTCCAAGTTTCTCCATTGTTACCAGGAAATTCCATTGTTTTTTGTTTTTTTTCTGGATCCCACAGCAACAGAAGGAAATGTTGACATCATCCCTAGGTCCTCAAAACCCAGAAATTCTCCCTTCACACCTTCGTATTCCTGCCAGGAGAGGATGGTTTGAAGACAGGTTTGGAATGAAACAGGTAAAAATCAGCCAGACACCTTCCACTGCATTCCTTGGATCTGGAATCGAGCCCTTGGGAAGAGATTATTATTACTATTATTATTATTATTATTATTATTATTATTATTATTATTATTATTATTATGGGGCGTGTCAGGAATGCCTTGGAGATAGACAGGAAACCCCCCTGTAATTATGAAATCTTTTCAAGTCACTCAACACCTCTGATTTTCCTGGTAGCTGCTGCTGCTCTCAGACAAAGAACAGCAGATTTTCCAGCTGGGAAAGAAAATTCCCTGTCACAGGAATGCTTCAACCTCCACCTCCATGTCTGGACACAGCTTCAATTTGTCCCTCCAGAGCGAGGTGACCTGGAATTCCACCCACTGCTGAGGCAGAGAAGGAAGGGGAAGTGTTGGGACCCTGGAGGCTGAGAATTTCAGGGTTTTTGTGTTAAAAGGTGCTGACCCTCAGGCAAGCACCATATTTGACTTGAGGCTGTGGAAAAGACTTCCAAAATTGTGTGACAGCATTAGGATTGTGGGTGTGTAGTTTGAATAGAATTGTGTGATTTCACAGGGTGAAAAGCTTAGATTTGGGATTTTAGTGTATAGTAATATCTGTGGGGCAAAATGGAGGATTTGGGGCGTTGTCTAAGTCCTTCTTCGTCACCTTCTTCTTCCTTCTTCTTCACCTTCTTCTTCCTTTTTCTTCATGGGTTTGGGTGGTTTTCTGTAATTGGGTGAAAAAGATCCTCATTGCGGGCCTTGGGCAGTCATTATTGGGTCAGAAATTTAAATAATACATGTGTCACCTGGTTATTGACTGATTAGCACTTAAATAACCTTAGAAAAAATTAGAAGCTCTCCATTTTACCTCAGATTTCTAACTCACTATTTAGAGCTCACAGCTCATGAGACTGTAATATAAATAAAAAATAATAAACACTGAGTCCAAACACAAACTGTGACTCTCCCATGTACCAATCCCAGCTCTAACACGAGGAAGAAAAGAAAATAAAAACCTCACAGTGAAGCAGTCCCAGTGCTCAGGGAGGTTGCCCAGTGTCCATGTTTTTTTTAGGAAAAGGGGATTTGGGGCACATGGATCAGCTGCCACTCGCACATGGAGCAGCAGGGTGGATTTGTGATGTCTCCCATCACACACACACCAGCCCTTGTCCCTGAGCTGGGAAAAACTGGAAGGATGAAGGAGATTAATGGCAAAGTGCTGCAGCTGCAGCAATAATCACCTGCCACAGGTGGAAAACCAAATCATTTCCCATTGTTTTTCCCCTTATCCATCTTGGATACCCACACAGAGGAGTTGGGATTTGCCCTGTGTCTTGGGTTGCAATATGTAACCAAAAATGTTTTTCTATTTTCCAGCTGTTGAAAGAGGTTGGGGAGGGGTTTTCTTTCTCCCTTCCAGGACCCACCCTCCCCCCAGGGGATCTCTGCTGTCCATGGGCCATCCAGGCTCACTGCAGGGCTGAGACAATTCCATCATCCCACCCCGGGGGAGGAGCCCAGCATTCCCCCCTGGATCAAAGCTGGCATTCAGAGCAGCAGCACAGCCTGTGTGCACTGGATTGCCAGAGGGAGCCCAGAGCCATCTCAGCACCACTGGGCCCTTCTCCAGGATCATCTCTGCTCCACCAGAACCACATCTGTCCCTGCAGGAGGATTTAACTGGACTGACACCAACACCCTGAGCAACAGGGGGTCAGCAGTGTTCTCACTCTGGCAGGATTTGCTTTTTTGTTTGTTTGTTTTGATTTTTGTTTTGCTTTGGGGTTTTTTTGCTACTACATTTTTATTCTTTTAGTATTCCTAGTAAAGAACTGTTATTCCTATTCTCATATCTTTGCCTGAGAGCCCCTTAATTTCAAAATGATAATAATTCAGAGGGAGGGGTTTGCATTCTCCATTCCAAGGGGAGCTCCATCTTTCCCTGGCAGACACCTGTATTCCCAAACCAAGACACCCTGTGACCCTGTGGCAGCCTTGTGCAGGTCTGGAGCATCCCCAGCTCCCAATGGAATCAGATCCAGAACAGATTAATCATCCCAATTAGGCTTTAAGTGCTGTAATTGGTGTTTCAAAACTCCACATTGAGTGGAAGTTTTCAATTCCTGAGCTGTTCTCAGCCTGTGGAACCAGCCCAGCATCCCCTGGGAAATGGGATGGGAATGTGTTCCAGCTGCTTTGGGGGCACAATTTGAAGATCCCACAGTAAACAAGGAGTGAGATGAGGCACTGAACAATGCTAAAAAGCAAAACATTGATTTTTCTCTTATTAAGGGAGCGGCCTCTGCTCTGTGTGCAGGAACAAGGCAGAGGAGAGCTGAGAATGACAATGGAATGTGGCCCTGGAATTAAAGATCCTGTCAGGAACAGCTCCAGCTGGAGCTCAACCTGTGTGTGCATCTTTATCTCTTTTCACTCCTTGATTTCAGCCGCTGATTTTATCTCATGATTCATTTTCTTCCCGGTGAATAAAGATGCAGAGCTGCTCTCTAAATCAGCACCTTCTCACTACAGCCTTTTGTGGTGACCACAGCGTGTGGGAAGCTCTTGAAGTCCTCAAGAGCATCATCAGCTGAATTATTTTAATTAACAGAGAAACAGGGCCAGCCTTGGCATGAGGGATTTTCTCTCTGAGGTGCTCTTCTCTTTTATAAAAGTTTTGGGTTGTAAAAATTGGCTTGTTTGCTCCAACAACAGAGCAAAGGCTCCTATTTGAGGAGGAATAATTGAGATATCAAGCCAGTTTTTAGTGAGACAACTTTTAAATCTTTGCCCTATTAAAGGTTTTGGTGTTGGGCAGAAAAACCCATTTAAATCCTGGAAAAACCTTGCTGGAAAGAGAAATTCCTGCTTGGATTTGGGTAAATCCACCTGTGGAGGTGTGGAGTGCTCCTGACCACTGCCAAAATCCGGTGTGGAGGGCGAGAGATAAAAAGATTTGGAAATTCCAAACTTTTCCCAAAGTCCCTCAGACACATCCACGGATCCCACAACCAGAGAGAAGCTGTGGGATAATCAGTGATGCCAAAAATCACTTCCCCACTGAGGTAATTCCCTGCAAGCACCAAATTCCTGAGATTTGGGATATCCTGGATTTGGATACCTGCACACCTGGATCGGCTCTCCTTATCTCAATAGAACATCCCTAATCATTCCAGGATATCCTTTAATTCCTCTTCCCAAACCATCTATCCTCCTCTGAGGCACTAAGAAGAAAGTGAGCACTGATTAAAACAGGTGTCCAGTGTCCCAGGTGTCAGTCCAGGCACCGAAAACCCTCCCAGGAGCCGAGCTAATTATGGAAAATCAAGCTAATAAAGGTAAACAACTCTTCCACGAGCACTTTATAAATACCCAGGGAAAGGCAGAAGCACCGTCTGGTTATTCCACGGATGAGCGCCGGCTGCTGATTGATTACAAAGCTCCAGTCAGGATTTTATCAGCTCAATAACTCTGTAATCAGTCCCTTATCTCAGTTTTGCCTGATTAAAATTGCTGCACAAGTGGCTGCTCCTTCTCCCCCCGCCCCCGCTCTCCTTCCCCGAGGGAATTTTGATGGACCACAGCAACGGGAGGTGTTTTTAAATGCCCGAGGTTGGCTCTGTGAGTTGCCTGCTCTGTGTTTGAAGGTGTTATCTGTATGTAAAATCGGGTTGTGGAGCTGATAAGGAAGGTGTGCTGATGTTTCACCAACAATTGATGGGTGAGGGTGTTAGCACTGAAACACACAATCACAGGATGATTCCATGCAGGGGCTTTTATTGAAGAGCTCTGGGAATCAGGGGTACAGGGTACAGACCCAAATCTGACTCCCACATGGATTCCAGATGGACATATTTTTATACCCTTTCATTATATAACTATATATATTAATTATTAAACCCATATTGTTCTATTGCATGAATTCTTGTATTTCTCGTCAGGCCCCCCAAATATCGTTTCTCATGATTCTTGTTTAAGATAATAATCATATTCGATTACCAAGCAATCATTACAATTAACAATCACATCACTGATCATATGATGATGATGATGCAGGTGCAGTTTCACACGATCTAGTAAAGACAAAGCCCAACCTTTGTTCCCAGGGCCTGTGTAGTTTTGGTTCCCTTTCCCAGGCCTATCCAGGCCCAACCTTTCTTTCCACCTCCCCTGAATCTATTGTACACAATTCCCATGATTTTAGAAACATTTTAACCCTGTGCTATCAAGGGGAGGGGTGGAAATGTCTTTAAAATGGGGCTTAATGATTCTACCAACCTCCAGCAGCTGATTTGTTACAGAACTTGTTATGTTTTGTCTTCTTTTTGCCAGAGTGGGGATTAAATGCTCCAGAGAGGTTGTTTTGTGTTTCGACTCAGATGTTTATTAGTTCTTATCTATGTTACAGTCTCACAAGCTGTGAGCGCTACAGCCCTTCAAGCTAACAAACTAAAAATGGCCCCATCTCCCTCTCTACAAGGTCTTTTAAGCACAAACTGTCCAATTAAGAAATGACACCTAAATTATTTTTACTTTTAACCCAATAACCAACCACCCGTGGCCCAGAATGGGGATTTCTCTACCCAATTACAAAACACCACCCAGACCCATGAAGAAGGTGGTGAAAAAGAAGGACTCAGCCTCTGCCCTAAATCCTCCATCTGTACATTTTGGCCAAACAGGGCTGCAGAAGGTGGAGTTTCTGGACTTTGGGGGGAAAAGGTCATTTTTAAGGGTGAAACATGTGACAGGTAATTAATTATTTATTTGAGCATCTGGATATCTCCCCATAGGTTGGCTAAGAGATCATCATGGCCTGGATGGATTATCCCAGGAAGCAGCATTCCCAAAGGTTTTGGTGAACAGAGTCCCTTTGCCACTTACTTCCCAATTAACTGGGCATTATTAATTAAGCCACGGCACAAAACATCTTAGGGCAGCTCGTGTCACCTCCTGCTAGCACCAGCCTCAGAAACAGGAAAACCTGGGATTGGGAAAGAGGCAGATTCCAGGTTTCCAGGTCTAAGGCTTCTCCACTCTGCCCTTACCGTTCAATTTTCCTGCTGAATTCATGGAAAGAGGCAGGAATCCCACCAGCAGCCTCAGCTTGTGTTTCTGGATGGGAGCTGCTCTTCCAGACTCTTCCACAACTTTTTTCCATCCTGGCTGACTTTTGCCCACGGATCAGCCAAAATTTTGTTCTCCATCCAAACCTGCTCCTGAAGCAATTCCCGAATTCCTCTTCCATCTTTTCTCAGAGTTTTGCTGCTTCAAGGTCATGAGAATTCACTCTGCTGCAGTGCTGGTAATTTATTCACTCTGAGGATTTTTAGAGCAGAGGATTTGAATAAAGTTAAGAATTCCACCCCTTTTCCTGTAACACTTTATTAGAACTGAATCTGCGCAGAGCATTCCCCTTTTTTTTTTTATTTTTTTCCCCCAATTAAATGCAGCTCTCCCTTTCTCAGGCAGTTTCAGATTCCTCCAAAGACAGAAATGGAAAGTATCAAACCCCAGAGAAATTCAGGAGCTGTCACATAATTGGGAAAGGGATTAAAATATTGCTGGATCTGACTCGGTTGCTCCACGAGGCTCTTGGAATTTGCTGCTCCTTAAACCAAGAAAGGGAAACTTTGATTCCAAAAAAAAAGGGAAACTTTGAGTCCAAAAACAAGTGGCAGGAGAAGCTTTTCCTGGGAAGAACCTTGGATGTGAGAAACAAGGGAAGTCTCTGAACTGACAGTCAAGTAAAAACTGGTCTTTTTTTTCCAGGTTAAAAAAATATTAAAAAATTAAAATCCAAAGATAATTCTTTGATAATTTTTAAAATGTTTTGTTTCAATTCCGACACCTAATTTGGAAAGCAGGAACAACATGATAAATAAATGGTATTTTCCCCACATTTTGCCTGGAATTGAAGCAGTGAGTGTTTTATAAGGGAAATAACTTCTTTGAGCTCTTTGGAGTTTTTCTGTTTCAAGCTGTGTGAGAAAATCCAGGGAATGCCCTGCAATCTGGGTGCCCCTTTCCAGGGAATTCTGTCTTTGTAGGGCACTGACAGGTAATGATCCAACATTCCTAAAGCCTGGAGGAACCACCATCTTTCAAAAGTTTTTTTCTACTTCCAGCTCACCAAAAACTTGAAATTTTTGACCCCTCAGCCAGTGCCAGGCACAATGTCCCAGACACCTTCCTCCCACATTTTCCATGGATTTTGGATCAGAATTCCAAGGCAGGTGGGATAATTAACAAAGATCAGCCTTTGGAACACCCACAACTCCTTCTGGCCTTAATTCCTGCTCCAGGAGAGCTTCCAAATCTCTTCCCTTCATATTCCCTCACTTGGAGGTGTTCCCTGTGCCTTGTGGGACCTCACGGAATGGTTTGGGTGGGAAAGGACCTTAAATCCCATCCCATTTCACCCCTGCCACGGGCAGGGACATTTCCCACTACCCCAGATTGCTCCAAATCCCTTGAAAACTTCCAGGGATGGGACATCCACAAAAAGCTTGGCATTCCATGACATTTCTCTCCACTGGTGTTGGATTCCTCAGCTGTCCCATAAATATTGTTTTGTGGGTGTCTTGGCTTGGAAAGACAGGTGTCTGCCAGGGAAAGCCGGAGCTTCCCTTGGAATGAAAAATGTAAACCCCCTCCCTCTGAATTGTTATAATTTTGAAATTAAGGGGCTTTCAGGAAAAGAGATGGGAATAGGAATAACAGTTCTTTACTAGGAATATTAAAAAATACAAATGCAGTAGGACAAAAAAAAAAGCAAACAAACAAAAATCCTAGAAACTCTGACAGAGTGAGAGCACTGCTGACCCCGTGTTGTTGCTCAGCGTGTTGGTGTCAGCCCAGTCCAGCCCTCCTGCAGGGACAGATGTGGCTCTGCTGGAGCAGAGATGATCCTGGAGAAGGGCCCAGTGGTGCTGAGATGGCTCTGGGCTCCCTCTGGCAATCCAGTGCACACAGGCTGTGCTGCTGCTCTGAATGCCAGCTTTGATCCAGGTGGGAATGCTGGGCTCCTCCCCCGGGGTGGGATGATGGAATTGTCTCAGCCCTGCAGTGAGCCTGGATGGCCCATGGACAGCAGAGATCCCCTGGGGGGAGGATGGGTCCTGGAAGGGAGAAAGAACATGGCCCCACCTGGTTTAACAGCTGCCCTTTGACAGAAGATCCCCCTGGAGTTCTGAGGGATGGGTCATGGAAGAGATAAAGAAATAAACACCTCCCCAACCAGTTCCAACAGATGGGAATAGAACACATCTTGCATTGAACACTAGACAGTGGGAAACATGAATTTGGGAGCCAGGAAATCAGCAGAGCTCCCCTAAGCCAAGGGAAAGGGGCTGATTTACCCCCACTGTGGTTTTCTCCCTGGATATTCATTCTCATTCATCTGGGGACACAAAAAAATGGGAAAAGGTTGAGGCAGCTTTGTGGACCTCCATCCATCTTTCCCATCTTCCCTGAATTATCCCGACATTAATCAGGAGGGAAAAGAATGCTTAATGATCTTCTTGATCTTCTTTCTCCCATTCATTTATTAGTTGATTAATTCAGTCCCACAGAAGGCGTGGAACATTTCTCCTGGAAAAATGAAAGGCCTTGGATGTGGCTGAGGAATTTTTACTCTCTCTGGTATTTAATTCATAAACAGCTTTTCCAAATGTTTGCAGCAATTTTTTCTTGCAACAACATTATCTCTACCCCCTCTTGGTGTTAAGGGTTGCAGCCACTGGGAAAAGAAGATGGATGTAAAAACTTGGAGATTTTACAGAAGAAAATAAAGGATTTAAACAACTCCTAAACTTTTTTTTTTTTTTTAAATATTGTTCTTTCTAAGCCAAAGCCCCTCAGTTTAATAATAGAGTTCCCTGGCAAAGTGACTCATGTTCTTGGAATTAAATCCTGAGCTGATTTTAATGCTCAGGGCTCCTCCGTAATTTACTTTTAAAGATCCCACATGTTGTTGCAATTTTGGCCAGGAAAATTTACTTAATTTAACAAAATAATCTAATTAGTGATGCTCCCAAATGATCCACTGGGCACCTCATCTGGGAATTCCCAGTTTTTAACAAATACAGGGATGACCCCATTCTTGTGACCATGACTGAGCAGACTCTAAATTTCGGGTTCATTTTCATTTCAACATCTGGAATTGCCAAATAATTCCTTGAACTTCGTCCCATTTTCACCAGGAAAAAAGAAACTTTTAAGGATCATGTGAATCAGGAGTTTTGGGATGTTGCTCAGCTGCTGGTTTAGGATGAGGCATGGAATTTGATGCCTTATTTTATAACATTTTCCAGGGATTCGGGCACCAAGATAAAAATTGAAAATCTTCATTGGAATTGTGGTTAGAAGGAATACTGGAGCTGGAAGGAATTGTGGTTTTTCCTGATTCCAGGTTTTTATTGGAAAGGGCTGAAACAACAATTAACACACATGGCCTAAAATTTATTTTGAGAATATTAAACTTTTAAATCCCAGTTTAACATTTGTTTTTTCCTCGAATGGAAGGGCAAAATACATTTCCACATTTTTATTAATTTGGAATTTGTTTGTTGGTTAAATAAACAAGAATTTCCAGGTTTGCAGCTGGTGTAGCAGCAAAGATGGAATTACTCCTGAAGGGATTTGGGATTTTTCTCGTCCTAAGGGAAAGGGATGAACCCTGTGCTACTCCAACCCTGATAATTGTTATCATTCAATCAGATTTTGAGAACAAACCAATCCCTGAGAGCAAGAATTAAGATTTGAGTTTTAAATATAGACTAGAAAAAAAATGGCCTCCATGTCCTCAAGACAAACTGATAAAACATGGGAAGAGAAGGAATAATTAGGGATAAACTCCCCAGAAATCTGCATGTCATCTGCATAAAGCTGGATCTCTGATCCATATCTTGAGATTCCCTGAGTCAGAGGGAGTGGGGAGGGAATAAAGATGAGCCCAGGGAGACAAAGATGAGCCCAGCAAGATAAAGATGAGCCCAGGCAGGAGCCCTGAGGGCAGCAGGGGGATCTGATCCTGGGAAACTGGGGTGGGTCAGCCAAAACGTGGGGATGTGAGGGGTGTAAGGAGAAGGCAAAAGGTGTTGAGGAGTTCAGGATTGGGCTGCCCATGGCTGGATCCTCAGGGAGCTTCTCAGAATAGGGAATCCACCAGGACTGGGGTAAAAATGAAACAGTGAAATTCTCCTGGCTGTAAATGATTCCTTTCTATCCCTCCTTCCAGTTCCTGGAGCAGGGAATAAAGGGAGAGGAAGCTGCAGTGGGGAAGGTTTTAGAGAGTCACTCATGGGAGGAGAGGCTGAGGGAGCTGGGAAGGGTCTGGAGAATTCCTGAGGGAGCTGGGAAAGGAGCTGAGGCTGGAGAAAAGGAGGCTCAGGGGGGACCTTGTGGCTCTGCACAAGTCCCTGCCAGGAGGGGACAGCTGGGGGGGTCGGGCTCTGCTCCCAGGGAACAGGGACAGGAGGAGAGGGAAGGGGCTCAGGCTGGGCCAGGGGAGGCTCAGGGTGGACAGCAGCAGGAATTTCCCCATGGAAAGGGTGCTCAGGCCTTGGAAGTGCCCAGGGAGGTTTGGAGTGCCCATCCCTGGAGGTGTCCCAGGAATTCCTGGAGGT
>JANPWX010024512.1:17500-31027 GCA_024734555.1 Trochalopteron elliotii
GGGAGCAGGTGTAGGTGCAGGGGAGGCTCAGCACCCCAAACCTTCACACTTTGGCATGGTTTTGGGGGTTTTGGGGGGAGGTGCAGGGGCTCAGTACCCCAAACCTTCACACACTTGAGAGATTTTGGGTTTTTTAGGGAGGGGAAGCCAATGTGGGTGCAGGGGGAGCTCAGCACTGCTCCCCTCACTGGGGTTGGGTAGGAAACATCCCCCCCAACGCCCCCTCCCCGTGCGCCCCCACCCCGGGGACAGGGCTGAGCTCGGCGGGCCACCACCCTCCTGGGGGATGTCACCGCGGGGCTGGGCCAGCCCAGGGGGGGCAGGGCGAGCACTGCCGCCCCCCCCCCCCCCAGGGCAGCCTCGTGCCCACCCGGCCACCCACGGCCGCCAAAATGTTCCTGTCACCCACCCACGCACCCATCTGCTCGCGAGGACACCCCCGCAGCCCCTCGTGGGCACCGGCGACATCCGCAGCCCCCAGCCCACCCCTGGGGGACCCCTTCACTCCCCCGGCCCCGCTCAGCACGGGGCGGCCGCTAATCTTCATTAAGCCCCTCATTAGGCGGCTCGGTGGCCGCCGTGATGGAGGAGAGGTGGCAGCTGCGGGGGGGGGCGGGGGGCGGCAGCCACGCTGCTGCAGTGGGAAAGGAGGGGCTGGCCCAGGGTCCCCAGGGCAGGGGGGTCCCCCAGGGGCAGTGGGGTCCCCCAGGGGTGAAGGGTCCCGAGGGGTGAAGGGGACCCCAGGGACGAAGAAGTCCCTGGGAATGAAGGGTCCCCAGGGCGGTGGGGTCCCCCAGGGGTGAAGATTCCCCAAAGGACAGTGGGGTCCCCAGGGCAGGGGGGTCCCCAGGGCAGTGGGGTCCCAAAGGGCAGTGGGGTCTCCAGTGGTGAAGGGGTCTCCGGGAGTGAGGGGCCCCCGAGGAGTGAAGGATCCCCAAGGGCAGTGGGGTCCCCCAGGGGTGAAGAGTCCCGAGGGGTGAAGGGTTTTTAGGGGTGAAGGGTCCCTGAGAGGTGAAGGGTCCCCTAGGGGTGAAGGGGTTTTAGGGATGAAAGGTTTCCAGGGGGGAAGAGTTTTTAGGGGTGACAAGTCCCCAAGAGGTGAAGGGGTCCCAAGGGGTGAAGGGTTCCCAAGGGTGAAGGGCTTTTAGGGGTGCAGGGTCCCCATGGCAATGGGGTCTTTGGGGTCTTTGCTTTTCTGTCCTGGCCCCATGAACGATGTCCCGTCCTTGTCCCCACAAGCAGCAGCCTCCCCCTGTCCACTCTCAGCATTCCCTGCATGGACGGTGTCACCTGGAAGGTCCCTGTGCCCCTGTGCCCATCCCAAATGTGAGTGGGACCACCCCTGAGTGCCCAGCACCCCCCAAAGGGGTCGGGGCCAACCCTCTCAGAGTGGGAGAGGGTGCCAACCCTGCCCAGCACCCACAAATGGGGTTGGCTGGGGGGTCACCAGCTGCAAGGGGGATCAACTGCAGCCAGAACTCCCCCTGATCCCAAATCCCTGAGGGATCCAGACCCTTCCCAGCACAGGGACCAGCAGCTGAGGAGCCCCCACCCCTCTAACCCCACTAATGGGGGGGTCCCCACGACCCCACAATCAGGGGCTGTGACTTCCCACACCCACAACCCCAATCCCACGGGGACACCGAGGGTTTGCAGGGAACAGATTTGGGGCCGCTCATCTCCCATGGGGGGGATTGTCTCTGACATCCCCAGGGGAGGGAAAACCCCCCTGGGAATGGGGGATTCACACTCCGGTTACGAAACACCGGGATCGGGAGGGGCGGGGGGGGGCCTGCGCCTGCTCCTCAACACCACAAACGCGCACAAAACCCCCCCCAGGCTCCTCCCGGGAGCGGCCCCCGGCCTCATCCCACATCCTCACACCTTCCCCCACGCCCGTCCTCCTCCCTCTCCGCTCGGGATTCACGTGGCAAGAGCGGGAGCGCCTTTGGGGACGCGCAGGGGACGCGGAGAAGGAGCAGCCGCTGCCGCCACCCACCCCGCTCGTGTTGGGAACACGAGCAGCCCCGGCCCCGCCGCCCAGCCCGGCTGCTCCTCCAGGGGGGCGGGAGAGGGGCCTGGGGATGGATGTGACACCATGGATGCGGTCCCTAATCCCGCATTTTACAGGGAAGCAAGTACGATTTTGGGATGGGGCTGAGACCCCATGGATGGGGATGCAGGATTTTGGGGCCCCATGGACGTGGCCCTTAATCCCAGACTTTACAGGGAAGGATGTGGGATGCTGGGATGGGGCTGTGGCCCCATGGATGGGGATGCAGGATTTTGGGATGGGGCTGAGACCCCATGGATGTGGTTGCAGGATTTTGGGATGGGGCTGTGACCCCACAGATGGGGCCCTTGACCCCAGACTTTACAGGGAAGGATGTGGGATTTTGGGATGGGGCTGTGACCCCATGGATGAGGATGCAGGATTTTGGGGTCCCATGGATGTGGCCTTGCATCCCAGATTTTACAGGGAAGGATGTGGGATGCTGGGATGGGGCTGTGGCCCCATAGATGTGGATGCAGGATTTTGGGATGGGGCTGTGACCCCATGGATGTAGCCCTTAACCCTGGATTTTACAGGGAAGGGTGCAGGATTTTGGGATGGGGCTGTGATCCCACGGATGGGGATGCAGGATTTTGGGGTCCCATGGATGTGTACCTGCCTCCCAGATTTTACAGGGAAGGGCACAGGATTTTGGGATGGGGCTGTGACCCCACAGATGTGGCCCTTGACCCCAGATCTTACAGGGAAAGATGTAGGATTTTGGTTTGGGGCTGTTATCCCATGGATGTGTCCCTGCATCCCAGATTTTACAGGGGAAGGATGCAGGATTTTGGGATGGGACTGTGACCCCCTGGATGTGTCCCTGCATCCCAGATTTTAGAGCCCCGTGACGGATCCCAGCTGCTGCAGGGAGTGTCTGGGACATCTCCATTCTGCTCCCACGGGGAAAATCACCCCGGGGAGGTTTGTAGGGTCCCCCTGGTGCCATGGGGGCAGCTCAGGGTTGTCACCCATCCCAATGTTCAGTGTCACCTCCTGCTGCTGTGACAGTGACATCCACAGCCCTGGGAGCTGCAGGCAAGGTGAGGCTGTCCTAATTAACAGGGTTGCTCATTAGGTAAAGCACGTGGGGCCTGGCCTTTGACCGCAGGGCTGTGAGCCCAACTCCTCAAACCCTGGTTTGGGGTCAAGGCACCTTAAATCCCATCCCATTCCCATTCCACCACCCCAGGGTGCTCTAACCTGGCCCTGGACACTTCCAGGGGTGGAGCAGCCACAGACTCTCTGGGAATTCCATCCCAGCCCCTCCCAGCTGAGAACTCCTTCCCAAATCCAGCATCACTCCAGTCAAAACCCCAAACCCACCAACCCCTGAAAATATTGGGAAAGTTCCTCCCCCGGGTAAGGAAATTTTGCTGCTGGATGAAGGTGAGGATGGATCAGGGAGAGGCTCAGGGTCCCTTGTGAATGATTTTATTTCCACTGCTGCGGGGAGTGGGAGTTAAAAAAAAAAAAAATCCCATCAAGTCGCCGGGCTGGGAGCTACACGTGGCTCTAGAGAATATCTGTACATTCTACCAGTCTATATACACATCAGATATAAATATATATAAATCCAGGGCAGGGCTCCGTCCGGGTTTAGGGCTCAAACCTGTCCCACCCAACTGCAGGGAGAGCTGGAAAGGAGATTTTATCATCAGGGGGAAAAAAACAAACAAACCTCTTTAATTAGAGGTTTTAATGAATGGAGAAAAAAAGGGGAGCATCCTTGTGCCATCAGCAGGGACAAGGACACGGTGCCTGTCCGTGGCCACCCCAGGAAGGGTCATTTCTGCTGGCTGGACACAAAGGAGCTTTCTTTGGTTTATTTAATGCTCGTAGCAGTTGGATTTTGATTTTTTTTTTTTCCCTCTCTAATGCTCGGCCTTTAAATCCAAATCCTGAGACTCAGGGAGAAAAGAAGAGAATAATCCCCCCTAAACCCGGACACCCTATAAATGCAGGTACAGCTATGGAAGGGGGAAAGCGATACATGTGAGGGCAGGGAAGAGAAGGGATAAAAATAGCTCTTCCAAAGGATAGTTCTTCCCTTTTTTTTCCCTTTCCTTTCATTTCTAAAAAAAAAAAAAAAAAAAAGGCAAAACCCACAATGCATGATCGGCTTCAGAGAGAAACTGAGTGTGGATTTGGGCCTGAATCCTCAGATCTCAGAGGGAAGGGTGCAGGATTTTGGGATGGAGCTGTGACCCCAAAGATGTGTCCCTTGATCCCAGATTTTACAGGGAAGGATGCAGGAATTTGGAATGGAGCTGTGAGCCAATGGATGTGGCCTTTGATCCCAGATTTTACAGGGAAAAGTGCAGGATTTTGCGATGGGGCTGTGGCCCCATGGATGTGTCCCTGAATCCCCACAGTTTAGAGGGAAGGATTCAGGATTTTGGGATGGGGCTGTGAGCTAATGTATGTGGCCCTTGATCCCAGATTTTACAGGGAAAGGTGCAGGATTTTGGGATGGGGCTGTGACCCCATGGATCGGTGCTGGGATGGGGGATTTGAAGCCGGGAAGAGGCGGGTCTTGGGGAAGGTGTGACCTCCACACAGGGCACAGGATCCAGGGGCAGGACACGGTCCCTGCTCCATCCCGGCAAACCCACAGCTCCAGGAGGGATTGAGATCCTCCTCCTCCAGAGAAATGTGGAGCCAAAACTCTCCAAAAGGTGACAGGAGTGTCCCCATCCCCCGGAATGGCTGGATTATCCATCCCCAGGTGACAGGAGTGTCCCCATCCCCCGGGATGGCCACATTATCCATCCTCCCTCCACTTCCACGGATCCCACCCGCCCTCAAGGTCAGCCCAGCTCCAAAAATCCATCGGGAATCGTTTCCCCAGGAGCAGGGACAGGCCCCGAGCCCAGCAGCTCCATCCAGACCGAATCCAAACCCTCCCGGGAATTCTGCTGGGTGCAAAGGGGGAGACGGAGCCGGCTCCGGGCATGGCCTGGGGGACAAGGACAGGGAGCTGTGACTTGAGGTGACAGCTGGGACACAGAGAGAGGTCCCCGAGGAGCCACCAGCATCCCTGCAGGAGAGGAAAAATGGGGACAACAGGGAGACGGATGGATGGAGGCGGGGAGTGAGCAGGGGGAGAGGGAGGAGAGAGGGTCCCACGTGTCAAACGCCGCCGAGGAGCGGGGGGGAAATGTCCGAGCAAAGCCGGGCCTGGGAGAGGCGGGGCAGGGCTAAAACACCACGGACTGCAGCAGGCGGAAACACAGCATCAGGTCCAGAGGGATGGGCGGCTTCAGGAGGTTCCCGTCCAGCCGCAGGTAGCGCAGCCGGGGGACGCCGTCCAGGTCCGAGGGCGACACGTCCTGGATGGACATCAGCGATGTGGGGCAGATCTGAGTGCCGTTGATTTCTGCGGGGACAGGGGGAACAGCGGGAGGGAGGTTAGGGAAAGGGGAATGCAGGTTAGGGAAAAGGAAATGTGGACAGGAGGGGAAAAGGGGAATGTGGACAGGAGGAACAGCGGGTTGGGGGTGAGGGAAAAGGGAACGTGGACAGGAGGAACAGAGAGATGGAGGTTAGGGAAAAGGGGAATGTGGACAGGAGGGGAAAGGGGAATGTGGGCAGCAGGAACAGAGATATGGAGGTTAGGGAAAAGGGGGAATGTGGACAGGAAGGGAAAAGGGAAATGAGGGCAGGAGGAGCAGAGAGATGGAGGTTAAGGAAAAGGGAATGTGGACAGGAGGAACAGAGATGGAGGTTAGGGAAAAGTGGAATGTGGACAGGAGGAATAGTGGGATGGAGATTAAGGAAAAGGGGAATGTGGACAGCAGAAACAGTGGGACGGAGGTTAGGGAAAGGAGAATGTGGACAGGAGGGGAAAAGGGGAATGTGGACAGGAGGAGCTACAGGGTGCAGGATAGGGAAAATGGAATGTGGACAGGGGTTTTTGAACCCCCCCCATTATTGAACCCCAAACTGTGATTGTTTTGCCACCAAAAGGGACAATCCCAGGCTGTTCCTGAAGCCCCAGCAAGAGGGAAAATCCGTCTTTTGATCAGGACTGAAGTAGGTCATGTTCCTCCGGAGGATGCGGTGGCATTCCAGGGAGAAAAATGGGATCATCCCGCTCCCAGAGCCCGCCGAGCTTCCCAAAAAAACATCAAGGAATCCACTCCAGCCCTGTCAGGCCAGAGATAACGTCTGGAGATAACGTCAGCACCCAGCCCGGTGCTCTCCTCTGGAATTCCACGTGTCCCTGCCCTGCATTATGGAAAATAAACCCTGGGATTCTGATGTCTGCCTGGCTCCAGGGATGGGAACCTTCTAAAATCCAGGGAAATAGGCAAGGAAAAATGGGGTGAGGGCGTGGACAGGATTTGTCTCCATGGAAAACGCTGGCAGGACCTGGGTGCTGGGGATGTGGGAGGGCAGCAGGAGTCACCACCTGCACCCCAAGGTCCCCCCCGGGCTCAGATTTGGTGATGTTTGATTAAAAATGCAGATTAATGAGCCAGATGTGATTGCAGCAGGGAACTCCAACAGCAGAAACATCTGGGGAGACCAGGAATCCTGGAATCCTGGAATGGTTTGGGTTAGAAGGGACCATAAGGATCACCCAGGAACACCTTCCACTATCCCAGGCTGCTCCAAGCCCTGTCCAGCTTGACCTTGGACACTTCCAGAATGGGGCGGCCACAGCTTCTCTGGGAATTCCATCCCAGCCCTTCACTGCTCTCCCAGAGAACAATTCCTTCCCAAAATCCCATCCATCCCTGCCCTCTGGCAGTGGGAAGCCATTCCCTGTGTCCTGTCCCTCCATCCCTCATCCCAAATCCATCTCCAGCTCTCCTGGAGCTCCTTTAGGGGCTGGGTGAGCTGAATGGGAATGCAGTGGGATTCTGTCTCCTCCTCTGTGCTTGCTCTGTTTCCACACATCCCAGGCTCCTCTCCCATGGAATTGCAGCTGGATTTCACACTTGGAATGGTGTGAGACAGCCCTGGCTGCTCAGCCTTGTTCTCCCTATTCCTTCCTCACATGGAGCAGAGCTGGCATATTTCCTCACCATCCCGAGCCGTGTGTTTGGCACCTGTTCCTAAAATATCCAGCCTCTCCTCTTTAAATATCCTGATTTTTACCAGGAAAAGTACCCTACCAAGGGCAGGTGGCCCCAAAAACAACCAGGAAAAGTCCTGCAGCACCAGCGAGGATATCCCTCTGCTCCTCCCCTTCCACCCAGATCCACCACCTCTTCCCCTTTGGGAGGGATCACATCCCACTGGGTGAGAAATGACCTCCCTGAGGTTTTTCTCCCCAAAAAATATCCTCCCCAACCAACCCGTGGGACTCACTCTCGATGGAGTTGTTGTTCAGGTAGAGGTGCTCCAGCTTGGAGCTGATGAAGGGCACGTTGGTGAGCTTGTTGTGGGCCAGGTGCAGCACCAGCAGGTTGGTGAGGTTGAAGGAGTTTTTGGGCAGCCCCTTATCCGAGATCTGGTTGTAGTTGAGCCGGATGAAGGCCAGGTTGGGGAACTCCTTGAAATAGTCGCTGGGGATGTCCTCGATGTTGTTCCTGTCCAGGAACAGCTGGTGGATGGCGCTGGGCACGCCAGGGGGCATCTTCCTCAGGATGTTGTGGGCCAGGTTGAGCTGCATGAGGTTCTTGAGCCCCTTGAAGGTGTTCTTGTTGAAGACGCCGTCGCTCAGCTTGTTGTGGTGCAGGTCCAGCAGCACCAGGTTCTCCAGCTTGTTGAAGACGCCGGCGGGGATCTTGGAGATCTGGTTCCTGCTGAGCCGCAGCTGCTCCAGGTTGGGCGGCAGGAAGGCGGGCACCTCCTTCAGCTGGTTCCTCTCCATGTAGAGGAAGATGAGGTTCTCCAGCTTCTCCAGCACCTTCCTGTCCACCTTACGGATGCGGTTGTTGTCCAGGTTGACCCACTTGAGGCCGGTGGCGTTGCGGAAGGACTCCTCGGGCAGGTCGGCGATGAAGTTGTTCTGCAGGTACAGGTAGTGGATGCGCGGCGGGATCACCGGCACCGTGCGCAGGTTGCGGCTGTCGCAGTACAGCGCCGACGGGAAGTCCGGGGGGCAGTAACATTCCCGGGGGCAGTCGGGGAACACCGAGGGAGGGCCCGGAGGGAGGGGAGGGGGCAGCTCCGTGGGCTCCACGGGCTCCTCGAAGGGCGCGGGTGGCCGGGTGGGTCTGCGGGGGGGTTTGCGGCGCTGGGCGCTCGCCGCCGGCGCCAGCGCCAGCGCGAGGGGGAGAAGGAAGGCGAGGGTGGCCTTCATGGTCCGGGTGTTTTCCTGCAGGGACACAAGGAGAGGGGGGTTGGTGGAGGAATTGTCACCTCCCCACCTCTGGTACGCGGGGGTTTGTCCCCTGTCCCTGCTGCCTGTGTTCTTCTCTCCTTCCTGGTGGGAGTCATCTTCAAATCCATCCCCTCTCCCAGAGTAGGAGTCACTGAGGTCCCTATCCCGGGCTCACTGTTAGCCACGGAATTCCTCCCCCTTGCTCACGGTTTTCCATGGGTTTCCTCTCCTTGGCTCACAATTATCCATGGAATTCCTCTCCCTAGCTCACTGTTATCCATGGGATTCCTCTCCCTGGCTCAGTGTTATCCATGGAATTCCTCTCTCTGGCTCACCATCATCCATGGGATCCCTCTCCCTGGCTCAGTGTTATCCATGGAATTCCTCTCCCTAGCTCATTGTTATCCATGGGATTCCTCTCCCTGGCCCATGGTCATCCATGGGATTCCTCTGCCTCACCGTTATCCATGGAATTCTCCTCCCTGGCTCACTGTTATCCATGGAATTCCTCTCCCTTGCCCAGCATTATCCATGGGATTCTCCTCCCTGCCCCACCATTATCCATAGGATCCCTCTCTCATTCTCCATCATCCATGGAATTCCTCTCTCATTCTCCATCATCCATGGGATTCCTCTCCCTGCCTCACCTCAGGATGAGACATTCTCGAGTTATCCATGGATAACCTGCTCCCCATGAAGCTGCCTGGGAAGGCAGCCATGCCAGAGGCAGCCTGGGCATTGGGATTTATTGGGAATCTCTGCTCAGTCTCATCCAAGGGCTGGATGAGCAGCACATTCCTGGCAGCCAGCCGTGTTTTCCTCTCCTCCTGCCTGCAGTAGCCCAGGAAGCCCCATCTCATTGTCAGAAGAGTGAGCTGTGAAATGGTTTTGGAAATCAAGGCTGGATTCATCACCCCGGCAGGATCAGAGCTGAGCTGGATGCAGGGCAAGGCAGAGGGAGGGTGGGAAGGAGCAGGGAGACAAGAGGAGAGGGAGGGAAATGAGGAAAATCTGAGGAAAAAGGGGAATGGAAGTGAAATGGAAGTGCTGCTGAGGTGGGAGAAGACTCTGGTGGTGCTGGAGCTGCTGGTGCCAATTATGGAGGGAAATCCAGCACTTCCAGCTCTCCCATCCAGCACAGCAGAGTGGGATTCTCTACCCATCCTCAGCTCATTTCCAGCTCTCCTCACACCTGGAACCCCCAATTTCCATCACACCTGAAGAGGGAAAAACCCCCACCCAACCTGGGAACTGCAGGGACCGAGTCACACCAACCCCCTGGTGCTTCCCAGCAGGATCTGCATCCCACCCTGGATGACCCACCCTCTTCCAGGGCCACCTCTGCCGGCCCTGGCTCCCTTGGAAGCGATCCCAGTCTTTCTTGGGGCTCCAAGGAATCGACTTTCTCCAGGAAAAGATCCCGTTTTCGCCCCCCCTGCAGGCCCAGCCTGTTCCTGCCGGCTCCCATCTGGCTCTGGTTAACCCCGCACGCCTCCCGGGCCGGCTGCTTTCCATCAGGGCTCTGGCATCTCGCTGGGGGAAGGGAGGAGCAGGGAAAGAGCTCAAAGCTGCCGGATCCTGAGCCCAGCACAGCTGCAGCAGGTCCTGGCTGGGGATGGACGTGATCCTGTCGGCACATTTTGGATTCAGTGTCTGGAAAAATGGGGAAATCCATGACAGGGATCTGCTGTTCCTGCAGTGCCCTTCTGTTGTGGTAAACTCTAGAGAAACTCCTCTCCCAAAGTAATGCAAAATTGTGTTTAAATAGTTGCAACTGACTGAAAATCATAGTTTTCTCTCTGTGTTAAGTGGGAAAGTGAACAGTTTGTAGTAGGGGGGATGGTGTTTGAAAGTTTCGTTTTCCTTTCTTTTTTTTTTTTTTTTTTCCATAGTGTATGTTAATAAAATCTATCTGTTTTACTTTTAAGTTGAGCCTGTTTCACCCTTTTCCTCCCAAAATCCTATCTCCCAGTTAGAAAACAAAATTCGGCAAATGTGAAACCAACACACCTTCCCATTCTGTCAGCATCCTGCTCCTTCCCCACCCACCCACAGTGCATGGATCTCGCTCTGTGTTGTCCCAGAGCTTTCCTTGGGGTCCCAGAGCTTTCCATGGGGTTTTTCCTCTGCTCCAGAAACTGGATTTTAACCCCCAAAAACACACGAGGGAGCGGCCAGGGGCTGAGATCTGAGCTTGGCCTGGTGTAGAGGGGAGGAAGCAGCTGGGAGGAGAAATTCCAGCTGGAAGGTGATCTTCCAGCTGGGAGGTGATCTTCCATCCAGGACACAATATTCCAGCCAGGACACGCTGTGATCCAGGTGTTGGATCCACTCAGGCCACCCAGCAATGTCCCAGCAGCGTGGGGGGACAGGGCAGTGCTGTCACCCTGTGCCCTCCACACCAGGATTTGCCATCCCAGATGTTTGGGGACTCAGCACAGAGCAGGAACAGCCACCCCAGCCAGGAATCCCGGCTGGAGAGTGACGACATCCTTTGGAATTTTGTCAGCACAGACGGGCAGTGCTGGGAGGCCAATACGGTCCTTTTATCCACCCCACACCCCTGCAGGGACTGTCCCAGCCTTGGTGGCACTGCCACCACCCTTTCCTGACACTGGTTCCCAGCCTGCCTGGGGAAAGCAGGACCCACTTCCAGGCAAGCTGCAGGAAAGCTGTGACATTCCCAAAAAACCAGGGATGCAACGAGCCTGAGGCCACCACAAGCGTACTGGAAGATTGCAAGCCAGCCCTCCCTGGATCTGGAAAAGCTGGGAGTCTGTTCTCCATCCAGTTGGGCTTACTGGCATGAATTCCAGGAGCTGAATTCCCAAATTCCCAAATTCCAACCAGAGCCCCAGCACAGCCACTGCCCTGCCAACCTACGGGACAGCTGCCATTCCAGCTGCCCACAAGGAATCCGTGCCACTGGAACAGAGTTAAGTCATGGAGCAATGGAGGAATTCAGGAAACCGACGGCCGGGCGTGGAGAAAAGGCTCAATTCATGGATAAAACCAGTCCTGACACCTCCCGAGCTTGGTCTGGCTGCAAATCCGAGGCACCCAACAGATCCCGAGGTTTTTCCCAGAAGGAGACAGCTGCTTCCTCAGCCATCCCCAGTTACAATGGACAAAAAAAGAAAAAAAAAAAAAAAAAAGCGGCCCAACAGCTGGAAATTCCAGCCCCCAATGTGCCGCTGGGGTTTGCTTTGCACATAGTTTCTCTTCCCTGCATCCCAGTAACCCCCAGCTCCCAGCGGCGCTGGCTGCCAGCCCCGGGATGGGCGCCAAGGGCAGGGAGAAGCCGCCACCCCGGGCCGAGAGGGAGCCGTGCAAAGGTCACCCTTGGCCGGGGATTTGTCACGGGGAGAAGTCCCCGCTCTGTCCCCTCGGTGCCTCCTGCGGCGCTGAGGGCAGAAGGGAACAGCTGGATCTGGGTATTTGTCCCGCAGAGGGATAAAGGGAATTTTAACTCGGGGAGAGGCAGGAAAAGCCTGGATGGGCTGGAGTAGGGCCCCTTTCCAGCTCGTTGTGAGCTCCTCTCGCACATTCCCGCAATTCCCGTCATCCCTGGTGGGGGAAAAGGCCCTTTCCAGCCTGGGAACGGGAATGGCGGAGCAGAACAGGGAGAACAAGATAAAAATAACCACAAGGGCCGGGCAAAGCTCCTTCCTTGGCTTCCCTCGCGTCCAACACGGCTCGTGTCTCTGCGAGAGCCTGACCCAAACACGGAGCTCAATATCCAGCGGCTCTGGAGCGCTGGGAATCGTGGAAAAAGGGGGAGGGCAGCCAGGCTGTCACCCAGGCGTCGCCGGGGTCCCTTGGGATGCAACAACCCCGCGGTTCTCGCCCTTTCCCAGCCAGCAGCGGAGCCGTGCTGGAGCCGGGGCTCGGTCCTGGAATCCCCAGGATAATTCCCACTGGGAAAAGCGCTGTGTCCCTGCAGGGACGGGTGACACCCGCCGGGGCTCGGCCAGGGCACGGCGACAACAGCGCGGGGCTGCTGTGTGCCGGGAGCGTCCCCACAGTCCCCGGGATCCTTCCCAAAGGCTCATCCCATCCTCTGCTCCCGGGAGCGTCCCCAGAGTCCCCGGGTCCTTCCCAAGGGCTCATCCCGTCCTCTGCTCCCGGGTTCCCGAAGTCCCCGGGATCCATCCCCAAGGCTCATCCCGTCCTCTGCTTTCTCGGTGTCAGCAATTCCTCCCTCCCTGCGTGTCCCGACCCTTCCCAGCGTCGCTCCCGGCTCGGATCCCGCTGCCACACGCAGCGGGGAGGGCTGGACAGGGACAAAAGCGGATCCTGGCAGGAGCCGCTGCCAAAGCGCCGCCGGCCCCGACCCCACACACGCCCCGCTCGCCCCCCCAAGCAGCCGCCTCGCCCCGCTCCGCTTCCCTCTCGGGCTGGGAAACGGCTCCGACGCCTCGTTCCCTCCTCTCCAGCCTCTTCCAAGGGCAGGGGAAGCCTCCCACGGCTGCGCTTTGATCTCCTCCCGGGCTGGGAAGCGCTGATCCCTCATTCCCCGAGGAGCAGGGACAGCATTCCCGCATTCTGGATGTCCCGGGAAAGGCGCTGGGCTTCCCGGGGGGCAGTTTTGGGATACGCTGGGCTGGGCCGGGATAGGAGGTTCCCAGGACCAGAGGATCCCAGGATCCTCAGATCCTAGCTTTTCCAGATCCCAGGATCGCAGGATCCCAGGAAAATTTCCAAGCCCTCACGTGCCGCGCTCCGGGCGGGATGAATTCCCATGTTTCACTCTAAATCTGCTTTTCCCTAAACCTCTCCAGCCGACGGGGAAGGGCAGGTTTGGGATGAGCCTCTTCCAAGCAACAAAACCTTTTTTTTTTTTTTTTTTTTTCCCCCAGGATTTCGGGCGAACACCTTTTCCCGCTTGTTCCTCCCATCGCCTCCTGGAGGAGCGGGGGACAAAGAACCGGCTCCAAACCGGGACCCCCGAGGGGATCGTGGGGAGGGGGCTGCACCTCCCCGCCCACCTGGAGCTGAGCTGGCTCCGGGCAGGAAAAGTGGGATTGATTCCGTGCCCTGGGAATGTTCAGTGCGATCCAGGTAGGAAAAGTGGGATTGATTCCATGCCCTGGGAATGTTCAGTGCGATCCAGGCAGGCAAACAGGGCTTTACCACCTACATTTTGGGCGGAAAAGCAGTCCTGGAGCTGTCGGGCTGCCCGCCCCCACCTCGCTCC